>CM067364.1:25833651-26279641 GCA_034401795.1 Chaetoderma sp. LZ-2023a
CGCATGACACGTGTGTTTATGTGCTTATTTAATCCTAAAATTATGTGAGTTTTAATTACCAATCGTATGATAAGAGCGATGAGATAACAACCACGCACACCTTGATAGAAACAACAAAAACCTCATCCCTGGTATGTAGACAAAAGGATGAAAGCATGAAATCGACATTAAATCACGAATCAACGAAATGTCAAATGCCAAAAAAGAACATCACAGCTTCAAAAAAGTGCAATCAAGTAATTAAATCATGTCAATCCATCACGAATAACCACTCAGTCTATGTTGAACCAATGTGGGCATGTCGTATCTGTCAATCTGCACTCGGGAGTATACATGTCAATGAAGGATCCGAGCTATCAGACAACTATCTGAGGGTATAACCAAATACGTCACTATGTTGGCTGACGTCGCAATCCAAAGTATGTATTATGTCTGTCACGAAACTTGAAAATCTGTCGTGAAAGTGTATGAATTATATGTCGATCGTGAATCAATAATTTAATAAACATTATGTTGAATATTTTAAAGTCACAGGCAGCAACATCTCCGAGTCAAATTAGTTTGAAAATATTAAACAGATTATCTAGATAACGGATGGATCCAGTTTCAGCTATGCCCCGCCCATCTTTAGCTAGCTCCACCCCCACTTCCGCCGTGTTGGTGCCGATCGATCCCTGAACACACTGACTATCAATTTCCAGAAAACTATACAGGTAAGCTGTTGAATATTTTGAAACTAATTTGACTGTGTGCTGTTGCCTATGGCAACAACAGCACCAAATCAAATTAGTTTCAAAATATTCATCAGTATGTTTATTAAATAGTAAAGACATACAATTGGTACAACAACCCTTAGTCAGTCACCAATTATACGTTCTTGATGAACTTAGGTAAGTTATTCATAGAGTAATTTATTATGGCGTCATCCTAAACGTCCCGTAGTTGATTATGCCGTCATATGTTTGACTGAGAACTGGAATTCTACATTTCCTTGAAATTGGGATTCGGGGAATTCTGGGTTCAAAGTATATGAATTGATTCCATCAGGTGTTAACATTGTCTGGAGCTTAGCTAAAAATCGGCCATATGTAGAAAGAGATCCCACTGTTAGGAGATGAAAGGATGGTAACTAGTTAGGAATGTAGTCAAAAGCCCACATGTCCTTAAGAATCGTTGTGTTGTGGCCCACTGATGGCATAACTCGTGACGATTAGTTTATGTTAGGAGATGTCATTAGGGGTTGGATTTGGTTTACCGTAAGCTTGGCAGTAATTCTGTACTTCTTACTCAGTGTCACGGTTTAATGTTACATGTTAGAAAGCATATGTGTAGACAGCATAACGAGTTGCCTCCTATTTCTTGTCCGTTACGTCGGGAACACTAAAAAGGAAAATACATGAAATGAAAAAAATGTACTTGATAAATGGCACATAGATTTACTTCCAGGTATACAAGAAATGCTCTCTGAAATCTTAACCCGTTGAAGCCTGAATTCCCAGACCCTCAATTGCAAGGTAACTGAATAGGTAAGCTGTTCAGCGTTGAAGATTTTGAAACTAATTTGACAGGAATATGTGCTGCTATAGGCATCAACAGCTCCCAGTAAGTTTCAAAATAATCAACGGAATATTTATTAAAATATAAATGATTTTGATTTCTTTGGGTGTTTCGTGTTCAGAGGGTTAAAGCTTTCGTATGAAGAATACTGCTAAGAATAACGCACCCAATAGGAAGTGGTCTCGTACGTCGTCCATTCAGTACCACCCCAGTTAATGGCCAGGCCACGAAAATTACACAGTCCTGTGGTCCGGGGCAGCTACTTTTTACTGCAGGGCAACCAAATTTTCACACTGGTTGCCCTGGGGACAATCTAGATAATGTGTTATTTTCAGGGCCTGTATATGTACTCATTGTGATTATTTATGTTATTTAGTCTTTATCCTTTCACACTCAAATTTGTTCAAGAAAATTAAAATTTTCTCATAGAAAATGTCCATTTGCAGACCAAGAGAACAGTTTTTGAAATTTTACCACTGGAATGAGTGAGCCAGTCATTCCAGTGGTAAATTTTCAAAATTAGTTTTCTCTTGGTATGCAAATGGACATTTCTCAAGACCACTACAGAAGTCGTTTTTTGACTGATATGAGTGATAACGGGTTACTATAATGGTTGAGTTGGTATTTACAAGGATTCTGTAGTTTGTATAGCTTACAACAATGTACATATTTTCAATATAATTTAAAGAAAAGGGTCAACTTGGATGTACAGTCGGCCAACCTAAGTTAAATGCCATACTTGCCCCTGGTGGAAACAAAGCACTTTTCTAATTTTCGAGCCCTGAATGGCCCCACATAAGAGAAGTCAATGATGATAATTTCAACGAATTTGTAAAATAAACTTCTGAATTCTGAAAATATAATATATTTTTAATAGTGTCTGCAAATGTCAATCTTGTCCTTGAACTCCAAAATAATGAGAGTTGTTATATAAATGCAGTCTATCGAAATCTATTTATTGTGTACATTAGCATAGGAATATGATGATTGTATCTTTCTGGAAGTGCTGTTACTTAAATATTTTGAGAGTTTATATAAATAAATAAATACAAATAACTTGAATACTACAACTGTATTGTTTGTTTTTGCAATATCAATAATAAGCATTCAAAAGAACGCCAAGTCTCATCATCCAACCTTTTAGTTGAACATCACCTCTAGACTTCGAAATCGACGCCATTATTTGGGACCCCAAGGGCAACCAACAGCTACCCAGGATTGGTCAAAATCTCTTTGGTAGGACGTGAGTTATAAGGCCGTACATATCTCGATGTTTTAGATGCCCTTTAACATTTTGACCTCAAATTAGATAGATTTCTTTGAGACCAGCCAACCTTAAGCCCAACATTCACGCCAAGGTTGTTGAAGATCCCTTCAGTACAACGCTAGTTACGCACAATCCTCTGGTGACAAGTTTTCTGTAGACTACTTTCTGCCATGTACCAAAGAAGGTTGGGGGAAGACCAGTTTTCCAGAAGCCGTGTCTGAAGTGTGTTCCACTTTCCACTAGATCGCTTAAATTCCATTATAATCTCTCATCAGGACTTCTAGTCTCGTCAAACAACCGAAGTGTGCTCTCTCCGCTCTCTCTCTCTCCGCTCTCTCTCTCTCCGCTCTCTCTCTCTCTCCGCTCTCTCTCTCTCCGCTCTCTCTCTCTCCGCTCTCTCTCTCTCCGCTCTCTCTCTCTCCGCTCTCTCTCTCCGCTCTCTCTCTCTCTCCGCTCTCTCTCTCTCCGCTCTCTCTCTCTCCGCTCTCTCTCTCTCCGCTCTCTCTCTCTCCGTTCTCTCTCTCCGCTCTCTCTCTCTCCGCGCTCTCTCTCTCCGCTCTCTCTCTCTCTCCGCTCTCTCTCTCTCTCTCTCCGCTCTCTCTCTCCACTCTCTCTCTCTCTCCACTCTCTCTCTCTCTCCGCTCTCTCTCTCTCCGCTCTCTCTCTCTCCGCTCTCTCTCTCTCCACTCTCTCTCCGCTCTCTCTCTCTCCGCTCTCTCTCTCTCCGCTCTCTCTCTCTCTCCGCTCTCTCTCCGCTCTCTCTCTCCGCTCTCTCTCTCCGCTCTCTCTCTCTCCGCTCTCTCTCTCTCCGCTCTCTCTCTCCCTCTCTCTCCCTCTCTCTCCCTCTCTCTCTCCCTCCCTCCCTCCCCTCCCCCTCCCCCCCCCCACCTTCCTCCCTCCCTCCCTTCCCCCCCCCCTCCCTCCCTCCCTCCCTCCCTCTCTCTCTCATAACATCATATGTTTTAAAAAGAGTAAACCGGAAGAAACCAATACAACACAATCAGATAACTCGCCATCCACATCAGCGTAATATAAGGAAACAACGTAAGTACAAAATATGACCTAGGCTTAAATTGCCAGCTCCCTCCCATATCTGGACGTCTTCCATAAGGCGCTATATTAACTTCTCTCTTTGAGACAATATGCTACATCTTTAGTGTAGGAATCCAGTTTTAGCTATGCTCCGCCCATCTCTAGCTAAGCTACACCCACGCTTTCCCCGTGTTCGGATCGATCGAGCTCTGTGCTCCCTGAATCTCAATTTCCAGAAATATATATATCTAAGCCGTTGAATGTTTTGAAAACTAATTCGACTGTGTGCGGCGCCCAGTCAAATTAGTTTCAAAATATTTCACAGCATGTGTATTAAATAGTACAGACATATAACTCGTACATGACGGATAATTAAGTGCTTGGGACGGACTAAATCGAGTAATTCATGACGTAATTGATTATGATGTCAGCCTACACGTGACGTAGTTGATTATGATGGCATACGATTGACTGAGAAATTGAATTAATTAATTATAGTAAGAAATGAGAGCACTAGTCCTCAGCAGTTGTAGTCGCAATGAGATTGAACAAAAGATCCAGTAAAGAGGCGTCTACAAGCCAGGCGGAATGGATAGATTGGATGAAAATCATCTAAAGGAGTACATGAATTGGAACAGCTCCACTACTGGACCTTGTCAGACTCTTATGTAGTTGGTTAAGATGTTTGATCCAGACCACATTAAGTGCATGCCAGTGAACCCAGAAATGTTACAGATACTCAACTGCTGAGTATCCTAACAGTGCTCTTGTTGCAGCAACAGCGCCCAGTCAAATTAAATTCAAAATATTAAACAGAATGTTTATTGAATAGTAAACACATACAATTCGTACAACTTGACGTACTATTAAGTGTTTATGACGGACTAAACCATGTCATTCGTGACCTAATTGATTATTACTTCAGCCTACATGTGGCATTGTTGATTATGACGTCATACGATTGATCGATAAACTGGATTCCTCCGTCGACAACATTTATTTATCCAATAGCAAACATGATGGACATGGATGATTATGATGACGTTTTCTCAAAAGCTTGCTATTTCCGGCTCAGGATCTGGTCGGGTGGGCGCTTTCCTGTCGGTGCTATTCATAGCCGTGGGTGCTATAGATATCCCAGTCATCTCTAAGTGGTTTGAAATCAGTGTGTTATGTGATTTTAGTTCCCATCCTTGGAGAATATGGCTTGGAGGATATTGACAATAGTATTGTAGAAATGCATACATGCTCATTGTACCATTTCCCTGACCTCTTGTGCGATTTCCTGGCTCCCATGCAGTGGTTAGAATTGAGGAGGTGGAACATACTGTCATAGCAACATGTCATGAAATTACTGATACGGACTGCAATTACATTCTGTGGCAGGATATATCAACGCCTCACTGAAGAGGGATAGAGAGGCCTTATATGAATGATGAGAGTTCTGTCCGTCAGCAGGCTTCAGGGTCGCATAAAAAACACCAAACATCCGTACATATTATCACTTTGCCGGGGATATCCCCTCTCAAACTGACTATTTCATTGGAAATGAATGATAAGTCCACCATTGTTACTGCTATTACTGTCGACACAAGAAACATCCTAAACCGGAATTCGCATGAAGCAATAGTTGCCACACTGAGTCTAACGGTTGCTCCAGGAAAGGTTGAACAGAAAACTAGAGAACTCTTCCCAAAGATAAACTGGACAGAAATGTATGTGAAGAGGTAGACACATGGCTGTTATCGAGCTGTGGAAAATATTGGGAAATGTCACTCCTGAATCAAACACCGAACTGCTGCTTAGAGATACCAAAAGAGTGATGCGTAAAGCTGCAATTCAATGTGACCCTACATCCAGGCAGCCACCTAGACGCAGAGCAAGGTTAAGATGGGCATCCACTCTGAAGCCATTTGTGCAAAAATGAATGCAACCAATTGGGCATGGAAGAAGGCTGGTCGGTGAACTGATAAACTCCACAAAGTGACCATCACTAGAAAAACATGTAAATAAAAGCTTCGTCGTGCACGTTGCCAGATAACTGCAAATTCCAGAAATCAACTACACAGTGAAATTATACACGCACCAAAACATAATCAACAGTTTATGTTCAAACCAATTCGTCAGCAACGTTCTGGAAGCCACATCACAAAGGCCACGATTGTTTTCTTTAAGCCATCATTAGGTCAACCAGAAATTGAAGGCTGGACAAACTACTTTGAGGATCCTGCAACATTTAAGCACTACGCTAGTTTCGACCAGGAAGTACTGACCTCTGCAACAATGGTCCACTCATCAACCTGTACCTTGTCAGCTGTACATCATTATTGGTTTCCCCGCTATCTCTGAACAAGAAACAGAAAGGCATACCACCTCAATGACAAAGGGAACGGCAACGGACCCAGATGGGCCAAATGTAGAGCATGTAAGATATGCCTCTGAGGAAATTATTGTCTTAGGCTCCCAATTCATCTTTCCAGAGTATCCACCCATCACCTCACTTCGTATGACGTCATAATCATCTCAGTCCGGGTATGATGACGTCACAATCATTACGTCACAAAGGGTTCCATATAGATCTCAAATACTCCGACACGTTGTATGAATTGTATGTCTTTGTAATTCTTTGCTATTTAATAAACATGCTGTGTGAATTTTTTGAAACTAATTTGACTGGGCGCTGTTGCTGCCTTAAGCAGCAACAGCACCCAGTCAAATTATTTTCAAAATATTCAACAGCTTACCTGTATAGTTTTCTTGAAATAGATAGTCAGGAAGTTCAGAGACTGATCGATCCGAACACGAGCGAGGTGTGGGTGGAGCTTAGCTAGTGATGGGCGGGGCATATCTAAAAATGGAAAGGTCCGTTGATCAACATTATATCCCGCCAAGGCAAAATCCTGGATGATACGAAGAAAGGCCTAGTGACGCCTATATTAAAGAAGGGCAAGCCTACCAGTAATCCGGACAGCTACAGGCGCATTGCAGTTACATCGTTGCTGGGAAAGATTCTAGAGAAGAACTGCTCAACCAGACAAGAGCTATCACTGATCCACTCCAAAGCAAACACACGTTCAGTTTCACTAGTGGTTGCTCCTCAGGTTATGCGGTCTTCCTGCTCACAGAATGCATAGCAGAAGCCAACGATATGAAGTTTCCACTATACATAACTTTCCTAGATGCATCAAAACCCTTTGACATTGTCTGCCACACGAGTATGTTTAAGTCTGCCTTTACCAAAGGTTTGGCGTGGCAGCTATGGGAACTATTTAATAGCATGTATACATGGATCACTTCAGAAATCAAGTGGCTTGGTGGAGTATCTGGATCGATTAATGATAAACTCGGCATAAGACAGCGTGCCTATACTTCTCAAGACTTGCTCAAGCTGTGCAGCGACCCATTGCTGGCCAAGTTGTGTGTTCTTCCAGTAGCGTTCCATATAGGATCCATCCCTGCAGGTTATATCAAAGAATCAATGTGCTTTGTAAGTATAATGCAACAGCTACTCGCCATCACATAGATTGATGCTGCCAATGAGAAGTACTTGTTCAGCCTAACCAAAACAAAGGTGGTGATGCCGAAAACAGACCCAGGCTACGCATACACAGAAGTTTCTTTCCAGCTGAATGGTAGCCCATTGGAATTATCAGATGTTGAAGGACACCTTTGAATCCACAGAAATTTTGATACAACAAACTGCAGACAATTATTTCTCGTATTCAGACTGCACATCATACCGCATACTGATTAATGGGAGCCGGTATACATAAGCTAAACGGAATAACCATCAAGGGGAGTCTTGGATATATATGTTACACCCGCTCTCCTACATGGATTGGGAGCTCTGCTACTTTCCAAGACAGAAATCCAACTGATAGAGGACTGCCACAGAGCGTCAATGAAGCAGATACATCTTCCAGCTTCAAGTGTAAATGCAGCCACCTATCTTCTTGGAATTATTCAAATCGAAGGGCGGCTACATAAAAGAATTTTTGAATCTGCTCGTCAATATGCTTCGCCGACACGATTCAATTAAGGCCCAGGTTATCAGGTGCCAATTAGCAGTCAAAGATTACAGTTCACACAGCTGGGTGATAATGGCTAGGCAACAACTCCTTTCTCAGTATCAGCCTCCATCAACGTATCAGCTACTGAAGTCAATGATCCAAGTACTCATGGAAGGTTCTATTTAAACAAAATGTGAACGTTTTTGGAGGCTACCTAAATATTGAAGGTAGTTCTAAAGTAACATTATCAACTTGGGAGCCTGAACTAATGGCAGATGCCACCCTGTTTTGGGAATTGGAGAATACAGACACCCTAACGGTCCTCATAGCAACAATGAAAACTAAGTTACTGACACAGATAAAACATGTTTGGTGGACCTACCCGTAAACATTTCCTGGGTACCAACTGTCCCTAGTGCAAACTTGCAGTAGAAACAGTTGCTTACTTCATCTTGCTCTGCCCGAGTCTCGAGGATATCCGCAGTGTTTACGTCCGTAGCATATATGATATACTTCAAACAGCTGCCAAACCAAGGTGAGACAGATGACTAGGGAATCAATGAAAGATGAAGATGCAATTAAACTAATCCTGGATGCAACTCAGTTCGTTTACATAAACAATCTGTTCAGAATCCCACCTGAAGAAGTATCACGGGGTCTCTGTGTCAAGCTACACCATGATCGTGCATCAAACCACAGGGGGATATTATAATATACACAATTACGACTGAAATGCATCGTACAAGATTGAAGTAATGACTACATGGCCAATATACAGTTTACATCAGTCCTGACATGGCTGGTGGTTCGCCTATAATTTTGAGAGGCAGTATCTATCGGACAAGTAACAGTAAAGAACCACATGGGCCCGGCATAATCTGACACCATCTTAGGTTTTAGCTGTTCTGTTCAACAACCTGCAACACCTTTTGTTTATGCTAAGTTTATTTTATTGTTATCAAATCTCTTGACCAATAACACTGTTAATTTACCTATATTACCTGCTATTAATTTGTTTTTTATGCCTTTCCTGTAATCATGGCCAATCATGGTGTATATATATATATATATATATATATATATATATATATATATATATATATATATATATATATATATATATATATATATATATATATATATATATATATCCCTGACTCCCTCTTCTGAGTTTTGTTGAGTTCCTAGATTACTTGGACCAAAATGATTAGGAATGAATGGACCTTACCAGTTTTAGATATGCCTCGCCCATCTCTAGCTAAGCTCCACCCACACTTTGCCAGTGTTGGTATTGATCAATCTCCGAACTCCTTGACTATCAATTTCCAGAAATCTATGCAGGTAAGTTGTTGGAATATTTTGGCACTAATTTGACTGGGTGCTGTTGCTGGCTATGGCAGCAACAGCGCCAGTTAAATTAGTTTCAAAATATTCAACAGCATGTTTATTAAATAGCAAAAACATACAATTTGTACAATGTGTCAGACTATTAAGCGTTAAAGACGGACTATTTCGAATCATTCACGGCATCATGATTATGACGTCAACCTTAATCGTGATTAGTTATGGCGAAATATCCAAAGGACACTTTTCTCAGTGCATTCGTCAAGTAGCTGGTTTAGACATGTCTTTTGCCTCTGATTAAGGGTTCAAGGGGGGGTGGGTGGGTGGGTGTGTGATAACAGCCTCAGCAGCAATGGATGAATCCAGTTGTTTCTATGCCCTGTCCATCTCTAGCTAAGCTGCACCCACACATTCCCCATGTTTAGATCAATCGATCTCTGCACTCGCTGAATCCCTATTTGTAGGATTTGCAGTTTTCTGAACTGCTTAGAAGATCCTGTGATAGTTTGCTCCAATCCCTTATCGTACTGGGAATAAAGCTGAATTTAAAGACGTCAGTTCTTGCGTAAATTTGGTTGAAGTGACTGTTGTGCATGTTTTTGGTTTTCCGAATTGGAGTCTGTAGTCTGTCTAATGATACATTTGCTTGTTGCTGTAGACCTTTGTAGAACAAAATAAGGCCTGATTTATAAGTCAAACTTCTCCTGTGCCATGCCAGCTAAATCTGCTTGAAAATGACAGAGTCCACTATATAAATCAACCAGTCGTCATTAGCGTGGCGCGGCAGAAAGTTTGACTTATAAAACGGGCCTAAGGCGGTTGTGTTTCCTTCTGTCTGACAACGGTGGGAGTTTTAGGGTTTCCATTATATTTGTCATACTGCCTGGTTCGTAGCAATAGTTTGAGGTGATAAATATAGCCCCACGTTTTTGCACATTTTCTAGTTTGTCTATCTGATGAGGGTCCCAAACTGTACTTGCATATTCCAGAACTGGTCTAATTAGTCCCATCTATGCTTGAAGTCTGATTTCTTGGGAAGAGAATGATACATTTCTCCGCAATAGTCCTAAGGTTCTGTATGATTTGCTGCAGATCTGTGATGTGTTTGTTCCAGCTTAGGTCATTGGTGATGTTGACGTCCAAGTACTTTACTGATGAAACAGAGCTTACAATTTAGTCCCAGTGCTGGAATATGCAAGTACAGTTTGGTACCCTCATCAGCAACCCACACGTCACTTAGTTGATTATGACGTCATGTGATGGATGGATAAACTGGAAAGGTGAGTTGACTGAACGTGCGATGGTATTTCCTGCATCGTTATTCCAACTATTAGTTGAGCAGAATTTCCCAGTTGAACTTGGTGCTGTTTCTACGGATTAGTAAGTCCTCAGTGAACTTTCAGTAGGTTTACGTACTACTGATTTCATTCTTCTATTGGTGCTGCTTCCAGAACTATATTTGCCCTTGTGCTTTCTCTAGCTATATGTTCATGCATGTGTGGCGTTCTGGACTCTGCAACGGTTATTTTCTTGTATTACTCTAGTCAATATACCTCTTTTATTCTAATTTCTTCATAACAGTGGTATAAGCTGTAATTTGATATTGGTGATACTAGCTTCCTTATTCCATGCACTATGATGAATATAGTTATGATATTTTCTTTTGTTAAAGGATAACTAATCTGAACTCTTGATAGCTATTCAGGTGATCTAATATACCAGTCATAAACTATGCAGGTAATGTTACGCTTTTCATCATGACGCTAAAGCAAGATATTTGGGCGTTAGTAGCTAAATGTTGCTACATTTCTACAGCCTAGGATGGCTGTCATGATTTACTTTTCAACCAATCAGAAAAAGTCTAGCGTACCTGCATCGGGATATAGCTCAGTCATAGAGGCGCCAGGATAGTTTGGCAGTGTGGTATAAAAGCAAGCATACAGGTAAGCGGTTGGATATTTTGAAACTAATTTGATTGGAAGTTGTTGCTGCCATAAGCAGCCATAGGCGGCAACAACTTCCAGTTAAATTAGTTTCAAAATATTCAATGAGTATTACATAATAAAGAATGTAATGCATTGGCACTTACATGACATCACACTATCGCTTGAGGAGACAAAATGGTGGTGATCACTGTTCAACATTTACGCGATATTACAAAGCAGATAATTGTGATACAGAAACGGGAATGTGACAGGATATGAATGATCTGGAATCCATAAACAATAATCTATCGGTGCAGTATAACATTTGAGATGAGATTAGCATCGCTTTAAGCTGTGCTTGCACGTAGTGAAGTAGAATTCTAACCTGTCTTATTATATCACCAAAAGTTGTTGGTTTTTGCTATTTAGCGTCACACCAGCCTTAATTTCACAACATAGATCTTAAATGCCAATATGAGCGTCTTCACCAGGTTTGATCTAAATCTGTTCAGAAATAAAGAAACGTGCCACTATTGCTTACACCAGAAAGGTGGCCGGGCAATGAGTGAGGTCATCGCAATAGCCCAGCTGACTGATGAGCCAGCTCAGCTAAGTATCTTAAACGGATGTGGACACGGCATATCGATTGGAGTCCAAATGTTCCAGTCATATCAGTTTCCAGCTAGTTTTATGGATGCTGTGCATCACAAAGGATACCTTCAGCTAAACCACGCCTTTCGCTGAGCGCATGTAATTGACCTTTCCCATTTTAGCTATGCCCCACCCATCTCTATCTAAGCTCCAACCGCACCTTGCTCGTGTCGAGATCGAACGATCTCTGAACTCCCTGACTATCAAATTCCAGAAAACTATACAGATAAGCTGTTGAATATTTTGAAACTATTTTGACTGGGTGCTGTTGCAGCAACAGACCCCAGTCAAATTAATTTCAAAATATTGAACAGGAGGTTTAATAAATAGCAAGAACATACAATTTGTACAATGTGTCAGATTATTAAGCGCTAAAGTCGTGCTTAATCGAATCATTTATGACGCCATGAGTATGATGTCATCCTACACGTCACATAGTTGATTATGACATCAAATGATTAATTGAGGAAATGCTTGGTGGACCATGAACTGATACTAGAAGTAAAATGCATCCATAAACCAAGATATAAAAGACTCCTAAAACTAAAGCCCAGAGAATTTTCTTTCATGCTCAGTGAACTGTGAAAAGGTTGATGCATGACTAACCCGGTAGGCTACAATGCATCCACACACCAGGTTTGGTTACAGTATACAAGAAAACTTGAAATTACAGGGAATCTTTGATGGTCAGTGAACCATGAAAAGTAGGGCATGCTGGCCTACATTTGGTACATGACACAGCTTTAGGTGATGATGCATTCATTAACCAAGTTTGGTTATTGTATACAAAAAACTCATGACACATAGACAAGCATACGCTATGATGTTTAGCGAGCCGTGAAAAGTAGGTCATGTTAGCCTACTGTGGACACATGACAAACCTTTAGGCCATGATACAAAAAAATTGGGGATGAACGGACACACTGATGTGTGGACAAAGAGATTATTAACAAACTCCCACAAGCGGGGTTTAAATATTCAACAGCTTTCCAGTGTTGTTATCTTGAAATTGAGACACGCCCATTTCAAGGGTTCAAGGGGGTGATAACAGCCTCAGCAGCAATGGATGAATCCAGTTGTTTCTATGCCCCACCCATCTCTAGCTAAGCTGCACCCACACATTCACCATGTTTGGATTAATCGATCTCTACACTCGCTGAATCCCTATTTCCAGAAGACCATACATGTAAGCTGTTGAATATTTTGAAATTAATTTGAGTGAGTGCTGTTGCGCAGCATCAATTAAAATTAGTTTCTAAATATTCAACAGAATATTTATTAAACAGTAGACATACAATTCGTACAACTTGACAGACTATTAAGAGTTTATGACAAACTAAATCATGTCATTCATGATGTAAGTGATTGTAACATCAGCCTACATGTCACGTAGTTGATTATGACGTAGTTGATTATGACGTTATATGATTGATCGATGAACTGGATTCCTCAATTTCCGCCACACCTATCAAGACTTCAGCCCACATATGATCTATCACGATTCTTTATACACTATATATTTGATCATGATATTTTCGATGACAATATCATGCAACTTTAACAGAGTTAGCTAACATTTATGGCTCCCTCAAAGGTGAGTGAGTAAGAAATGGTAGACTATTTTTCGCCAAAGAGAGACAATGAAGAAGCTTTTCTTTAGTTGAATAGATATTTATGTGTAATATGTCATATATTGCGCATGCCATTCTGAGATTGACAATGAAATTATTATATAGTTTTACATAAAATTTGGCAGCTAGCTTATGAGTACTCTGCAAAACAAGACCCAAGGCGCATGTATCACTCACCTGTAAGTATCGTCCACTGGCACCAACGAACAAAACGAGATGAGCACTAGAAAAATTTACCAATCTAATTTCTGTGAAGAAGGTTTAGCCAAGTTTTGTTAAAGTTGATTCAGAGGTTAATAAGCAGTCTTTTATATGACTTTCTCTGAAATTTTCAGAAAATGCAAGATGGACACCAAACAACCTACATTTTTATTGATCCACGGCGGTGATGTTTTTTTGATGTAGCAACTTCCCTTGAACAAATTTTAATGGTCCATAGTCTCAAGTCATAGCTGTCAAATTTTGACCCGATCCGTTTAGCGGTTCTGGTGGTCGATCTCACGAAAACTAGGTCATCCAACATGGCCAACAAACCATTTGGCAAATCAAGTTCCCTTGAACAACCTTGGTTCAGCTGTTGGCCCAAATCATGTTTCATGAGTTTTGTATCGATCCCCAATCCAACCTTCCAAGTAGCTAGATTACAGGAGCACGCCACAACTCTCAGAATCGACCAAAATACAAGCTGGCCAGCGGCCAAATTGGCTGATTGAGTTCATTTGAACAAACTTGGCTTTCCATGCCCTAAGGATGCTTCCCGTCAAATATAATTGAAATCGACCCAGTGGTTCTTGAGAAGTCATATAATGAAAAAGTTGATGGAAGGATGACGGACAGTCGCAATGGCATAAGCTCACTTGGCCATTCTCGCCAGGTCAGCTAAAAATAGAAAGGTTACATCGAGTGGCCAATTTTAGAGTCTTCTGCTATGTGGACATTACTCAAGACAAATGAAGAGGCCAGATTGAGCATTACATGGCTAACCCATTAACACATCCACACAAAACAACAACACATTTTTATGGTGTAAGGAATATTCTATTGAATATATTGAAACTAATTTGACTGGTGTAGCAAATGGTTCCAGTCAAATTAATTTCAAAATATTTAACAGCTTTCTTGTATATAGTTGTCTTGAAACTGAAACACCAGTAGTTTAGTGTTAAACTTTTAACACTAACATCAGCCAAAAACGGCTTCTTGAGAAATGTCCATTTGCAGACCAAGAAAGGATTATTTTTGAAAATTTACCACTGGAATGACTGGCTCGATAACCGAGCCAGCCATTCTAGTGGTAAATTTTCAAAAATAGTCTTCTCTTGGTCTGCAAATGGATATTTTCTAAGAGAAAATTGGGAACGGTTTAACCTATGAATAGACAGACATTTCACAATATCACATATGTGGCACAGCGTTGGTAGCTAATTTGAAAAAATATGTAAAACGTTTAACAAGGAGTTTCTTAACATAAAAATTGTGAAAATTATATAAACATTTACAGTTTAACAATAAAATAATATAATTGAAAAATTTTACAGCACCAACATTTTGGTATACATTAATAGATTATTGTATTATTTTTTGTCTATTACAAAACATATAATATTAATATCAAGTGTAAATCTCATAGCAAAAAAATAATGAAATTAGAAATTCTCTCTCCAAATTCACTTTTTCAAAAAAGGTAACAATCTCAATCTAAAGTGTAGAAAGGGTATATCATTAAAGAATACAGAAAATAATTATTAATCTTCTATAAGTATAAAACTCAAGCTTCATTCATACTTCATCAACTACTGGCATTTATGATGGGTTATCGAGCCAGTCATTCCATTGCTAAATTAAAAAAAATTGTCTGTTCTTGGCGTGCAAATGGACATTTCTCACGCCAGCAGAAGCCGTCTTTTGGCACGCTTGACAATTAATGAGTTAAATATAGTTATGATATTTAATGGTCTGCTGCTGAGTTTCTGCAGACTACATTTTCCATAGGGTTTAATTCTGGACCTGCTGAATATTTTGAAAAAATTTCACTGAAAGTTGTTGGTGGCTTAGCCACCAACAACTTTCAGTCAAATTGTTTTCAAAATAATCAGCAGGTCCAGAGTTATTGCCAATTGAAATTATTGACTCGTGGCTTGCAGCAGTCAGACGGGTAAGTAATATAGCACTACACGGCTCTCTCTCTCTCTCTCTCTCTCTCTCTCTCTCTCTCTCTCGTCGAGCATTTCCTTTGGGGTACATACGAGGGGTTGAGACCTTGAAATAGTCACGAGGTAGAAAAGCATGTGCTCGCCGTCCCCCAAGGCTTAGAAAGCGATACTCGCTAAGTTTTCAACATGTCCAAAATTCCCACGACCTCCGCTCACGCGTTGGCATCTCAAGCCGATCTCAACTCACTCGCAACATCTGAGAAGGGTGATCGCAATGACTCACAGTCCGTTAGTGGTCTCATGTTAGTTCGCAAGAATTACGTAACGCGATCAAGCTCAACGAGTTGCTGCGACTACCGTTGCGAGTATTGTTGCAATCAATCACCTGTGAGTGTGCATATATAAATAGATCACAAGACGTCGCTCAGTATTCTAACCCAATAAACCTTTCTGTTTTTGGCTATGACCCGCCCAACTCTAGCTAAGCTCCGCCCACACCTAGCTCAGGTTGGGATCAATCGATCTCTGAACTGCCTGATAGGCAGCAACAGCATCAAGTCAAATTAGTTTAAAAAAATATTCAGAATTTTATTAAATAGTAAGGCCATACAATTCGTACGGGTCAGACTATTAAGCGTTAAAGATGGACTACATCGAGAAATTCATGATGATAATTATGACATTATCTTACAAGTCATTTAGTTAATTATGACATCATATGATGCCAGATCATGGATGGATAAACTGAAACGGTCCAATGCTCGCAAGTCGATGCAATCGCCAGTAGTCACTTACTTGTTTGAGTCAACAACTCGCTCATACTCACGTATACTCACTCCCAAGGAAATGGTCGTCTGGGAAGAAACAGGCTTTATGGAGCGGTAGTTCAATAAAGATTACATTTACCTGTCTTATAGTACCGGTAATGTTCGAAATATGCTAAAAGATAAATTTCAACATCTAAGCATTTAATTGAAAATAAAATTAAAATGAGCAAATGGTGAACTATAATGGCACTATGGCAAAATTCAGTGACTACATACACATACATATAGCAAATTATAGTATTTATGTCAAAAACATGGACTGAAATTAACCCGTTAATACTCAAGATTTTTCATGAAAATTTTAATTTATGCTTATCAACCAAGAAACGGCTTCTGCAGTGGTTTTGAGAAATGTCCATTTGACGGCCAGGAGAAGGCTATTTTTGATAATTTACCACTGGAATGTCTGGCTCGATAATCGAGCCAGACATTCCAGTGATAAATTTTCAAAAATAGTCTTCTCTTGGCCTGCAAATGGACATTCCCTCATGACTACTTCAGAGTCTGGTTTGACCATTAAAGGGTTAAACAGCGTGACACGTTATAGTTGTGAAATGTCAAAAATTTGACAGACAGACAGACAGACATGTACTAGTTGAGTCACAACTAAAAATATTAGCAATTTCTTTCAATTAAAGAACAATACCTCTTCATAAATAATGCAAATAACGCTAACGGTATACAAGAGTTACCTCCCATGGTATGAATTATGAATATTTGCTTTTACAACTAAAGAAAAATAACTCCAGGTAACAAAGTGAACAAAATTAATATAACAAAATCTGTATAAATTATCTCCCATTGTATGAATATTGTATTGAGTATTTTCATTCAGATAAAGAGCATTTAACTGTTAACAAATAACATAAATAGCATCAGAGAGTTACCTCCCATGACATGGAAACTTAAGTAGCACTTTGTATTATACAAATAAGGCTTGACACATGAAATACAAAGTTTCTAACTAAATGATAATTGGGATGGTCAATGTCAAAATGGAGGATTCCATTTTATCCATCAATCACACGTCGTAATCAACAACATAGTGTATGATGACATCATAAACAATTACATCATGAATGACGTAGCTAAGTTCGTCACGAACACTTACTTGATGACGGACTACACGTTGTTGTACGAATTGTGTCTTTACTATTTAATAAACAAGCTGTAGTCGAATAAAGTGTCAGATTAATGTCAAATAAAGTGTCCAATTAATATAGGTAATATAATTTTATTTCCGATAAAAATGTATAAATTCATTTCTGTTCAATTTCTCTCCCAATTACCAAAAGAGAAGGTTATATATGCAGCTGATCATCTGCGTCAGCCAGTCTGTGATACACGAACATGCGCAGTTGCATTTTACTGACGGCGGTCGGGACAACACGTTCCATAGTGAAGGTATGCGCATATGCGCTCTATGGCTATTTATCTCTATGGTTATGACATTAGATACTTGAGTTTAGGACTGGATACATCTGTTCCAAACAAACACTTCCACACTCTCGCATGCGCACACACAGTAGCGCACTGTCAGACCTTGCCTATAAATAAAGCCCCGCTGACATACTGACAATGTCAAAGAGACAGAAGTTTGGACATTTACAACAGCGGATACATGCTTTTCTAAATAGGTAGGCCGGCAATGGCCACTGAAACAAGAGGGTTCCATTTTTAAACATGTATTCTATGAGAATCTTGTCCTACGTTGACAATCCCTGTGGTTAGTGTCAACCGGGTCCGGATCCATAGTTATTTTCATAGCATTTACTATACAATCAAGTGGTCAACATCCAGAATACCGGTTAACGCTAGTCACCATGATACCGGTACTATGGTTCAAGTACTAATGTGTAGAAAAGTTAACCGGTACTAGGGAGGCTTATATAATGGACAGGCAAACAGAGCACTAGCATCCATATTCCAGACCCGATAGAAACTCTATATTCACGTCAGGTAGTCTAATAAGCATTTTACAAGTCACAAGGTAAAAAACAATTTCTAACTATTCCCTGCAAATTTCTAGTTAACCCTTTACTTGTCAAATTTGGTCGAGAAAACGGAGGAAATCTAAATATTTCCCTTTTCAATGTGCATTTGTAGTGTAAGAGCAGACAATTTTTGAAAATTAAGTGGAAAATTTTCAAAAAAAGTATTCTCTTGTCCTGAAAATATCCATTCCGCAAGACCACTTCAGTGGCCGGTTTTGGCCGGTGTGACCGGTAAAGGGTTCAGATTCTCCCACTTTTATACACATGATGTAATTGTTTTGAAACAGTGAAACCGGATTTCCCAAAATCTAAATTTCCTATGGCAGCAACAGCGCCCACAGTCAAATTACGTTAAAAATATTCAACAGAATGTTTTACTAAATACCACATACAATTCGTACAACTTGACGGACTATAAAGCATTTAAAACGAACTAAATCGATTCATCCATGACAAAATTGATTATGAATTTTAGCCTACACATGACGTAGATGATAATGACGTCATGATTAAATGAGAAACTGTATTCCTCTATTGAGCCTTCAAATCCTTTTATATGAACAGTAAACAGAGGGTTAACTTTCTTATATCTTAAAAAAATTCACTTCAGAAGTTAATTGCTAACATAGCACTTTGTGGTATACACAGCCTCCACTAATATATATATATATATTATGCAAAGATATGTAGAGTACAGCAAAGAAATAAGTTAAAAGGTTTCCAAAACAAAAACAGAAACCTGCCAGATAGAAGAACTTTGAACACGATGTAAGAAATGTGATGTTGAATATTTTTGACTTAATTTGGTTGGAAGCCATTGCTCCCTGCCCTCACAGACAGCAATGGTGTCCAATAAAAGGGACTTTCCAGTTTATCCATCCATCATATGACAACGTAATCAACGTGACGTATAGGATGATGTCATTATGAATGACATCATGACTGACGTAGAGACGATCGTCACGAATATATAATTGGTGACAGACTAAGCGTTGTTGTACAAATTATATGTCTTTACTATTTAATAAACATGCTGTTGAATTTATTGAAACTAATTTGCCAGGGCGTTGTTGCTGCAATAGGCCAAATATTCAACAGCTTACTTGTATAGTTTTCTGGAAATTCATAGTCATGGAGTTCAGAGATCGATCGATCCCAACATGAACGATGTGTGGGTGGAGCTAAGCTAGAGATAGACGGGGCATAGCTAATACTGGAAAGGGCCATTAAGCTCAAAATATTCAACAATACATTTTATTTTGTTTTGAAAACATGTTACTTCTCAGTTGTACTGTAAGTAACAGTGATCTTGCACTTTCAATTAAAGCTACAAGTCGTAGTTATTTATCATTAAATAATATGCGTAAATGCACTATTCTATGAAAAATAAAGCTTTTGTTTGTACAGTCAGAAATAAATAAATTGTATATGTATGCTACAGCCAGCAAACACAACTCTTTAGCACTCATCCGACAGGTGAAGAAGAAGAAGTTATTGTTTTGATTGGCATCTATCGCGTCCCTGATACCAGGTCCCTTTCACGCCATATCAAGACTGGTTTATATTTCAGTCTATTCTTGGTAACTTCCCCAGTTTTACACTGGTACCCATTTATACACCTGGATGGCAAGCTGCAATGAGGAATGAAGGAGACTGCCTATGTTTCTAGCAATTGCTTATCCGCCACCTGATCGCTGACAGTTGAGCAGGATTTGAACCCCACCAGGCTAATTACCAGTCGACCGCACTAACACCATGGTCTATCGTCTCCTCTCGCATGCAAAGGACCATTTAATTTTAATTAATAATAATATTATTTATAGTCAGATATGGCAATAGAAAATTCGTTTTTGAAAAAGATCTAATTATATTAGTTGAAATGTATCAAAAACAGAATTTTCTCATCACATCGCATTAAGCTAAGATTTATAAATACAGTCACATATAAAATAAATTACCTTGCACCTCGCCCACTGTTACAGGTATGTGTATATTAACTGTCTGCCTGCTGAGTTTTTGCAGACGACATTTTACAAGGGATATATCTGTGAACCGGCTAAATATTTTGAAAACAATTTGACTGAAAGTTGTTGGTGGCTAAGCCACCGACATCTTTCAGTCAAATTGGTGTCAAAATACTCAGCAAGTCAAGAGTTTTTGATCATTGAAATTATTGTCTGGTGGCTTGCAGCAATGAGACAGTTAAATGGTGTAAAATGTTAAATTTCTTAACCCTTAACGCACTGATGTCAACATTTTTAATTTTCAATTTTTAAATTAAAATAAACGATGAACCGGGATTCAGTTTTCAACAAATCAGGTAGGAGTTGGTGCTATCATCGACAGCAACATTGTCCACCAAAATAGTTGAATGTACACCAATTTCTTTGTTACTGACACAGTTAAAGATAGAATATTGACATCAGAGTGATAAGAGATAATAGTCAGTTAGTAAAAAAAAATCAAAATCTTTACTTAGCGAATGTCCATTTACAAGTGAAGAGAAAGCTATTTTTAAAAATGTAACACTGGAACTGTCTCAGTTATTGAGTCTTTTCTTGACCTGTAAATGGACATTTCTCAGAATAACTACAGCTGGTCTGTTTTTGCCAGTTTGACCATTAACCCATAGCACGCTGATGTTAAGATTATTAATTTTCAAATCAAATTAGACAATGAAATGGTGTCTATTTTTAAATAAATTGGTGGAAGACATTGCTGTCATAGATAGCAATATCGTTCACCAAAATTGTCGAAAAGTGTACACCATTTTCTATGCTATTGACACAGTAAAAGATAGATGGTTGACGTTAGTGTGTTAAGAGTTCAGTAATATACATTACTATTAGCGCTATAGAAAATATGATCAACGCCTTCTACATATGGCAAGTGTACATGGCTTAACCATTTAAGGCTTATATCAGCCAAAAACGGCTTCTACAGGTCTTGAGAAATTTCAATTTGCAGACCAAGACAAGACTATTTTTGAAAACTTACCACTGGAATGACTGGCTCAATAACCGAGCCAGTCATTCCAGTGCTAAGTTTTCAAAAATAGTCTTCTCTTGGTCTGCAAATTGACATTTTCTTTGAAAAAATTGAAATTTTCTTGAATAAATTCAAGGCTTAAAGGGTTAAAGCACTGTGTTAGGTTTGGCAAGATATGCACACAATACACCGAATAAATAAGTTAAAGCAGTTCTAAATGGAGCAAGAATTTCGTATTAAAATAATAGAATGTATGTGAGCAAGAGACGCAATTTTCATATCTATACTTAGTCATCCAAGAAAGATATTTGATGTTGAATGTGAAATTTCAATGTATTCCCCAAGCTTACCGAAGCCGTCATTGCATGGCATTTCACCCAGTTTCCAAGACATCATTCTGGCTCAGGTGTAAATGCAGGCTAGTAAATTATATTCTCGTGGTAGCTCTAATGCCATCTGGGACAATATGCCGTACAGCCATAATATGAATGCATGTCAATTTCACTTATGCCCTACATTGAAATCCCAATAAACTCAGAACGTGAAAATCCTATGTGAGCCTGTTTGAAAATTGTTGAATATTTTGAGACTAAGCTTGATGAAGTGTTGTATCCTGAGCAGCAACAACATTTTGCACATTTAATTTCAAAATATTTAACAGAATAGTTTTTATATCGCAGTGAATATCACAGACAAGGATGGGTGGAGTTTAGCTAGAAATGGGCATGTCATAGCTAAAACTGGATTCATCCATTATAAGACATAAGTTACAAATGATTCAAACATGCTATTCTGTATTAACCCTTCCATGCTCAAGCCGGCCAAAACACGCCTCTGCAATGATCATGAGACGTGTGCCGAACAAAACAAAATCATTTTTGAAACTTTACCGACAAGTCATTCCAGTGGTAAGTTTCCAAAAATAGTCTTCTCTTTGTCTGCAACAGATATTTTGGATGAGAAATTTTAAATTTTATTAACCAAATTGACCGTTAACCCTTTAATGACTAAATTTGATCAAAAAAAGAAATATAATATATATATAAATGCTTATTGAATATCCATTTGTAGGCCAAGAGAAGAATATTTGTGAAAATTGACCACTAAAATTCCAGTGGCTTGATTATCGAGCCGGTCATTAGTGGAAAATTTTCAAAAATAGTCTTCTCCTATCCTGTAAATGGACATTCCTTAAAGCCACAACAGAGGCCAGTCTGGGCTGGCTTCGACATGAAGGGCTAAAGTCAGCAAGATGCAGATTCAGGATGCATTGATGGAGATCTGAAATATAACCATCTTGAAGATGACAGAAACAGCATTTATCAACACTATGTCAAATAAACATTGATTATCATACTATGGTGTACACTGTAGTTCCACAATGATAGACGCCACAAGAAAAGCTGCTACAAAAACAGCCCTGTAAAAAACACTGTATATATTAAAAAAGTGTTTTTTCCAAAAACTAAATAATACAAGCTAGAAAATAAAATTCTATTCTAAAGTTGGAAAAATATAAAAAGTTGTAGAAAAAGATGTTTTTATTTCATGTTTATGCTTATTAACCCTTTAACGGTCAAACTGGCCAAAACCGGCCTTTGCAGTGGTCCCGAGTAATGTCCATTTGCAGGCCAAGATAAGGCTATTTTGGACAATTTACGCAGTGAAATGTCTGGCTCGATAACTGAGCCAATCATTCTAGTGGTAAATTTTCAAAAATACTTTCCTCGTGGGGTGCAAATTGACATTCAATAAGCAAGTATTTGTATTTTCTTGACAAAATATGCCCATTAAATGGTTATTCTTTTCTATAAAATAGTTTTTAGACAAATGTCTGCGCCTGAGTTTCATCAGATGTTGTATTAGAATTGCTTTCTTTATCAGAAATCAATCTAGAATCGCTTAAAGGCGATGTCTGACCGGCTTGCACGCTAGAATCCACATAAACGATCTCATAAGGAGCACACTGTGATAGTCTGATCTTATCACAAAACCATCCAAAGAAACCTTTCTCCAAATCACAGATTTCACGATACCAGCTCTCGAATAACCATGAGATCTGAATCACTGCAGCAAACAATGCGATCCCTAAAGATGAAGACATCGCTGTTAGCGGCAGCATTAGAATAAGCAGAGGACATAGGCAAATCTTATGCCATATAGATTTCTCTTCACTAAAGTATATATGTAGATTATACCAAGTCAGGATTGCGATATAAAAAGAAAAAAATAACGATATCACAAATGCGAATGGGATCAAGAGAAAGGAAAATATAATGATATGAGGTCCTTGTTTCAGGCTTACAGAAAATTTTGATGGTCCCTCTTCATCTGATACAATATCTGCTTGCGCATCGAGATTATGTCCGTCTGATAGTTTATTAGCGTGAGTTGTATTATTGCAGTCATCCTGAACAACGTGAATCTCAATTTCATCATCATTCTGTGGTGACTGTGGACGCGTACGGCTGACAGAGACTGGTGTATCAGTGTTCGCAACCGAACATTCTGTCATGTTACCATTGCGAATAGAAAGATCATCAGTCATTTCTGTATCATCACCTTTGTCCGAGTGTAAATCAACTTCGACCCTGCATGTTTCTCGAACGTCAGATTCCGAATCTGCTGATTGATTCATGTTTAAACAAAATTACGCGATATCGATCAAATTCATCCTGGTAACTGTAACTGTTGCATTGCTGTTAAAGCACATTTAAATTAAACATTTTCTGAGAAGCATGATTTGAAAACGATATGCTTTATGGGATAATTGGCTATGTCCGACGCGAGAGTATTGCTCATGTGTATCAGCATATCATCATGGTAACAGTCTGAATAGACTCCCATTTTTCTAACAGACCGTGCTGAAAGAAAATAATAACAAGATGAACCATGCAACCCTAAAACTTGTGCAAGAAGATTTAAATTTTCTCATAGAAAATATTCATTTGCAGACGAGGAGAAAATTAGTTTTGAAGATTTACCGCTGGAATTACTGGCTCAATTATCAAGCCAGTCATTCTAGTGGTAACTCCTCAAAAATAGCTTTCTCTTGGTCTGCAAATGAATATTCCTCAAGACCACTTTAGACATGTCAGAAGCTGTTTCTGGCTATCTTGAGCATTAAAGTGTGAGAGTGAAATTTCAGATTCACAAATGTCAATTATTTTGACTGATTTCAAACATATTACGCTGAAAGGATCCTATAGTCATAGGGTCAAGAACTTCCATTCATAACTCTTATATGCGATTTTTTCACAAAAATATATTCAGACATGAAAGGGTTAACAGTTGCAGGTGATTGTTAGAAATTTAAGTGCCCACCCCACTCACCCATCAAGGATGTGGTACCCATGGCGGTCACACTAATAATCCACCCCACCTTAGGTAGGCCCTGGCACTTAGTGGTAGAAAGAAGTAGGTAGAGAAGTGCAATAGAAAAACACACCCTCATGGTAACTGTCCAAGTCCTGGGTGCTAGTCCCCCATTCAAAGCCAAAGGCCCTCTACTACCTCTGGGCGAGACCATGGTCCATTGGGGCCAGGGCCACACCACAATAACCCCTCCAGCAGCCCAAGACTAGTAGTGCGTTCCCAGGACACATGGGTGGCAGTGATGATGAGCTGAATCACCAGATGGTTCACCGACATTATATTTATATGACAGGTCATTTTGTCGATAATGCATATATACAGAATCACATTGTGAATGTTTGTTTATGATACAATTGTCTGAAAAACATCTCACCTGCAGTGGACTAAATGTGATAATTACACGTTACCGCGCCATGGGTCTATACTACAATCATCGACATCGACCATTTTAGTTTCAAAATATATAAGATATAATGAACATAAAATAATTTCAAAACAGTCATAGCGTAGTAAATATTGATTTCTTTTGAGGCATTCTTTGCTGAGAAAGATAATTCAACTATTCTCTGAAGGAAAGATTGAAGACAATTTCTGATTCTAAATCGACATGTGCTGACTAAGATGGCAGACATTGAGAAGTGAATGTTCTTCTTCTCTATTACAGCAGTAGCATGCCCCTTAACATAGGATTGCATATGAGATACCAGACTGTAGCCAGACTTGACCTAAGGACCTCGCAAGGGTTAAGGTTAGTGAATTCATTCTATAAGTCTAGTAGTGGATTGAGGAGTTAATGTTATTGATGTCGAGGTGTGAGGATAGGTTGAACTTTTGGGTGGGTGGGGGGTGGGGGTGGGGGGGGGGGGGGGGGGGGCTAAATGTTGGCTGGGTTGTTTTCATCAAGTAGTGATTGAATGGTACAGATGCTGGAGATGTAATAAAACCCCAATGTTTGTCATTGAATCAGGATCATTTTCATAATGGATAAATTAAATGAGCACAGGAACATATTTTCGCCAGGTTTGACGAAAATGGATCCGATCAGGATCTAGGCTCTTTTATCCGGATCACAGTCAAAGCCTGGAAATCCTCTTGCACACCAGTTCCCTGTTATATTAAAATGCGAGCCAAATCAGATCAGTAGTTTTTAGATAAAGCTCCGGACACACACACTCGCACGCGCACACACACACAGACAGACAGATCTGCTTGCAATACCCCGTTTCCATTATGGGTTGAAGGTAACAATAGGTCCAAGAGTTGGTGGCGCTCACGTGGAACATAACTTTAACCCTATCACACCAGCATCTTTTAATCAAAGTTTGCTTGAAATCAATCAAATGGATGAGGAATAATCTTTTAACCATTACCATCCTGGTGTCAACATATTAAATTTTCAAATTAAATTAAGGATGAACTGGTGTTCATTTTTTAACAAATTTGGTAGACGGTGTTGCTGTCGTAGATAGCAACACCATCCACCAAAATTGTTGAAACATGTACACCAATTTCTTTGCTATTGGCACAGTAAAAGATTGTATATTTACATCAGAGTGGTACGGGTTAAAAGGTTTCTTGGATGTTAGGAAATCCTAGGTCACTGAAAAATATTACCCAATCAAATTCTGCAAAGAAGTTCTGAAGGCTACCACCAACATAGGGACCGTACTCCGGAGTTTGATTAAACTTGATCGAGCGGGTACTAAGTTTACTAAACGATTTCCTGGACATTTTTGGAACTCCAAGATGGCCACCGAACCAGATTAACCAATCAGATTTCTGCACAGAACTTCAGAAGCCGATGAGACTCATGACCATAGGATCATTCCAGCCAATATTCGTTGAGGAGCAGGAGTTAAAAGGATTTCGGGACAATTCTTTGAAAATCCACGTTTTGGGTCATGTCAGATTTACAGGCAGGGCCACAGGTACCACAATCAAATTGTTGGTTCATACTTAGTGCTTTATAAATTTCAAAACGACAGTGCCTAACGAAATTTTACAACTTATTTGAATGATGAAATCTTGTTGATATTTTAGTGGATGCGCTCATCCGTGATTTATTGAACCTGAATTTGAAGCATAAATCGAAATACGATCAAAATATTTGTTAAAGTTAATGCAATTTAGATTGTGTATGGGTTCTTCAGATCATTCACACAAAATAACTCATCAAACATCGCCAATTCACGAAAAAGTCTGTTTGGTGATGTGGTTTGTTGTATATTCCCTGACCTTGCAGTTATGAAAATGTTTGGTTGAAAATGACCCAGCGGTTAATGAGGAGTAGTCTCTTTAATCATTCAACGCTCAAATTTATTCACAAAATTTTTCGCATACAAAATGTCCATTTGGAGACCAAGAGAAAAGTATTTGTGAAAATTTACTATTGGAATGACTGGCTCGGTTATCCAGCTAGTCATTCCAGTGGTAAAGTTTCAAAATTAGTCTTCTATTGTTCTGCAAATGGACATTTCTCAATACCACTGCAGAAGTCATTTTTTGGTTGATATGAGTGTTAAAGGGTTAGACAGTAACGCATGAATGATTATGTATTCTCAAACTACCTATGCCACGATGTGTGGTGACATAATAGACATACAAATACATACATGTATGGTATATATAACACATGTGTCTGTAACTGACCAATCGCTAAAGAGCTTATGACATCATAAACTTCATGCATATTCATAACCCCACAGGTCACATGTGATCTAAGGTTCTCCATACCAAATTTGGTTTTAATTCCACACGTTTTGGGAGGAGATAGGGGGGGGGGGGATGACTGGGGCGGAGCTGAATCTAAGTGCTGCCTTGTAAAGCGTAATCATATGCATAACTCACATACCAAATTTGGTTGAATTCCACCATTGGGAGTACATGGAGATAGTGTGATGAATGGATGGACAGATCGATGGAGCTGATTATAATATCTGTGGGGTTTTTAAAATGTGAAAATAATAATTTAGAATATATATACACCTGTGCAAAAGTTAAGCACCACCCTATTTTTACGCACATGCGAGGGTATATTCATGTGCTATGAAGAAAGCAATAGCATAAACATTTATGTACCCATCCATCTTAGTGCAAGAGGTAATAATGCAACTAGAGGAATGCTGATTATGATGGTGGGGAAACACTGTATGTTTTTGTTTGAACTTGAAAACGAGGCCTGAATATGGTTACGTTGACACAACTGACAACTATTGCCCTACAGTTGACACACGTGGCTAGATTGTCATTAATGGTGTCTGAAAACGAAGTTTAACATCTGTGCCAGAGTTTGAGACTGTCATTATTAATACCGGGTATATCCACCTTGTGCCTGGATGACGGCCTGGACACGACGTCTCATGCTGGTCACCAACCGACTGATACGCCATTGTGGTATTCGTTGCCATTCAAGATGGAGTGCGTCTGTTAATTCCTGTAGGTTCTGCACAGGAGGATCCCTCCTTCTCACCATGTTTCCCAGAATGTCCCAGATATGCGCAATAGGGTTCATGTCAGGGCTCCTTGCTGGCCATGGTAGGGTTTCGATGGCATTCTGGCGGAGGTATTCATGCACAGCTCTAGCACGATGTGGTCGGGCGTTGTCATCCATGAATATAGGGTGGGTTCCAGGTGCATGATTTACAAAATGAGGGACCACAACTCTATCCAGTATGGAATCTTGATATCTTTGTCCATTTAGTGTTCCAGGTACAGTCAACAGATCCAGCTTACAATCAAATGAGATGCACCCCATATCATAACGGAACCTCCACCAAATGGAACTTCTTCCATGATGTTACGTTGGTCGTACGCCATGCGTCTGGACCTCCATACACGAGTTCGACCATATGTGGCATGAAGCAGGAACCGACTTTCATCGTACCAGTGTACCCGTCTCCAGGATGTCATGTTCCAGTGTCTTCTTTCGTTGCACCACCTCAGACGCTCCTCTTTGTGGTGTGCAGTGAGGAGAGGACGTCTGACAGGTCTCCTAGCTTTCATGCCAGCAGCATAGTCTCCTTTTGACGGTAGACATTGACACTCTATTGCGCGTTTCCCATTGCTGGCTGAGCACTCTGCTGTTGGTGAATGGATATCTCCTAACAAGGCGTACTAGGGCTCGATCATCATGGGCAGTAGTCTTCTTCGGTCTTCCAGATCTAGGCCTGTCCTTCACCTCGTTAGTTTGCCCATGTTTTGCAATCAAACGACTGATTACAGTATGGTTAATGTTCAGCTGTCTGCCAATCTCTCTGCATGACATACCAGTGGTATGCATGCCTATGATTTGCCATTTCACACGATCACTTAACCTTCGTCTTGCCATAGCGGTTCACAATCAAGAGCTAATTCTCTCTGTACAAATAAACCACGGTCATGAACACAAAATTCCTAATCTTGTCGCCTAAATCTGTATGTAATGTTCTACACCTCAAACTGGACTTTTACATAACTGAACACGTGTGCTGTTTCCCGCCACGCATGGACATCAAGCGCCATGAAGTCATGCATGCATGTGCATTTCGTACTTGGAATTATGTCAGCTAACGCGGGGACAAAAAGTATGGCAGCCTAGTTGTAGCATCATGTTTCTACATTCTATTGTTTTTGCTGGTGCTTAACTTTTGCACAGGTGTATATAATATACTAAAATGTATAACTTAAAAAAAACCAGTAAAAATTTAAAAATACAAAAAATTTTTTTATTATAACTAATGAAATTAAGATAAAATTTTTTTTTAACTAGAATGCACAATCGATGGCACACCATCGCAAATCCCCACACTTTCATTTGTATTTTATTTCGCCAACTTTGACATTCTGCCCTCCACCCCCACCCTTGGGCAAGAGACTAATGTAAATGTTGTCTTGCAGTCCCCAAGCATATGGGTAATTCATGTAACAAATTTGATTGAATTCCACCAAATGCTTTCAGAGGAGATAGCTGATGGACAGAGATGGACACACATGATTGCAATTATATACTCTCCGTTTTTTCAAGATGCAAGCAGCTAATTACAAACATTTTCACATCTGCTACTTGTGTAACAAAGAGTAGAAACCAGGGATTCTCATAAGGGTCCCTGTGCGGGTATATACCCCAAAAATAGAGCTCGGGGTCCCCAAAATTAGAGGTAGTGGGTTCCATGTAACCCCTGAAACAGCGCTCGAAATTCGCCACAGCAATCAGCAAAGCTGTGCTAAAAGCTGTGGTAAACTCAATTTAGCACAACAAATATTTGTCGTTGAGGAAAATTGCAGACCCCAGATACCTCAGTGATTTTATCATAGATACATGGTATTAATCACGATGTCATATTAAAGTAAAGTGTTAAACGCATACCAGAACAAATATGACCCTTTACACACAATTAGATAAAGAAATTGGCAATATTTCAATCATCATCGCCACAGCTAGTGGGATTTTGCCTCTAAGGATATAACTTTCCCCAAATGGACTGCCCTGATTCAGACTAAGTATGATGATTGCTTTCACTCTATAAAGTTAAGAGACAGAATGCTGCTAGCTGTAGTCAATATGGTCAAATTACAGTCAATTATTCTATCTGATTGTGCTCTAGAGTGAGCTCTGTTCATTTAACAAATATCTCCATTTTCCTGAGTAAACCGCAAGTATGAAAACTATTCCCCAATTCGGACTACCCCGATTCAGACTAAGTATGATCACCTAGGCTTCCGTGATTATTCCTTTCTGTAATCACGATCGATTATTTAATAATAATCGTGATTACTTGATTAATCAGCACGAGAACAAATTACCCAGTTATAACAGCAAAAAAAGCATATCAATGACAAAATCTGCAGTGGTGTTGATAATGAAGGAAATTTCAATTTCCCTTTCTCCGAGATCTAACAATACTCACCATTCTATTACTTCTGATACAAGCTATCCTGGGGCCTAGTGCACCGTTGAGGCATTAAATAACGTCAGACGTTAGTCTACGTCCGTCGTAGATCCGACAGACCCACACACGCCCGTCTCACAGTTAAACGGCGTAACGCTGACCCCGCCACACTGGAACTTTGCCTAAGGTCCGGCGTAAATACTGCATTACCCGATTCCCACGAGAAATTGAGTATGTTTCGCTGTCGGCTCAATGTAGATTTCATGAAATACATTCCAACCTGTCCTATAACAACAACCCTCACATGGCTCTTCAAAAAGTGGTCACAGAAGACGAGTAGTCATTTAATACCACTCGTTTCTTATGTCTGATCGATTTTGAAACTAAAAGAATGGAGTTCATGAAGGAAATGCGCTCTTAAGACAATCCTTTTTAAATAACTGACCTATTTTGTCGCCAACAGTCAAGCATAAGCTATATACAGCGACCGCATGCGCGGTATATGCCCAACTGTTCAGGGTTAAGATGACATTTTACTTTTCCTGTAAAATATTCACTCTATTAAGTCATATTAATCGAAAGGTATATCATAGCCTAGTTGTCAAAATGAGTAAAAAGCCGACACACTCTGAAGGAGAGATACTGCGGATGATAGAATTATATAAGGAGAGTAAAGAATTGTTATTATCCAGCTTTAAATCTGCTGTAACAAATAAGAAGAAACAAGATGCTTGGCAGCATATCTTGGTGGAAGTTAATAAAATTGGGCTTCAAAACCGTACTGTTAGTGAGATTTCTCATAAGTGGAAGGACCTAAAGGCCCAGGCCAAAAAGGACTTGTCAGCGAGAAAGAACCCTAAGACAGGTGGAGGGAGGCCGCCAAAAGAAAGTACACGGACATTGTATTAGATATCATCGGCCTCAATGCTCCTTCCGTGGCTGGCATTCCGGGAGGTAGTGTTGAAACTGGTGTAGTACAAGCTGATGATGTGTGTGCACCCGCCTCTGCAGCTGAAACACTGACTGACACAGAGGAATATGTACAGGGTATGCATACAGAACCTATCGGCCTTCCCGTCACACACCCCACCGTCATTTTCCTACTTTCTCCTCCTCCTCCTACTCAATATTATCATCATGATCACAATACTCATCCTCATCGTCTTGGTCCACGCCGTCGTCATCATCACCATTATCACAACGCGTACCAGCAGCAACAATAACAAAATCATCATCACCATCATTATCATCAGCATCAACAAATGTAGCATCAACGCAGCAGCAGCAGTAGCAGATTTGATTGCATTAATATGGAGGTTAGTTCTCAACAAGTAGAATTATAAACGGGGGTGAGCAGATGTGTGGGAAATGTTATAACAAACCCAATGTTGTTCATTTTAAATGTTTCTTTTTACAGCGCCGACTGCGGATGCCCCGCCTCCATCTCCTTCTACCTCCAGTGAACAGCCAACTCGGAAACGAAAGAATGTTACGGAGCAAAAAGAAGAGAAGGACCTTATGCGTGAGTAATTGCATCGGATTTTGTTGCTTGAGGAGATCTCAAAAGTGAGATTACAAAAGACAAAACTCGAACTTGAAATCAGAAAGCTTGAAAGGGAGGAGAAAAGCAGGCAGTGCGCACAATGTTCCGAAGATATGCAGCGAACAGACAGACAGACAGACACGATTACAATACCCTCTTTCCCTTCAGGGCGAGGGTAATTATGTCGGCGTGCTATCATTAATATTAATAATATAGGTCTATATATATATCACATAAAATTTGTCAATGTGTGAAAGAATGTTGCACAATGTGCAACCTTCTTGCTACCCCACGGATACGATCTCGTTGTGGCACACCGATATCAATGGCGTCTACCTCATCGTTGGGCACTCTGGCAATTGCGCAATCGCTGGTAACGGCAGACACGTGTTGATGCAGATATTATGTAATGCTATGACCGCAGCTATTAGCGAACAAGCCTTCATTGGCGCCATGTGTAGTTTCCCTAGAATACACGCGAACCGTGCTTTGAGCACTCCATTGCACCTCTCTATTACACTGCGTGTAATCTTGTGGGCATTGTTGTAGGCCTCTTGAGCATCATGTGCAGGTCGCATGAATGGTGTCATCAACCATGGTTTTGGGAGATATGCGCTGTCACCCAGCACGACAAATGCATTGTCTGTTTGGTCGAAATGATCGAAAATTTCGCTCTCCGTTAACATTCGCGCATCATGCATGCTGCCCGGCCATTTTATCACGCAGTTGATGTTTCACAGGTCTGCATCACATATCAGCTGTACATTAATTGAATGGAAGCCTTTTCTGTTAATATACTCCCATTCGTGGTTTGGTGGCTTCGCTATTCTAACATGCGTACCATCAACGCAACCTATGACATTTGGAAATCCCGCGCATTCTTGTGTATGAAACACAATAATAATAATAATAATAATAATAATAATAATAATGCGTAGTCGATGGCACGCCATTGCAAATCTCCACACATTCACATTTGCCCATCTAACCCTCAGGCACTTTGATCCAAGAGCAAAATAATTAAATTAGTGTAGTCTACTAATCATGTACTTCAAAATGATATGGGACATGATGACATTTGGTGACAAATATTTTTGCTCACCCACCCAACCCCATGGCACAGCCCCCGGGGGTGATATCAAAATTCCAAAAGTATCATGCGCATCCTTACCCACAGAGGTAATTATCCCCCTAGGTTCAAGTTTCTACTTTGAATGGTCTAGGAGATGCATTCCAATCGTCCCACACACACGGACACACGCACGCATGCACACGCACTCGATTACAATACCATCTTCCCTTTATGTGGCGAGGGTAATTACCTGAAATTTTGCGGTCATGTTAGCAACATATTCACCATCTTGTGGTAAAAATATGTGCTGACCCAGTCGTCTTTCCAATGCCATGGATATATCACCTATGGCCCTACACGCTGGCGACCGGTGCACATTTAGACAGTCTCCGGCTACAGTTTGGTAGCACCCAGTAGCATAGAATCTGAGTGCTATCAGCACCTGTTGCAATGGTGAAACGGCAGCATTCCAGTCAGTTGCATGCTCTAAGTCGAGATGTATATCATCAACTATCTCAGCGATACCATCACGAGAGAAGCGATATCTCTCATAAAGTTCTACATCATCATAAATTTCTAGTGGGTTATGCCTGTCATGAATAAGCCTATCCCTTCTTAAATGTCTTCGGTATTGTAAATCTATGTCTAAATTGTGGACGATACCAGCCATTATTAAAGCACTTGTTAACTGTACAATGTGTGCAATGTGTGAAGGGCATAAGTGCAAAGACAGTGAACTTGGTCGTGCAAAACCTATGCAAAACCCGTGCAAAACCCCTCTATGCGACTTAAGTTTTTACAAGCGACAAGTTTTAAGGTATAACTATGAAACTGTTCAATATTTTGAAACGAATTTGCCTGCTATGACATCAACAACTTTCAGTCAAATTGTTTTCAAAATATTCAACATGTGGATAATATGGGAGTGAAGAACCTAAATATGTGTTAACATTCTCCCCGATGTCTCACACTCTCATAGCAGGCATTGCCAGTCAGTCAGATAATAAATCCCCCGCTAACGCCGGTTCTACTCCTACTAGCTAGCAGACGTGAGATTTGAGGCGTTAGAGAGGCGTGACGCTGCTTCTACGCCAGACTGTGCAACAGACGTTGTGGTCTTACGACAGACGTGGCTCTTTTTTCAACGACCGACCAACTAACGTCTCAACAGTGCACTAGGCCCCTGGATAGCTGGCCCTAGGACTATAGACTTAGTAAGCTTTACTGGCTCCTGGAGCCGGGTACTCAGCTCCCAACCGCCGAGTACCCATTTGCCATGAAGCTCATTCTTGTTTGCATAGCAACAAGAGCTACATGCTTTTTGTGCAGTTGGAGTCTTAAAGTCTTTTTCTGTGAATTGTGATAGCTTTGTGCGTTGTATCAGAAGTAATAGAATGGTGAGTAATGATCGAAGGAGAAAAGTCCATTTGCATACCAAGAGAAGATTCTCGAGCCAGTCATTCCAGTGATACATTTTCAAAAATAGTCTTCTCTTGGCCTGCAAATGGACATGCATTCGTCGAGCAAAATATACATTTCCGTGGCTGATCGCATTAAACAGTAATTAAAATGTAGGTTTTGAAACATTTTATGCTGTAGAATTATTCACGATTATTGGATTATTTAATATTTAATCATATAAATTCATGATTTAAAAAATATTCGCGATTTTTTATTTAATCGCGTAATCGCGCAAGCCTATGATCACCATAATCTCCAGAATTCAAGACAGATGATGATGATGAAAAGTAGGTGGACAGACTATGGCTTTAGCTTTCTATTCTATTTGACAGTTTTCATTTGAAGTCATTGACTGTTCTGCTTCACATTGTGAATTTTCAAGAGTCAAGATTATTTATTTGATTCTTGGATACCAATTTACATACTTTCAATACAGGTTGTCCGCCGAAGGCATTGCCTATAGTGGTGGCAGACACTTCACATTAAACATACATATACAATTACACACACAGCTTAGCATAGAATGTGAGACATACTTGTCAATGTACTGATGCGGTACTGAGTTAAGTAAGATAAGATAGATTGTACAGAATGCAGGATAATAAGCCTCTGTGTTCAAATAGTATTGCTAGACTGCTATAGTGTAATTCTATTTTGTAGTAAAATTTTATGTCTATATTAGACATGTGCTTATCCAGCCTATTCCGGAATGTGTTCATGGTTGGGGAAGTTATGATTTTGTCTGTGAGTGAATTCCAGACATCGACTACTCTAATAATCAGTCAACATATACCTGCCACTGAGCTTTCTTAGGGTAGAGCTCCCAATAATTAAAACTTTGTTACTTTTATTCATACCTGTGCGAGTTGTTGGCAGTTTGTATTGTAACCGTCGACTTGCATTGTTGCATGTGTGCTTGGTAGCAGATCTGTTTTGGGGCTGACTGATAGTGCTCATGTTATGGCTGTAGCTTCTGTTCCAAGGCTTTACAGAGTCAGTATTTACAGCATAGTTTGTATGTGTTTGAGCAACATGAGGTTGCATTTGATACACCATCCCACCTGGAGGCATCCTAGTTGTTATTTGCCCGTTATGAGTGCCAATACTGTTTGGTTTGTACTGAATAATGTGATCTGCAAGATCATGCTCTGCTGGGCCCTGTGTTATGCATTTCTTATAATGTTTGGTAATGTTCACGTGTCTGAGTTGATGTTGGTGCCAGTGTGATATGTTTGTCAGTTTGGTTAGGTCTGATATTACCTTTGATGGCCATAGCATGATCATGTGATGCGATCTCATTTATGGTAATAGCTTTTTCTCGTTTGATTTCGCATATCTGATCTTGCAGTGAGTAATGGCCTTGTTTGATCTCCTCAATCTGCTGTAACATAGCAGATATAGTTCATTTGTGTTCATGGGCTGTATTGTGTCACTATGACTGGTATTACACACATTCTTACAGTTAATCAGATTACCATCTTTTCTGTTCACAGTAGGAGTGTTGTTTGCATTTGAACCTCTATCTGATTTCGATGATGACTGTGAAGCTGGAGATGAGGTTGTTGGATTGTTCATGGATATATCAAGGGATACAATTGGATCATTACTTATTGTGTTTTGCCAATATTCTTTGCCATAGACAGAAACATGCCAAGCTAGGAATTCGGTGATATGGTCTGAATTGGGAGTACAATTCTTGCAGGTAAACATTCGTTTGAATGATGTCAGTGCAGACAGCATGAAGGGTGGTAGCTCTGTACATTTATAGTGTAACCATTGCTTACATGTATAGCATTTTATCATAAATTCATTGTTACCACTTCCACACATACACTGTTTTGTTGTGCCAATTCTTGTGATGGTAGAAGTGATATGTGACGGTGTGCAAGTTGTATTTACCTTGTTGTCTGTGGTAATGCTGGTGTCAATGACTGATGTGGTTGTTTCTGTTTCTTTGGTGTCCTGTGTGTTGGTACTATCTGTTGAAATGTTAGTGGCATCATCTGTGTCATTTGGCCTCTTTTTTCACAGGTGGTTACACTGTTCGGTTTAAATTTTGGAAAGCGCTTGTAGAAACAATCCTCACATAGGAAGTCATCACAGTGCCGGTTTATTACCGACTCATGTTTAAATCCACAGTTGTAGCAATTCATTACTGTCTCAGTCATGTTGCTTCATCTCTAAGAATTAAATGTATATGAGCATAGTATGTGCACAGGCAGTTCACAAAAGGATAGAACATAAAACAGTGGTTAAATTAGATGACGTTAAGACACGGGGCAGTCGAAGATTTATATATACATGTAGATGATATATTACTTAGTAAGACAGATGTAGAGGTGCATGCTGATTCAAAAAGGTTGGTGCCATATATACAAGGGTGATGACTATGTTGTACAGTAGATGCTATAGGGTGTAGATGGTGTCCATTATACCTCCTATAACCAGTGTCTTGTTGATGTTCGCATAATTTGAGTTTTATAATCCAACTGTAAGGCAAGTGTTGGTCAGTGAATCTGAGTTTGTGTGTCTTTGCTGTGGTTTCCTGACTGCTCACAGGGGGGTTGTGGTGAGGTGAATAGTCGGGTGCCTCTTGGGTGGGGAGGACGATCTCCCATTACACAACGGTTGACACTTTGTCATACTTTTTTAACGCCGGGAATAAACGAGCCGGGAGTTTACTGATCAGGCTGCTCTTACCCCCCACCCCCTCCATCAGCCACTGACCAACATGTGGGCAGCCACCTATCCTGAAACAGCAAACTCTCTCATATCTGAAGATTGACAGACTTCAGACAATGAGTGGAGTGTGAGGAGGGCGGGATGTGTGATGGCCAAACTCAGTGCAGGAATAAGAGACGTTGTTTGGAGTGGGGGTGGTGCGGTTTCCCTGTTGTCTGGCACAGGCGAAAGGCTTCATCAAGCCTAGTCACTTCCATGCTATTTATTACATGTTCCACCCCACAGGAGGCACTCTGACTTGGGGCAGCTTCAGCCTCTGGGGTAATAGCATAAAGTGGATGGGAGTGGGAAGGAGGAATAACTTTTCCGTCCTTCACCTTAGACAACACAAATGAAAAGGTCTTGAGATACGTCTTCGCTGACCTAATATACCCGCTCTGAGGAGAGAGTGGGCAAGTACATGGCTCGCCATCGTCCTCAGCATTAGTCAAATGTACACCCATCTCCTGGCTTGGTAGGAGACGGGCTGAACTGACACCGCGGTGCTCCATGCTAATGTCAGGAATATTGGTCTCCGCAGAGACATCGGTCTGGGTAACCGGTGTTGTGCGCATCGCCCAGCCCGAGCTCTGGGTCATCGCCAACACAAGGTTTAAGAAGATCGAGGTGGATGACTGAGGTCAGGCCATCCGAGGCACGGATCTGGTATGTCACGTCTGACTTCTTACCTACTACCACATAGAGGCCTTTCCACTGGTAACTCAGTTTACTTGGCACGTCGCATATCGTGGACTCGAAACATCTTTCCTACCTCATATGGATCTCCATGCACACACCGTTCATGCCAGGCTTTCTGGTGCCGGTGCACAGTGGAGTGTTTCTCTAACTAACTCATGCACCTGTTCTATCCGCTGACACATAAGATCTAAGAAGAGTGTGAATTCTTTTCCCCAGGAATTCGGGGCATGGCCATATCCAGGGGTAAGGCTAATTCACGGCCTAACATTAACCGAGCAGGGGTATAACCCGTGCTGGAATGTATTGAAGTGCTGTATGCCATGAGCACGTATGGGAGCCGCGGGTCCCAATCATAACAATCAAGGTGTGTTTCGGTCGTCAATTGTTCCTTCAACGCCCTGAAGGAAACCTCACACTCACTCGTCCATTCAAATGGTCTATCTTTTTCAGTGATCTGGAATAATGGGGAGGCAATCTCACTGAGGTGACGGATGTATCAACGATAGTACTGGCAGAGACCTAGGGAGCTCCTCGTGTTTGTTACTGATGTAGGGGTCTGCCATTCTGCTACAGCAAGTGTTTTTGCTGGTTGGGTGGCCACTCCATCTGCAGATATGACATGACCCGGGAACTCGACATTTTGTCGGATGAAATGGCACTTTTTGGGTTTGAGATTGCCAGTTTGGAACCGCATCAGTACCTTATATAAGTTAGACACGGTCTGCTCAAACGAAGAGCCAAAGACAATAACGTCGTCTATGTAACAGAGGCAGATTTCCCATTGCAAGGTTGTTAATACGTGTTCAATGAGATGCTCGAATGTTCCAGGAGCGTTGCACAAGCCATAAGGCATCTTGCGGAATTGGAAAAGACTGTCTCTGCAGACGAATGCGGTCTTCTCCAGATCAGCCTCATCCATGGCTACTTGCCAGTATCCACTCGCCAGGTCAAGAGCACAGAACCACTTGGCTCCAGACAACGAATCTAATGCCTGATCTATCCGCAGGAGCGGATACGCGTCTTTGACGCTTAGATCATTAAGGTGGTGGTAGTCAATACAAAACTGCAAAGATCCATCCTTCTTGCCTGCGAGTATGATGGGACTGGCCCATGGAGATGCAGAGGGCTCGATAATTCCTGTCCTCAACATGTCATTTCACTTGTTGGTGTTCTTCTGCTTCTTTGTGTATGGGAAAACGATGCACTGGCTAGCGTACTGATCAGTTATTCCTGATGTCAATGGAGTTCCGCACGAGATGGGTTTCTCCAAGGTCCATATCCACTGTGAAAAAACTCTCCTGATATTTGAATAGGAGTCGTCATATGTCACGCTTGAGAGATTGTGTTAATCCAACTGTGGCACGCAAATATAAGTCATGCAGATGTTCTGGTAAGTTTTCATCAGAAGCTATTGCTGGTATCGGTGTGGTGGGGTGTGTCTCCACCAATCTCACGTCCACGTCCACCAAATGGCCACAGCAAATGACTGGGACAAGCGTTATGGGGTCTGCTATGCCATTGAATAAACTGAAAGGTATTTAGTTCTTGTTGGTGGTGTCCACTATCATATGTGGACTAGCGCATTGGGAGTCTAGCATGTATTCAGGGTCGGGTTCCAACATTGCGGTGTGTGTGTTGTCTCCTAACTCTGGTGCGGTGGCCCAAAGAATTCCACCCTGTCCCAGCTCAATTGTAGCTGTAGAGTCTAATATCACTGCGCAAGTGTCGTACAGTGATGATTCCAGTCCAAGGGGTATGCGGCGGGCATGTATGTCCAATTCCTATTGTTATGCGGCAGCATCCATTGATGTCCAATTCCTATTGTTTGCAGTGTATTACGGCTTCACTGGCACTGAGAAAATCAGAATCTAATAGGGCATTGTTTTGGATAGAGGCAACTACAACTCGCTGAATGAATTGCATTTCCTCTATCTGTATCACGATGTTTATGGTACCAGCCATCGTAATGTCAGCCCCAGTGGCTGTTTGCAACAAGGCAAATCAATACATTGATGTATGTTCCCCGAAGGCATACTCTGCAGAGAAACTGAATGGATAACCCCGAAGACATATACTTCAGGGAAAGGTTTGGAACTGTGGCTCAGACACAGAGAAACGAACTTGAAATTGTCAATATATCACGATAATAGGCCATCCTTAAAATATTGTTGGTTTGGGGTAATGATGTTAAATCCACAATTTGGGGAGTAGGAATGAGTCGGTGGGCCATCATTCTTTTGGTCTGGCGGGATTTGCCCTAACAAACAATTTGATAAGAATAGCTTAATAAAAGCAAAATCTAAGTTTCTCTAAATAAACACACTTAGACTTTGCTTGGCATAATATGAAAAATACATATAAAAACTATGTTCAATATGAACAGAGATATTTTCTGTAATAATCAATACCAAGTTTGGTGACCATATGTGAAAAAGTCTTGAAACAGTCGACCATGAAAAGTAGGTCAGTATGACCTACTTCTCATACTGTGCACACCGTCTCCCTAAGATGCATCCACATACCAAGTTTGGTGACCATATGTGAAAAAGCCTTGAAACTATGGCCCGGACAAACATTTTCTGTGATATTCAGTCAACCATGAAATGTAGGTCAGCATGACCTACTTTTCATACTGTGCACACCATCTCCCTAACATGCATCCACATACCAAGTTTGGTGACCATATGTGCAAAAGTCTTGAAACTATGGCATGGACAAACATTTTCTGTGATATTCAATCGCCCCTGATAAGCAGGTCTGCATGACCTACATTTGACCTGCTTTTCATACTCTGCACACCTTCTCGCTAAGATGCATCCACATACCAAGTTTGGTGACCATATGTGCAAAAGTCTTGAAACTATGGCACGGACAAACATTTTCTGTGATATTCAGTCGAGCATGAAAAGTAGGTCAGCATGACCTACTTTTGACCTACTTTTCATACTCTGCACACTTCCCTAAGATGCATCCACATACCAAGTTTGGTGACCATATGTGAAAAAGTCTTGAAACTATGCCCCGGACAAACTTATATATGGTGAATGGACAGACAGACGGACAAAGCGGCGACTATATGCTCCTGTAAATTTTTTTTCGGGGAGCATAAAAATATGTTAGAAGGCCTAAGACGTGGCTTTTTATGAGGTTGGATGCTCTCATACAAGCGCTGGTTAAAAGATGTGATGGAAGCTCCAGTGTCTACAGTAGCACTGGTGGAAACACAGCCAAATAAGCAGGCACACGTATATATTATTTTGCGGTGTGGCTGCGGAGGAGTCAGTGAGTGTGGTGGATGGCTGAGTGTGGTGGATGGCTGAGTGTGGGACGGGCCAGCTCATCGTTGTTGCTACTGATTTTGCTTAGCCGATGATGGAGCTGGGGGTAGCAATGGTACTGGTTCTGTTGGTGGTGGTGTGTATTGCGAGATTGTGTATACAGTGGGTAGGATCGGATTGGCGGTGCGGTTGCAATATGCTACCTGCGCCATCCATTTGGGACAATGCATCATCATGTACTTAGTGGACGCACAGCAAAAACAGTGTCGCTGCCATCATCCATCTCTGTGGTGGTGACGATGCCTTTTGTGGATCCATGATGCAGAATGGTGTAAGCTATCCATATCACTATCGCTGCTGGATGCGGTGAGTGATGATGACAGGTGGTGTGTGTTGCACACCACCAGAAGACACTGTGTGTTAAGTGTCTTGGTGGTGGGACATGGTGCTTGAATAAACATTGTGTCAGCGGAGGTGCTACAACCAACTGCTACCATTTTACAAAGGAAAGAGGGTTTAGTAGGTGCGGTTAGTGTAGGGACGCAGTTCACCGCAGAGGGTATTGCGGATGCAGATTGCATCGCTGGTACCAACTATTGTGAAACCGTATTTTGTGTAGTGTAAATATCTTGCTGAGGTAGCGTTTGTGGTCGTGTTTGGTGAATCCACCTGACGTTGTGGTCTATGGTTCATAGTTGAGCCGGGTTGCAGGAGTGGGCACTGAAGTGACTCTCCAATCAGTAACTCACCAATCAGTGCCCGTTCTAGTTTGATGGATGCTCCGGCTGCAGTGTTTGACGGACTGTGGCAGGTGTAGCGGAGGGTGGTCAGTTCAGACACTGACCACATCCAAAACAAGAGGCCCAAGAGGCCTGTATCGCTCACCTGGACAATAGGCATCTCAACTAGAATGCTCTTTATCAACAAGATGGCCAGCAAACCGTTTATCCGACAGTTTCGAAAATTGAAAATTTGATATCAGAATACCCAAAAACACATAAAACCAATTTCAGCCTCAAAATCCATCAAATAAAAAAATCCAATATGGCCACCAAACATGCTATATTTTGATTGGCCCACGGCGGCTATGTTTTTTGACGGATCAACTTCTCTTGAACAAACTTTAATGGCCCTTAGGCCCGATCCCTTCAGCGCTTCTGGAGAATAAGTAATTTTCGCTACAACTAGGTCACCCAAGATGGCCGCCGAACTAGTTGACCAATCAAGCTCCTTTCGTCCTTTGGCATAAATAATATTTCACTATGGGAGCCTATGGCGGGAAAACAAACCAAGATGGCAGCCAAACTATTTATCTGACAGTCTCGAAAGTCGGGAAAACAAACCAAGATGGCAGCCAAACTATTTATCCGACAGTCTCGAAAGTGGCATATTTGAACTCGTCACACTGATAAGCATATATAAAGCAATTTTCGCCATCAAAATACATCAAATACAAAAAAGCCGATATGACCAAGAAACGCTGAATTTTGATTGGTTGATGGCGGCCATGTTTTTTAACGAACAAACTTCCCTTGAACAAACTTGAAAGGTGCTTGGTCCCTAAGCATATTTACAAAATTTCAGCTCTATCCCTTCAGCGGTTCGGGAGAAGTCGTTTTCGCGAAAACTAGGTCATCCAAGATGGCCGCCAAGCAAATCGGCCAATAAGGTTGCCTTGAACAAACTTGGGTCTACCGCTGCCACAGATGATGTGTTATGAGGTTTGAATCAATTCCTCCAGCGGTTTCAGAGATTTTTTAAAGTGTTTCTAAAAATCAGCCATTTTGGTCGACGGCCATCTTGGATTTTGACCGATCCGCTTCGTTTGAACAAACTTAGATCTCTATGCCGTATGAATGCTTCCTCCAAAATATAATTGAAATTGGCCCAGTGGTTCTTGAGAAGAAGTCGTTTTAAAGGAAAAGTTGACGGATGGACGGACGACGGACGGACGACGGACGGTCGCCACCACATAAGCTCACTTGGCCTTTCAGGCCAGGTGAGCAAACAAGCGTTAGGTGGCTGAATGTGCGGTGTTGCTTGGCGGTGGCTCTATTGTGTCGCCACCGCTGTGGTTAATGTCATCAGCAGATTGGTGAGGGTCGAAATTTGTTTTGTGATTTCTTCCAACCTCTCATGCGTGTTCTGTCCGTTGCCGTTGATCCCAGCATCCTGGGGCGTTATTGTGGGACTGGCCACATCCTCTTCCTCTAGGCGAGTTGTTTTGACAGGGGGGGGGGAGTGCATCTTGCTGGGTTGTAGGTGTAGGCTCAACTGCTGTAGAGGAGCCTGATGCGGTGTCTGTTGCAATTAGTACATTCACGTCATTTAGTTCATTGATGGAGTAGTTTTGGCACATGCTATTCTTCTCTCTCTACAAAAAGTTCTCTATCCGCACTGCTGTGGCAGTCAAGATCTGCAGACTACCATGCTCTAGCAGAAAGTTTCTCCGTCAGAGCAGGTTCACCGCTCAGTGCACCAATGAAAGTGTCTAAATGTATATGAGTTACCCCTTCATGGTTGGTGCTAGGGTACGCTCTTGTAACCAGTCATCGGATACGACTCACTAGTTCAAGGGTTTCATCAGCCTGTCTCCGCAAATTTTTCAATTGCAGGCGGCTGGTCTCTCCCATAGCTGTGCCCCCGAATCTTTCGGACATGGCATTCTCTAGCATGGTGTACGTTGGTGTCATGTCTGACCCCAAATCTGCCAGTACATGTAAGGCTTTTCCTGACAGCTTTGCGGCCAGATACTCTCCCATCTGCTGGGCCATCCATCTGTTGGTGCGACTTATGATCTCGAACTGGCACTTGTAATTGGCCCAGTCACCCTCCCCACTGAACTCAGGTGGGAGGATTACTCGGCCGGTGCCATGATAATGGGTGATGGGCAGAAATCCAGGTGGTGGTCTGGGAGATGTTGGTGTGAATGCTGATGAAGGGCACGGATGCGGTCTGTAGTGTGTATGATGTGGTTCCGTCCGCAATTCCTGTGGATGCCATACGGGTAATGGAGATTCCCGTCACCTGTACTGGTATGTATGATGTGTAGGTATTTTCGATTCTGCAGCTTTCCTGCCTGATATGGGGAGGGGTGGGGCTGGGAAAAAACCCATGATTTTCGATAATATCAGATAATCGTGCAAGCCTAGCGCGGTGATTATGTTCTTGCGTGTGGTGATGCGGGCCGAGGTGCATGTTGGTTTGGCCACTGGTCACCTTCAGATTGATAAGGTGAACGCATTGGATGTGACGGTTGTCATTGCCCCCGTAGGGGACTTTCAGTCCGACATCCGGCAAGGGTGGTGTGTGCCTCTCATGGATGTCAGACAAAGTGATATAGGACATATCTGCCCGCGAGGCATCGCTGAATGAAGGAAATTTTAATTTCCGTTTCTCTGAGATCTAACAATACTTACCATTACATTACTTATTGATAACAGCACCCTCCGTTTCTGTGCCCTAAGACTCTTCAGATTTAGAAATCTCTAACTGGCTCCTGGAACTGGGTACCTGCCCCCAACAAATGGGTACCCGCCACAATGAGCCAGCTACATTGTTTGCATAGCTACCAAACAAGAATAAACTCAGGGCTTGTCTCTGTGGGGCTGGGAGGCAGGGTCCATAATGTAATGGTATGTATTGTTCGATCTCGGAGAAAAGGAAACCGAAATTTCCTTCATTCTCCTTCGCTCAATACTTACCATTACATTACTTATTGATAACACCAGATTTTATCAGTAACCTGGTGGGAAGGGGCAAGCCATACAAAGCCTCTTTTGCTCCTCCAGAAGGATCTAGACTTAAACTTGTCACACAGATACGTAGAAGGACCGACAAGTTTGGGACTGAATCACATTAGCATCACCGCCCCTTCCCCTTTCTCCAAAAAGGGAAGAGACTCACGAACATGCATCTCACCTGAAAACTTTTGACACGTATAAGCCTGGGAATGAGCATGAATATATATGATGAATGAACATGATATATAAACATTTTACCAAAAACAGTCTGACTTGAATTACCTCATGAATTTTGGATTCCATACACAACGCAACCAACCATCACACTTTCGACCAGACATGACATTTCGGTTAAACTCCTCTCACCAGACCATGTCTGTCATCACTATTTTTGCATCAAAGTTACCAAAAGTAGATGATACACGCGACAGCTACGCCTTTCTCCTTGAGAATTTGGCTACGCTCTGTTTTCTTGTTAGGAACTCCTTCAGCATTCCATTGCATGATAGTCAGCGGTTTGCTTACTTGTTCTTTAGGTTGGACAACTTTCTTCCTTTTTCTCCAAGGTTTACAAACTTTACAACCAATAGCTTGGGTGGACCCCTTCGAGGATGGGGGGGGTGCTGCACATGCCTGGCGGGAACTCACACGGCGAGCACCATGACGGATATTCATAATATTAACTGTCATGAAAGTAGAGCTTGGCGGTATTGATATTTACATGACGGTATCGGTACCATGAAAAAATACTGCGGTACCACGGTATACCGTCATCTGAGCTTGAGGCATGCCACGAAATTAGAACAATTTTTTCCATTTCCTTTTCACTTCCATCTCCAATCAACGGTAAATATAAGTAAAATAAATAAATCGGCTTCCTGATTTAGCGAAAAAAAACATGGCTATTGCGACTGTTTAGTTTCACGATTTTATTAGGTCACTATTTTTATTGACGTAATATCATTCACGGGAATATCGGTCAAAGGGTGTGGTCGACTCACTAACTATAACCCGCTGTTTTTGTGTTTTGACCATGTTTTGACTCTTTACTGTTTTTGAGAACATTTTAACGCATTTTTTCTGCATTGTGTTTTTGTTAATTTGCCTTTTTGTGTGTTAGTCCAGATGCAGTGCGAGATGTGGAAGGATCAGTGTGGAATGCAGGGTTTTAATAGTGCCTTAGTTGTGTTAGGTATGGCTTTAATGTTTGAATGACCCCATGTCTCTTAGTACTTTAGCTGTGACTACTTCACTTTGTTTGCCCCTGGTGACAGGTCAGGTTCTTGTCTAAATAAACTAAGAATTTAGCAAAAGGACTTAAGGAGCTTCTTCAATTTCAGTTTTGTCAAATTTGATGTTGATGTTTGGCTATCCAATGCTGGTGTATTGTTCGCTTGATGTAGTCGTCTGATTTATTTGAGCTAACAATAAACAATTGAGTAATATTGAATCTTGAAGCTTCCTTTTTGTATCGTGACATCTACGAAAACTGGTAACATTGGCAAAGATTTCAAGTTGTCATTTAAATACGAAAATTTTACATTATCAAGCCAAATAGTACGCCAGACGCTTACGGTCTAAACATGTTACCACTTCTGCCGTATGTGTATAAGTTCCTTTATATCAATCAATCTTTACTGAGGAAGTTCTTTTCAGTGGCTGGGCTTTGGCGGGGACTCTAGCCTAGAGTCGAATAGGTACCCGGGTATGAACCACCTCGAGGCTAGCCTCCCATCAGTTCATTTCGGAAATCCCTCCCATATACGGGAGCACCTCGCGAGCGAGTAAAATACAAAAATGATAAAAGTAGAAGCGGGCGTGTGTATGAATTACTTGGTCGATTTATTACTGTTTATAATTGTGAGTTGTGTGGTCCTGTGATGGTGTAGTGAGTAGAAGTATTGTCGCACTGACATTTCTGGTTTATGATGGCAATGAAACAGTTTAATTTTAAATTTAATTTGATTCAATATTGATGACGTCATAGGATGTAACTTGTAGAAATCATAGCCTCCTTCGTAGGAGAACCGCACTCACATGTGTAAGAATCCTAACGTCTAAACACTGTCATCACACGGAAGTTGAAGAAAAACCTGGAGATATATTAGGAATGTTATTATAAGTTTTAATAAGCTTTTAAGTCATTCGGCATTATTAAAGCGTGCGTGACAGTGAATGTGAATCAGTTACGTAATTTTTAAGTCCATATGTGACATTGTATAGCGAAAATCTATGTGTTTTAGTGACATTATTTACGTTTCTTTTCGTAATTTGATTCATTGTTTATACGTGACGTCATTAAAAGAAGAAATATATGACGTAACAACCAAGTAGTCAAGGAGACGTTTGTCTATGCGATGTCATTAATAGAACGTTACGTATAGCTTTATTAACGCACAAGTTTAAAGTGATTCAATTAATTATATTAGGCTCTATGGCAATATTGATATTAAATTGCCACCCGGGTGTTTAAACATATCTTCCTCGGAATTTCCAGATCAGACAAACAAGCATGTGCAGCTAGATTTTGAACAACAAAACGTATGTATTGTCTGTTTTCTGAATACTCGTCCTATTAAGTAGTCTTGCATAAACTTTCGCCTGGACGAAGAGCTAGCAGTGACCATCTGTATTCAATAACCTACGTCACTGCATGTATACATTACTACCGCAGTTATCTCCATTTACATGTATATTGTGTGTAAATCGCTCGCAAAGACAAAATTAGACATTTTGCATGTCTGAGATGTAAGGAGCGATGATAGACGGACTTTTTATTGGCTTTCTCAAATGAATTGCTACCTACCACTAAAGATTTAAAATTGCTTGAACTTTTTAGATCACGAATTCCTCCATACATCTTGACTTCTCTTCACCAGAATTGATGCTTTAAATAATTCATCCAATTAATCACTATTGCGTTATTCAACACTTCACGTTTTGTCATTATCATTGGTAGCCTACACATCCCTCCTTTCAGTCATTATTGTTATCTAGATGGCTCTCTCTACCAGTGTGTGTATGTCACTTGTAGAAAAATCATATCGGACAAGACGTCAACCAGCCATGTATACACCATCAAAACCCACTATAAACTATAAATTGAATGCGCCAAAAGCATTGGCCAAAAATATCCGCAGTAAAATAAGCCAGACTGTTTAGTCCAAAGAAAGGGGAAGAATATTGTGTTAGAATTTTCTACTGCAGCTTTTGAAGAATTTCGCAGAGCCGTTAAACAATATCTGCTAGAGAAGTACGTGGACAGAATAGAAACCATCATAAAACATGACCGACAGAGTGTTCTCGTTGAAGAGTACTACAACGTGAAATACAGCTATACCGAGTGAATACATACCTCACTACAAATAAGGTACTGGTAAACGGGCACGATCTGAACCATTTTGTTGAAAATGATCTAGAAGGGATATTAAAGACCATAAAGAATCGTAACTATGCCCTGATGAATGACTACATCCGACAGCAATGTAGCATAGCACTAAACAAAATGAAGGATGTAGATTTATCCAAGAAACCAAGGAATTCCGATGATCAGTCAAATAACCGAGTATCTAGATCCAAAAGTGTAAAAGATATAGATATTGCAGCTGATATTGTGAGCCCAGCCAAGCAGCTGTTTGCTATTGCCAACAGAGGAAATGACTCATCACGCTGCAGATAGTCCGATAAATCATGTATTATCCACTGAGCAACAACAACACAGTGACCTGGAGGCGGAATTTGAGGATAAAGACACACTTGCCAGCTGTCAGTTATGTGATGGTGTTGTTTCAAATGGTGATTATGCAATAGAATGCACAACTTGTCAATCTTGGACACATATTTGATGTTCAAACCCGAAACAAAATGACACAGTGAGAACTGAATCAGATGTATTTTTCAAGTATCTGACATGCTTAACCATTCATCAAACAAGTTTCACAGATGAGTCAACTCCCATCATGTTAACGGAAACTGCAGAACAAGCTATCTGCACACAGAAGGACAATATACCTAACCTAACTGAATCATACCTTGTCAGTCCAAAAGAACGATCAGTAGGACAAGTACCTACTCAGGTGTATGCCGATCAATCGGTACTCAGGTGTATGCCGATCAATCGGGAACAGAAATCAATAATAATGATCAAACTAACATGACTGGCATTGATGAAGAAACCATTCCGAAGGAAGCATATGTGCGTTCACCAGCAGTAGGTGCTAGCAGGCCATCTCAGAAACCATTGGATGATGACAATCTATTACGAGTAGCTGAGCGTAAACACAAAGAGAAGATGCTGCATAGTAAAGGGAAAATGCTTCAGGACCTTGAACAGAAAGTTGCCGCCTGTGAATTCGAACTTAAGAACAAGCTGGAACAGAACACATACTGTCATTCAATTATAGCAGTGTTAGGAAATAAAATTAGTGAGCTCAAGACAAGAAAACGTACTTTACTGCTAAAGCTAGCAACTATGTCTGAGCAGCCACTGCTTCCAGAGAGTTCTCTGCCAAACAATCAGGCCAAACTTTGTTCATCTCTTAACAACCAGTTTAATAACATTGTGGCTCAGCATGATGCATCAGTATGCAACTGTTCCCTCCAAAAATTGAGTTCAAGAGTATTATACCTTGAGTTGAGGCTGCTTGAAAGCCGAGTCAGTCATTTAGAAAGGGAGATAGTGAAAGAAAGAAGCGAGCAACATCATCCTACAGTAGTCAAAGAGTGCAACATTCAGCCTTATTCACCAATACATACCACCCTCAGGAAAACTCCAGGCCTCAGCATGACTCTCCAGCTCCTATACATCAGATTCCAAACTCTAAAGTGTCAGAAAGCCGTCAACATACAGCTTATGAAAACATATTTGTTCCACCGTTGCGCCAATCTGATGTCAATCGCCAAAACTCTCAGCAATCCTACCGTCAACAGCAGCAGCATTTTTTAGAGAAGGACCATCGGAAAAGGGAAAAGAGAAGATGGAGAAACACACAGTGGAGAAACACACAGAGGGCTGCTGCAGTAGACCTGCAACCAATATTAGTCTACCCACAAATGATTATACCACATGTAAAACAAATGCATCCACCTCAGCCAAACAGACCATATCAGTCTCAGTTATTCCAACAAAACAGACCAATCATACCAGATCATGGAGCGAATATGCAATATCCATTTCATCAACTTGATCATCCTCTACTTGCGAGGCCTCAACAACAACAGCTCTAAACGCCAAGTCACAACCACCAAACTTCATTCCAACCACATTATCAACTTCACCGACCTTATCGTCAGTCACAAATCGACACGTTGCCGTTGTGGTTGAGCAGATTGTGATTGACACTGCCCCATCAGACTCGAATACAGTACAACAGCAGAGTTTAACCTGGGTTAAAGGTTTGGAATTGAAGATGACAACGCTAAACACAAAGAATGCAGAAATAAACATGAACTACCTCCAGTTGCTCTCTAAGCAAAATTCAATTATTCTGTTGCAGGAGCATTGGCTCTACAGATATGAGTGGTAAACTTGCAGATGTATTCAACAACCCAAATTTCCATGTAAAATGCAGTGATGATGAGAATCCCATCCCCCCATAACAAGCAACTCGGGGCTACAGTGGAACAGCTATCACCTGGTCAAAGGATCTAGATATGTATGTTGCTAAAATCTCAGGTGGTTGCAACAGATTACTAGCCATAGAGCTCGATGCAGACACTCCTATATGCCTGATCAATGTCTACATTCCAGCACAGAACACTACTCAAGCAGAAGAAGAGAACACTACTGTGCTCGACGAACTGCATGAAATGATTGAGAAGTATAAACAATCTCATTACATCTTAATTGCAGGAGATCTAAATGCATCACTGCACAGAAATCAAGGTGTCTCCAAAGATAACATACTTAGGAGATTTATGGTAGAGCATGATTTAGAACTTCCTAGTAACTACCCTTCCCAGCCAACATTCGGTTCAGCGAGTGGAAGAGCAAAATCCCAAATTGACTACTGGATGTGTACTAGTAAATCAAAAGATCTGGTTCAACAAGTCAACATTGCTGACAAACATCATCTAAATCTCTCAGATCACACTGATGTGGGAATAACAATTTCAGTAAAATTATAGCCACAGTCGCCATTGGCAGAATACAGTAAAAGCAATGTAAATAACCTGATACCAACAGTTGTACGATGGAATAAATGTGATACAACACTTTACAAAAATCTACTGAATGTTTCTCTAAAAGAAGACACTCCTAAGATTAGTTTAACCCTTGCTGCTGATCTACTTGTCCGGAAACTTTCAACTTTGATGCATAGTGCCTCAATCACAGCAACTGGTCAGTCTAGAAAGCAAAAGAAATCAAGAAATGGCATCAAAACATGGACTCCACATATAGCTAGTTTAATACACAAGAGTAAAAAGGCACATTATCTATGGAACATCAATGGTAGACCTAACAGCAATATCAATACTAACCGTAAAGAAGCTCGTCAGAAGCTGAGACAAGCAATGTGACTACTAAACAGTGAAACGAGAACATCATTGCATAACAACTTCATGGAGGCTCATGAAAATGACAAGGAGACATTTTCCATGTTGATAGCAAAGCAGAGCATAACTCGTCAAAGAGGGATGCATCAGCTTATTATTGATGGTAAAATATGCAATGATGATGCTGGCATCTTGAGCGGATTCAAGAACCATTTTGGTTCACTCGCCATCCCCCTGGTAGACCAAGCCTTCGATGAAGAGCACACGAGAATTGTTGAACTTGATGTCTAGATTGAAGACGTGTGTAGCAATTATACTACTGGGACAGAATGTGAATCTGTAACTGAAGCAGAGATCCGAAAGATCATTGCAGGATTTAAGAATACCAAATCAGCAGACCCGCATGGGCTAACAGCAGAACACTTAAAGCATGCACCAACTGTGGTAACACATCATCTCGTAAAGCTAATGAACTATATAATCAGTACAGGCTACATTTCATCTGATATGAAGCAACGAATTTTAACTCCAGTATTAAAGAATGGTAAGGATGAAAAACAGCCTAGCAACTACAGAGGAATAACAGTCCTTTCAATTGTAGGCAAGATCTTAGAAAAAGTAATTTTACAACGGACAAAGCAACAGCATGATAATGTTCAGTCAAAGCTGCAAAGAGGTTTCAATGAAAGATCATCATCAGTAAACACAGCACTTATTATTTCAGAAGTGATCAATGAAGCTAAAGACAATCATCAGCAGCTCAGTATGGTAACCTTAGATGCTTGCAAAGCATTTGACGTAGTGTGGCATGCGTCAGTACTCCGAAAGATCTACAACATTGGAATTGAAGGATCATTATGGTGAACCATAAAAGAGATATATACTGATGCTCAATCTTCCGTCAAGATGAATAGAACCCTCTCAGACCCATTTGTGATACGCCAAGGATTACACCAGGGTGGAATTCTCTCAACAATCCATTACAAACTCTTCAATAAAAACCTTCTCAAAATAGTTGAAGATGTAAATATTGGTGCTAAAATTGGGCACATTAACTGCAGTGCACCAACATGTGCGGATGACATAGCCCTATTAGCTCAGGACACTGATCACCTACAGGAGCTCTTAAAATGGTTCATCAATACACACTTCAAGAGCACTACAATATAAACCCTGGAAAAAGTGTATTGATTTCTCTAAACAAGCTAACTAAATCTGCTCTAGTTATTCATCTAGGAGACAGACAGATCCTTGAATCTAAATGTGAAACTCACTTAGTTATAGAACGGTCAACAAATGGGAAAGGCAATGTAGAAAAACGCATTCAAGCAACAAGAAGAACAGTCTATTCACTGATCGGAGCTGGACTTCATGGAAATGGTGGACTTTCCCCATTAACTTCAGTGCATATATGGAAAGTCTACTGTCTTCCAAGATTACTGTTTGGTCTAGAGGTCATTCAGATGACAAAGGCTGAGATTAGTGCATTGGAACTATTTCAACTGTCAATTCTTAAACAATTACAGTCCCTTCCAAAGAATACAACATCATCAGCAACATTATGCCTACTAGGAGTAAGACCCATCCAAGCAGAGCTGGACTCCAGAAAGCTAAAACTACTAGGAAACATCCTCAGAAATGACGATACTGTAGAATTCCAGATAGCAGCCAGACAACTTGCTGTAAAGAATATTAAGAGCAATAGTTGGTTTATGAAATGCCAAGAAACGCTTCATAAGTATCAGCTCCAAAGTGTCTATCAACTAATTAACAGCATGCCTGCAAAGTTAGCGTGGAAGGCGCAAGTAGAGAAGCACATCAACTGTGCTGTACACAACGTCTGGAAAGAAGACTTTGTCATGAAGGCATCAACAAAATACTTAAATGTCAATGTATGCACTGTAAACAACGTTCACCACTGCTGGAACTCACTTGACAACACAACCATGGATGTTAGATGAGCAGTAATAAAGGCAAAGATTCTGACTGGCTCATACATCTTGCAAGCAAATCGTGCCCGTTTCAATCAATATGTTGTCGCTGACAAGTGTTTACTTTGCCATTCAGCATCCGAGGACAGGAATCACTTCATTACATTATGTACAGCATTGGAGGAGTCAAGAAAACCATATTTGAAGAGTATTCTCATCACCATGTACCTAGAAATGACCCAGTCATCATCAACCAGTTATAAGCTGATCCCGAAAATACAACTCAGCTGATACTTGATCATACAATGATGATATCCAGATTGAACACTAAGCTGTCCCCAGCAAATTCTCTCCAAATTGCGAAAACTACACGTTTTCTCTGCTATGCCTTGCACCTCAAACGTATACAATTGATTGAGGCAATTGTGTCTGGTATAAATACGTCAATGAACACTAATCAAAGTAAATCAGACACAATCTAAAATTTACCTATTCTTCTACAAGTTATAAATGTTACTAACATAACTTTCTTATTAATGTATGAATGAAAAACTCTGCAATCAATTTGACATTAATTAATTTAATCCTACTCAGTCAGAGCAAATTTGGTGTATTCATGTATTTAAGATTGTGTAATATATATATAGACATTTTGAAGAATCGTTCGTACCCTACGGAGTAGGGGTGAGCCCATCGAGGCTGGATTTCCACATACAGATACAGATGGCAGTTGCAGCTTAGTTTGTTAGACATATATGTAGAAGGCTCGAGCAGGAATGATGTCAGTTAGGATGCTGTTGTTGGTCCAGATATTGTGTGTGTTGGTGTTGCACTTGGTACATAGGCTAGAGTGGATCAAATTGAGGTATTTCATGCAGATTTCAGCTAGAGCAGTGCAGGCAGTCAGAAAGTGCTGTTGTCCCCGGGTTCACCATTACATAGTAGGCAGGTTGCATTACCAGTGTAGTGGCTAAACTTAGCTGTGTTCAGCTGAAGAATGTAGCATCCTGTCAGTAGCCATAGTCGTACTGCAAGTAGGCGTATATCGTAAGGTGATGTAGTAACAGAGTCAACTGCTGGATGTGCAGTGCAGAAATTAATTGGATAGTGCTGGATGTGCTCCAATGAGGGATACAGCTGCAGTTGTGAGCTGAGATTCGCAGACCATTGTTTGTGTATGTTGGTTCTGATAGTGGTCTTCCAGGCACATTTCCCTGGTGGGCTGTCCATGAGTTCATAGATGGATGGCAGCTCATACATTGCCAATATCCTGCGTATGTCTGCAAACCAGCTCTCCTGGTCAAAGCCTCTCATAACACTTTGTCTTACAGCTACTTCGAATAGAAGCATTTCCTGGTTTCCGCAGATATTTCTGGTCATGATGAGCTTCAACATATGTATACGAGCCTCATCTTGTAAGGTGCAGAACAGGATATAAGGTGATGGGTACGCAGTCCTGTCTGGAAGGCCTAATATTTGAAGTAGTAGTTTATGGTAGAATTTGTCTAGCAGATTAATTTCCGTCTTGTTAAGGATGAGAATGTCCAAACCATGCAGTAGTACAGGAAGGACATATATATCAATCAGGTGCATACTGACATTTGGTGTTATCCCATTGATGCTGTGGAGTCCCGCGCCCATGAGACAGTAAGCTGCTCGTCTTGCCTTTTTTATGTTTTGATCGATGGTGGGCCATGCACTAGTAATCTGATCACTCCTTTGGATTTCCAGGTGGGGAGCACAGCCTGGTGCTGATACCAGTTCTCCATTTAGAGTAAATGCTGGCTTCTCCTGTTTACAGTTTGATAGGATGGCACATTTTGCTGGCTTCAGTTCGTAGAACTCGTAGGTGCTGTAATAACTTGATGTGTCTATCAGGTGCTGTAGCTGATATTCACTGTTTGCGATTAGGCTGACATTGTCAGCACAGGTCGGCGTTGCCAAGTGTAGAGTCCCAATATAGGCACTATCACCAGTGGCATCTATGCAGTTGAGCAGATTGTTGATGTACAGTTTGTACAGGTCTGTTGATAATATGCTCCCTTGCCTGACACCTTGCCTGAACGGAATTTGCTCCGAGCACTCACCATGCCATTTCACTGTGGTGGTAGTATTTTTGTGAAGGTCTGTGATGAGGGTCCAAGTGGCTCCCTCTATTCCAGCAAAATACAGTTTACGCGCAAGGCATGTGTGATTTCCTACATCGAAGACTGACTTGGCAACAAGGAGAGCAACGTATGTACTAAGCTTCTTGATTCGTGATTCAGAGGTAGCTTCCTGAAGCATCAGTGTGCTGTACATTGGTGATAACCATGATGTAAATCCAAACTGAAGAGGGTGTTGTGTTTTAAGTACTGTCTGTTGGATGCAGACTTTCAGAAGCATTTCTAGAGTTTTACAACCTATTGACAATACTGTAATACCGCAATAAGATGTAGCCTGGTTAGGATTACCTTGTTCCTTATAGACTGGTGTGAATTGGCCTACCTTGAAGATGTCTGGAATGGTTTTACAATCCCACCTCCTTTTAGGTTCTCGGCTGATATGCCATCAGTATCTGAAGCTTTGCCTCTATTTAATCACTTGACTCCTTGCTCTACTTCACTGTATGTGAATTGGATCGTTTCATTTTCTCCTGCTGCGATGTCAGATAGCACCAGTTCATCGAATTCCAGTTCTGCTTTCCTATGGACGTCAGCTGGGATATTTGGTGGGGAGCTGTGAGAAATGTGAATACCATCCCTCTATGATACGGTCCTTTTGGACTGTATCTTTCTGGACCTTGAGTTCTGTAACTTTAGGTACTCTACAGCCTCGCTGTTTGCGGATTAGCCTGAAGAATCATTCGTATCTCGCAAGATCTCCCTCGATTCGAGATTGAGAAAAGCATGTATTCTGTATGTATGTATACATACAAGTATGTATTAGTTTAGTTTAGTTTAGTTTCAGAACACAGGCATATGTTCTGCTCCATCTCCATTTCTATAGAACATCTGTGCCCTCAAATTTATTTGCCTAACTATATTATATACATATAAGTTATATACATACATATAACTATGTACCATGCTAAGTATTTACACATTGCTATTTTATACAATTGTATATGTTGTGGATTGGCGCGATTCCGCGCTCAGCTCCTATATAAACTATTCACTACAAATTCTCCAGTCCTTATGTATAAGCCTATGGGTTTGTGCGGTTCTGCTCCCAACCCCTACATAAACTGTGGACTGACTTATTTTTCTTTTTAAATTATTTAAATTACAGGTTGGCGTGGTTCCGCACGCAGCTCCTATTAACTATCTTATCTCTATGTAAATTGTGGATTGGCGCGGTTCCGCACACACACTCCTGTATAACTATGTACCATGCTAAGTATTTACACCTTACTATTATATACAATTGTATATATTGTGGATTGGCGCGATTCCGCGCTCAGCTCCTATATAAACTATACACTACAAATTCTCCAATTCTTATGTATAAGCTTATGGGTTTGTGCGGTTTCGCACCCAACCCCTACATAAACTATGGACTGACCTGTTCTATGTATAGAGATGTATTCTCGTAGAAGCCACGCCTCTATTTTTAGATTGGCCTCCCATTTGACGTTGTTCCTTCATTCGTATCTCGCGAGGTCTCCTTCGACGCTGGTTGTGCCTTTTGATTCGCTACTCAAGTACTGCTACTCTACTACCGCGCGTAACGGCCTAAAAGCGACGTTCACAGGGAGAGCGAGCTGATTGTCACGTGACAGCTAAAACATCGCCAGGGATCATGTGACTATTCACCATGTTTGATTTTGTTGCCAACTTGTCAACATCTTCTTTACTAGGTTTATCGCTAATTACATCTTTACAGTTTACCGTACAATTTTGATCGCCAGCAAGCCTATGCCCTTGATTATCTAGATGCAAGTTGAACCTCAAATAGACTTAATCATTAATGTTAATAGTGTCGAAGTCATAAGCTGACAAGGTGAGTAACTGAGTTTGTTATTTATTCCTAGCATAAGCATTACAGTGATTACTGATTACAATGTGACGAATGTCAATAAACTAACCGGTTCATTCCTGTACACAGCCACAATTCAATTCAATCATTATCAATGTGCATACATTTCCTTCAATCCAATGTTTGGCTCTGACTCATTCGGCCTGTCGGTAGAGAGTCAGTATACTGGTATTAGAGTCAATTTAGCATAATATTCCATATTGTTGCTGGGTGGGGAGGTGCGCACATCTGTAGCATAGGTATTTCTCCTTCGATCAATACTCACCATTCTGTTACTTCTGATATACAGCTGGCCTTGACAGCGGCTCTAGGATTATAGACTTAGAAAGCTTTACAGACTCCTGGGAACCGGGTACTCAAGTTCAAGTTCAAGATTATTTATTTTGATATAGAATATACATTTACAGTTTCACAACAGGTAGTCCACCAAAGGCAGAGCCTATGTGGCGGTGGACCCCTACATATAACATATAACAACAACAGTATAGGACATGAGAATACTGAATACATACGGTTAACATGTTATAGTCCTATATATACATATAGTTAACTGTCTCGCTGCCAAGCCTCTGCAGTCTACATTTTCCATGGAGCCTAACTCAGGGTATGCTGAGTACCTCTAAAACAATTTGACCAAACGTTGTCGGTGGCTAAGCCACAAGCAACTTTCAGTCAAATTTTTCTAGAATACTCAGCCAATCCAGAGTCATTGCCAATTGGAGTTATTGTCCGCTTCCAGCAGTCCAACAGTTAATAGACGTATGACAATTTACATTTTTACAGGGAAAGACATGACAGAGGGATGTGTGCTTATCTTGCTTAAGTTAATAATTCTATATTACATATTGAAATAATTCTTATTATCAATGACAAAGTAATTTTTAGGCTGTGATGGTAGAGTTAGTTGTTTGGTAGTTACCATTATGACAGATATTCTTCTTATTATTAATATTATTATTATTATTATTTGTTCTGGTGACTGGGTGCAAGTATGAGAATAGCATGCCATGATGGTGTGTGTTTTCCAGAGTCTAGTAGGTTTCTATAATCTTCTTTTTGATATTCTGCTTAAAGTACTGTAGCTTTATGATGTCTGTGCGTGTGCTTGTGTCTGTATTATTCCATAACTGAATTGCTTTGTATGAGGGTTTTTGTTGTGCTGCTTTTGTTTGGTGGTGTGTTGAATGGAGGTTATCTCTTGTTCTTGTGTTGTGAGGATGCAATTGTGTATTGAGCATAAAAATGTTAGATAAGGATGAGGGTAAGTTGCCATTGTGGAAGTCCCTTAAGATTGTGTATAGTTGGAGCCCTCCTATGTCCTCAAGTTTTAAGACCTTTTCTGATTTAAAGATATCCTGGCCACCTGCTGTTTGTGAAAATAGTTTAATAGATTGCTTTTGCAGAGATTTTAGTTTTTTTAGTCTAGCTTGAGATGTATTAGTCCAGATAGCATTGCAGTAGGTGATGTGAGGAAGTATCATTGTGCAGTACAGGGTTTTAATAATATTAGGTGTTAGATAGGGTTTCAGTCTGCGAATGATGCCAATGCTTTTTGCTACCCTGGTAGTAATAATTCCAATATGCTTCTCCCATGTTAAATTTTTGTCCAGATATACTCCTAAAAACTTAGCATATTGTGCTTCTTGAATTATCTGGTTGTCGATATAGAGGTTTGGGAGAGCTATTTCTTTTAGTTTCTTAGATTTTGTGAATAGTATATAATTAGTTTTTGATACATTTAAGGACAATTTGTTTACTTTAAACCAGTCTATTAATTTTGCCATTTCATTATTGACATTTTGTATAGAATTTCTATATCCTTGTGGCTGCAGAAAGCATTTGTGTCATCTGCAAAAAGTATTAGTGAGAGATGTTTGCAGACTGGGTATGTCATTCATATATAGGAGAAACAGCAGGGGCCCAAGAACTGAACCTTGGGGAACACCACAAACTATATTTTTGTATTCAGAGATAGCCCCATTGAATTGTACACACTGTTCCCTGTTTGACAGATAACTCTGTATCCAGTTCAATGCAGTACCTCTTATTCCATAGTATGCAAGCTTTTGCAGTAAAATTGTATGATCAATTGTATCGAAGGCTTTGGAAAGATCCAAGAATACACCTAGCGTATGTTCATTATTCTCAAGGGAGGTTGATAATTTTTCTATCATATCCACAATGGCAAGCATAGTAGAGTGTTTTTCTCTGAAACCATATTGAGAAGGATATATGATTGAGTTTTTGTTTAGATATTTAGTAATTCTACTAAAATACAGCTTTTCTAAGAGTTTTGAGAAAAGTGGAAGTACCGAGACTGGCCGATAATTAGTAAAGTCAGATACATCTTTAGCTTTGTATATGGGTGTCACACGTGCAACCTTTAATCTTGATGGAAATACTCCCTGTGTAAGTGAGAGATTACAGATGTGGTCCAATGGTGTTAGTATTTCTGTTACACAGTGTTTAAAAATTTTCCATTTGAAATTATCGATTCCAGCACTTTTAGCTGTGTTAATTTGCATTAGTATTTTGTAGATTTCGGCTCCCAACTGCCGAGTACCCGTTTACCATAGAGCTCATTCTTGTTTGCATAGCAACAAGAGCAATACATGCTTTCTGCATTGAGGATTTTAGTGTTTTTTTGTGAAAGAAAATCTAAGTCTTTAATCTGTAGTGATAGTTTATGCGTTCTTGAAAAGGATTAACTAAAGGATACTATGGAGAATACCGCCGAAGATAACCAGGTTGTATCATTCTTTATTATCCATAGTTAAAAGACTTAGGTCTCTAAATTTCGCTGTGTCGCATGTTCCAATTTCTGACCCCATAGAATCTGGGACGTGTGCTAACAACGATATATGCCAGACGATCGCCTTCTTTAACCCCCAACAGGCGATCGGCAGATATGAAAATAGGTGTTATGCTACGGTATTTCTAACACGAATATCGGCTGACGTCGTTCTCCGTAGGATCCGAGCGGGTGACGTCACACCCGGTCGCTCGGATGTTTATGTGAAGAAAAATTTTCATTAATTCGCGCATCTCGTTCTGTGTGCTGCGTACTAAAAATGGTACCGGAAACTTTAGAATGATCAAGTTTACGTGCGATCACGATCGGTTTGCAATGATCGGTGGTTTCAAAATTCTTGAGTAGATGCGTGGTCTGCGGTTTTACCGTGTGATACAGCAGTTTGTTATACATTTTGTTGTTTTCTTCACATATCGTGCTGCTTTCGGTAGGAGTATAATTTATATTGATTAGTAAATATACCCCGAATGCTATGCGATATGATTCCTGGAGCCGTTACACATCCTGGAGGATCTATTATGGGTGTGTTTAATGCCCGCCTCGTTCTTGTCGTCATAATCAATGCGATCTTTGTTGTAACGTGGCGGGGTGGGGTGCGGGAGGGTTACAGTTAATTTATGAGTCAAATTATTTGAAAATTAATTGTCTGCCTTCCATCCGGGTCTCGTTCCGCTTGTTTATTGTAGGTTTGTGCTTATTTTATAGGCCAAGCCAGCCCCGCCATCATGTGACGAATGCCATAAGTTTGTCCGTGTCGTGTTCAAGGACCATGTCTGGTTTAGGTGTTCCCTTTGTAATATTGATCATAGGTGTAATGTTTGTGCAGTGTGGTCCGTTGAGATGATGGTTAAGTTCCTTGCCCAGAAGGACTTGGCTGGGACTGACGCGGGGTCAGGCGGTCCGAGAGTAAATCGTGGAGCGCCCGGTTCGGCCGGTGGGGGTGCTCCACGTCCCCAGCTGGAGGTGGCGGAGATGGCACCGCCGGCGTGGTTTGGTCCGGCTATGCAGGGTTTTCTGCATAGCGTTCTGCCCACGCTGGTGTCGTCCCTGCTACCAAAGGTTGGGGGCCAGTTTCTCCCCATGCCTGGTACGGATCCTGTCTTCGGACAGGATTCTGGACTGGTTACCGAGGGGGCCGTCTCGTACGGCCCCCGGGCAGTCCCGTCTGGCTCTGGCCAGACGGGTTCTGTTTCTCTGCGGCCACTTCCGGGTGGTCCAGTAGCGGTGGCCGGTCCGTCAGGTGTGGGAGCCGTCCGCCAGGACGGTTCCACGGTTGACTCGTCTAGTGACGACTCTTCGGAGTCTGAAGACGAGGAGGAGAGGTTGCTGCTGCCCGTGAAGCCGCAGGTGGAGAATATGGAGGTTGATTCCGTCCTGGACGGAACCGGCCTCCATTTGTCTGGTTTGGCGCAAGCCAGGTCAGCGACTCCGCCTGTGGCTGAGGCCAATCTGGTACCGTGCACCGGTTCCGTGCGGCTTGGTTTGGCACCAGCCGTCACGGGAACGGGTGTGCCGGGCCGGGCGTGGTACTCGCCTATCTCGCCTGGTCCGGCAGTCGGACGTGGGGTGCCGTTGGCGCCCGTGTCCGGCTATGGTTCCGTCACTGCTACGGGTCCGTACGGTTTTCCGTGCGGACCTACCCCATGGACCGGAGTGTTTCATGGGGTGGCGGCGGAACCGTGTGGTACCGGAGTGCCTGGCGTGTCAGCCGTGGCTCCTTGCCGGGAGGCCGTGGCTGGCAGGCCCGTGAACACGTCAACGGGTGACGTGTTTGCGGGTGTGTCTTCGTCGGAGGTAGATTGGTCAGATGCTCTGGCGTGGCTAGCCAGGGTTGACCCGTCTGTGGTTTCGGCCACGGCCGATGAAGATGCGCCCCGTCCGTCGGTTGCGTCGATCAGGACGGGGATTTTGCCCGCGGCCCGGATCCAGTCAGTGGGACTGGATCCACGGTTCATAGATTTGTTGGATGCTATTTATAGCAAACAACTTATGACCAAGGGTCATCTCCCTGTGGCCTCCAGGGAGGTGTGGGCAAGATGTCGTATTCCGCGGGGGGAATACGACAGATATGGTGTAGTCCCGTCGGTCACTGAGGATGACCGATGGGTACTGGGCGTCCAGAGTGCCGTGGCGGGTGGCCCCGGTCCGGCACTTGTGGACAAGTCTCAGGTACACCAAGAAGAAGTCCTGTCCCTATGCGATGAGGGTGTGAGGGCAGCTATGAGCGCTGTCAACCACTCGTATCGTCTCCTTCAGTCGGTGTGGGCTGAAGTGGGGGCAGGCCACCCTGTGCCACCTGTGGCGCTTTCATGTGTCAATGACGGCCTGGTGCTGTCTATGGACGCATTGGCAAGGGTGCAAGTGCGAGTGACGAAATCCAGGAGGCAAATGGTCATTGACCATATGCGTCCGGCTACGGCAGTCAGGGAGCGTCTTCTTGGGACGCCCCTGACAGAGCCTAGCATCTTCGGTGGCCAAGCGCGGGCCATCTTAGAGGATACCGCCAGTATCGCGCAGAATCGGTTAGCGGTAAACCTACAGCTAGAGCTAGTGCGGCAAGCGCACACACTAGGGGCTGTGGGGAAACTGCTAACGGGACAACCTTCAAAGAAGCAGAAGAAGCATAAGGGCAAGGCGAAAGCTAGGCCTGTTGCGACTTCTGCTTCAGCTGGGTTTTCGGAGCCGCCGCCGGCGAAGAAAGCCTGGAAGGTTGTAGAGGCGCCTACCCTCCCCAATGTTGCTCCTGACCGCCCTAGAGGCGGGAAGGGCAAGGGTAGGGGTAAGGCCTCAAAGGGCGGACAGAAGGGGCCGAAGCGTACCTGAGGGTACGAAAGCTCCCTTCATATCCGCCTGGACCGCGCCTGTGCGACAGGAACAACGGTGCCAGTTATACCCGTCGTGCCTAGAACGAAATGGTTCTCTCTCTCTCTCTCGTTAAGAGGGGGGGGGGGGGGGGCGGACTGCGAGCCGGACAACCCCGTTAGACGTCGAGGCGTCTATGGTGGGTGGAAGGCTCATGCGTTTCGTCGAGGCCTGGCGAGGTGTGACGTCAGACAGTCTGGTCCTGGGATGGTTATCCCAGGGTTACATGCCGGAGTGGTGGGACTTTCCACCACAAAATCTGTCTTTGGCACCTGTCTGGACACCCGTACCAAGGGAGCCAGACAAGTTAGAAGCCATTCAAAAGGAAGTGTCGGGTTTGCTTCTGAAGGGAGCAATAAAACCAGCAAACCGAAACACTCCAGGCTTCTATTCAAACATGTTCCTTGTCCCCAAGAGCACAGGGGGATGGAGACCCATACTCAATCTCAGGCCATTAAATTGGTTTATCCATACGCCTCGGTTCCAGATGGAAACGCCGATGTCGGTAATGGCGGGATTGAGGAAAGGAATGTGGTGTGTATCGATCGATCTGAAAAATGCATATTTCCACATTCCTATGAATCAGAGTTGGCACAGGTTTTTGAGATTTGCGTTTCAGAATCAAGTATGGGGGTTTACAGTTCTCCCGTTTGGCCTGTCGACAGCTCCGAGGGTTTTCACAAGAGTGGTCCTTGCGGTGACAGCGTTTCTCAGAAAAGAGAACGTGGCGCTACACACCTACATAGACGACTGGCTGCTCAAGGCAGACTCGGCAGCCAGGTTGAACGTGGATACTGCTCTGACTCTGAAGTTACTTTCAGATCTAGGCTGGATAGTCAACGAGGAGAAATCCGAGTTGACGCCCACTCAACATTTCGTTTATTTGGGGATGCGATTCGACCTCGAGGAGGGCAGGGTTTACCCGTCAGAGCCCAGAGTGGTGTCTCTGTTAGCCATCCTCAGGAGTTTTCGAGTGGGAAACCACATTCAGGCGAGGCGGTTTCTTCAGATGCTGGGCATGATGGTCTCCATGGAGCAAGTGATTCCGTTCGCTGCTCTAATGCGAAGACCTATCCAGTTGTATCTGATGTCTCTGTGGAACCAGAGAACAGAACCCCTGTCAAAACTGGTGCCAGTTTTGGAGCCAATAATATCGCATCTTCTATGGTGGAAACAGTGTCAGAATCTCCTATTAGGCGTTTCGCTGCACCTACCCCACCCCCAGCTGTCCGTTTACACGGATGCATCGCTGGAAGGGTGGGGTGCCTGCCTGGGAGAACATCAGGTCTCGGGCACATGGACTCTCCCGGAGAGTCAGCTGCATATCAATCTGTTGGAAATGATGGCAGTGGAACTGGCGTTGGAAGAGTTCCTTCCGATGATCAGGGGCAAGGTGATATTGATACGGTCGGACAATTCGACAGTAGTATCATATATAAATCGCCAAGGCGGGACCAGGTCGCCCACTCTGTGTATCAGAGTGTGGCACTTGATTCAATGGTGCAGGAATTACTCGGTTGTTTTGAAAGCAGCTCATATTCCTGGCCGATTGAACATTCTGGCGGATGCTTTGTCTCGCAGACAGATGCTTTGTCTCGCAGACAGAGAATTCTGCCAACAGAATGGTCCCTCAACCCTCCGGTTCTGCGACGGATCTTCGAGCATTGGGGCAAACCCAACGTGGACTTGTTCGCCACAAAGGAAAATGCTCAAATCATGACATATGTCTCGCCGATTCCAGATCCAAATGCCATCGATACAGACGCTCTGGCGATAAGCTGGAGAGGGATGCACGCTTACGCGTACCCACCCACCATTCTTCTACCGAAGGTATTGGTGAAGGTCAGGGAGGAACCGTGTCTGGTCCTGCTAATGGCGCTGTATTGGCCGAGCAGGGCGTGGTTCACAGATCTTCTAGATCTGCTGGTGGAAATCCTGTGCAGTTGCCCGAGATTCCGAACATAATCTCCCAGGCCAAGGGACGCTTCCTACACGAGCGTCCCGAAATGTTCAAGTTGACTGCGTGGATGTTATCACGTCGTAAGGCTTTTCTCGACAGGCTGCTGATTTCATCGCGGCTGCGAGAAGGAGGTCAACCTTCAAGTCATATAACAACAAGGTTAACAGATTTGCAGACTGGTGTGAAGAAAAGGGTATTGATACCTTTCAATCCACTATTCAGCAAATAGCAGACTTTCTCTGTGAGCTGTTCTTTTCAGGACAAGCTCCCGTCACAGTCGCTGGATACAAGTCAGCTTTGGCATCAGTTATCCCTTGTCTAGCCAACAGGGATAGTCCAGAGGTGGCCCAGTTAAATGTGATGTTGAAGGGAATGAGCAATCTCCAACCAAGACAACCGGTAGTCATTCCAGCCTGGAGTCTATCTTTAGTGCTTAATGTACTGGCCAAGCACCCTTTCGAACTGTTGCGTTCGGCTAGTCTAAAGCACTTGACTCTAAAGGCGGTCTTTCTATTGGCAGCTTCCTCAGCTAGAAGGCGCAGTGAGATCCATGCGCTTTCGGCAGAGAGGAACCGATTTATTGTTTCTGGAGAAGGTCTGCGTCTTCTGCCAAGAGCAGAGTTTATGTCAAAGAACCAATCTTTGAGATATCCCGGCAAACCGATCATTATACCGAAGTTAACTAGGTTTGATCGTGATGCCAGTGTCTGGTGCCCGGTCCGTGCTTTGACTAAGTACAAGAAACGGACTGACTCGTTACGGTCGAACGATAGACATCTGTGGATCTGCCATAAAAAGCCTTATGGTGCCGCATCCATGGATACTATCTCTCGTTGGGTGGTCGAATGCATTCAGACTACTCACGAGATGGCGACTGGGCACCAGGTGCAAGGTGTAAGGGCACACGATGTCAGAGGAATAGCCGTCTCGACCGCCCTTTACAATGGTGTTCTGTTAGAGGACATCATGGCCGTTGCACAATGGCACTGTGAGTCCTCATTCACGGATTACTATATGAGGGATGTGTCAGACTCAGCCAATCCACTCGCTTTAGCTGTTTTGAAACGATAGATAGTGACCACACTGCTCTTCACCCTTTTTTCACTTCGGTAAGTAAAGAACCTAAAGCAGGCATGGTCAAGCGAGAGGATAACAACCAGATTGTGTCACTGATGGCCGAACCAGTGAATGGTTGGAGGCGGTACGTCTGGAGTCCAATTATCATAAGGTAATTCAATAGTGAGAGTTTTTTGTATTATGGATGTGTATCATGTTCATTCATCTTATATATTCATGCTCATTCCCAGGCTAATACATAGAATATGCAGGGAGCAGTTAACCCTCTTGGCATATTTGTGTTTTCAGGCGAGATACATGTTCGTGAGTTCTCTCCCTTTTCTTAGGAGGAAAAAGGGGGGGGGGGGGGGGGGTCGGTGATGCGAATGTGATTCGGTTCCGTGAACTTGACGGTCCTTTTAGGTCTCTGTTAGTCAAGTTTGAAGTCTAAAATCTTTCTCCACGGGGCAAAATTAGCATTTATGGCTTGCCCCTTCCCACCAGGTTACTGATCAAATCTGGTGTATATCAGAAGTAACAGAATGGTGAGTATTGATCGAAGGAGAATGAAGGAAATGTCAATTTCCCTTTCTCCGAGATCTAACAATACTCACCATTCTGTTACGGACCCAGCCTCCCAGCCCCACGGAGGCAAGCCATAGTTTTCTCTTGTTTGGTGGCTATGCAAACAATATGAGCTCTATGGTAAACGGGTACTCGGCAGTTGGGAGCCGAGTACCCGGTTCCCAGCAGTCGGTAAAGCTTTCTAAGTCTATAATCCTAGAGCCGCTGTCAAGGCCAGCTGTATATCAGAAGTAACAGAATGGTGAGTATTGTTAGATCTCGGAGAAGGGGAAATTGACATTTCCTTCAATCATAGTCATTCATCGATATGTGGTAGTGGGATAGATGGTTGAAAGTTTAAAGGTCTGTCATCGCATAGATGGCAGGGCCGCTGGGTGTTATGGTTTCTGGCTGTAGACACCCCCCCCTGATAGCAAGCAAATGTTGGGCCAATGTAATTTAACTGATCGGCCCAATGTTGGAGATACATTATTGGGTCAATGTTAGCCAACGGGCATAAATCTATGAAGATATTTAAAATATCACACCCGAGAGCATAATTTAACAATTAAAAGATGAATATTATGCTGATTTTGTTTGATTTTCTGTGAAATTTCCAATGCTGGCCCAACGTTGGCCAAGCATTGGCAAACAAATGATACAGCCAACGTTGTAATGCTAACTGCAATCTGCAAACCTGTGGCCCGAAGTCTACATGTTATCTCGGCCTACTTCTAGCTAGTACTGTTTTATGTGGGCTCGACCGTATCTTTTGTCAAACGTGTTTGTTGACTACACTGCTTCATACTATGCTGAACTGAATGAATGATGCCACAGCATCCAAGTCATTTAACTGGGTGGCGGAAGAGGACTGGCATGATCGTATAGGCAGTGCCTGTTGTGGAGGGGTTAGAATGGACAGAGGGAGGGAGGGAGTCGGTGGTCATACATCACAGCGATTCGAAAACACAGTTGTTGGTTCACATCACGATGGGCCTAACTTTCTTGAATGACTGAGTGATAAGTGAGCAGTTAGTAGACAGCCATAACGGTAGTCTACCTCTAGTCCTAGGAGCCACCTTGCTCGGTCACGGATGCGTAACCTCGAGTTACAGGGCTATCCGAGCACATCTTTTGACCATTTTAGCTGCTGACGTCAGTGAGCCAGAGGTGGCAAACACGCATGCTTGATAGCGAGGTGACTAGAATAAAAGGAAGTGATAGCCCTGCATGTGTTAACATAAATTTTATCTCACCTCCGAAAAATGCATGTGTATGTGGTTGTATGTCAGCGAGCTGTGTGTAGTAATTAATTGTTAATATACCAAAACACTTTAATAGTCAAGCCCAGACAGAAATGAAATCTGCAGCAGTCATGAAGAATGCCCATTTGCAGACCAAAAGAAGACTATTGTTGAAAATTTACCAACTAAGTTGTTGGTTTTGATAACTGAGCCAGTCATTCCAATGGTAGATTTTCAGTCTTTTGACATTTTCTAATTCTATGAGAAAAATTCTGTTTACCAAATTTTACCATTACCCCTTACACACTCAAATGAGCCAAAAACGGCTTCTGCAGTGGTCTTGAGAAATGTCCATTTGCAGACCAAGAGAAATGTGTTTTTGAAAATTTATCACTGGAATGATTGGCTCAGTTATCGAGTCAGTCATTCCAGTGGTAAATTTTCAAAAATATTCTCCTCTTGGTCTCCAAAATTGGCATTTCTCAAGACCATTGCTGAAGTTGTTTTTGGCTGATGTGAGTGTTAAAGGGTTAGAAGGCCTATGTTATGGCTTTGAGTTGTTATGCCCACTCATTTATAAAAAAAAATAGTTAGCTATATTGCAATTTCGTTTCCATCTGTCCACTCTGCTGCTATCTCCTTCAGGATTTGAAATGCTTAAATTTATTCAACTGTCCCGGGTGACAGGTAGAATTTTCTTTCATCTGTCGGGTTCAGAGTAGTCCCTGTTTGACAACATTGATGTACATGCTACAGATGATCATTTATCTCAATGACAAGGCAACAGCATATGGGAGCTGTTTCATATTTGGAAAATAATTTGACTTGAAGCCTTTGCTGCCTTAGGTATGGCTTCTAAGCAAATTATTTTCAAAAATATTCAACAAATTTCCTGTCATTGCCTGTTTGTCTGTCTTTAAATTGAGATAACAGGATTTCATCACTGAAAGGGTTAATAAAGTGTACGAGTCATTCTAACATTACTGATTTAGAGCCCAACAAGTGATATCTGTTTCATGGTTGAAATTTTGTGACAGGTATATTTTCATTATGATTGTCACCAGTAGAGCTGGGCGGTCTGACAGTAGTACCGTGAGGACCGCGGTATACCGTGAACTGTGACCGTTGACATTTCAAAATACCGTGAATACCGTCCATAATGTTTGAGCAATATTTGAGAAATATATTCATATAATCTGACTTGACCAAGGGTAAATAAGTGCTAATAGTGCCAAAGATACAGGCATCCCTAACTATTAGCCGAGTTGAGGTGAAAGGGTCGTTGTAAAAACAAACATCAAGATGTCAATTACAAAATAATGACAGGCAGAATTGTATGTCAAACATACGTCTTGAGAGTCTCACGGTAAAATTGCTTTATTTAAAACATCTAACATTCTCTGGCCGTCCGCCGGTAGTAATTACACTATAATATATTCCCTATTCCCGTTTCTATTATTTGTAATTTATTACTCCAAGCATTTTGTCACCGAACAAACACGCTAGAATAACAAAATAACATACAAACTGCGTGCTATTCAAACACAACAGCAATCTCGCAAAGACGTATCTGATTGGTTGTTCATGAACTATACCGTGGGAAAATACATTACTACGCTGAATTTATCAATGAACATTTACTAAAACGTAGTATTTGCTCGCGCCGTATTGATCACGTGCTAATTTATTAACAACAAGCAGCGTTGAAGTCATTATTTTTTATTTTTCTGGCTTGTTTTAAGAAATTTCTTTAAGGATTAAATCCAGTTTAAACAACGACACCTAAAAATTATAGTGTTTTAGTTTTTGTAATTAATTTTTCGTCGGAGGTTCGCGGAAATAGGGTCTGCACATCGGGTACTCAGTAATTATCAGAAGCTTTGGAATCGGCTATATTCAATGTCGTGTTATATGTATGTGTATAGGCCTGTTTTCGCGAGTAACAGAATATACGACTCCAACAGAAATAAAAGAGTACAACACTCGCCCCGTTTAAATACTCGCAGATTTTGTCTGGACTCTGTTTATCAAAGCGCTCGACTGCCAAAATAAAATTTACCGTTTGCTGGTCGCACGCATTAATAGCAAGAACAATCCAGATTGAAAATAGTGCACCCCAATTCCTCAAACAGCAGGTTAAAGTTAGTGAGTTGACCACACCCTGTGACCGATATTCCCGTGAATGATATTATGTCAATAAAAATAGTGACCTAATAAAATCGTGAAACTAAACAGTCGCAATAGCCATGTTTTTCTTCTCTAAATCAGGAAGCCGATTTATTTATTTTGCCTATATTTACCGTTGATTGGAGATGGAAGTGAAAAGGAAATGGAAAAAATTGTTCTAATTTCGTGGCATGCCTTAAGCTCAGATGACGGTATACCGTGGTACCGCGGTATTCTTTCATGGTACCGATACCGTCATGTAAATATCAATACCGCCTAGCTCTAGTCACCAGTTGATCTACCTGTCAATGACAGGTGGACAGGCAAACATTTCGACCCTGTCCTTTGAAAGCAATTTGTGGAATACCACACAACCAAATTCTTTATGTGATTTACCCATATAATATATGATGACATTTATATAATTTTCTCCGTCCCGCATCACAGATTTGTTGAATATTTTTGAAAATAATTTGCTTAGAAGCCATGCCTGAGGATTTGTGATCAATGGATGAATCCAGGTTTATCTATGCCATGCCCATTCCTAGCTAAGCTCTGCTCATGCTTTGTCAATGTTTGGATTGATCGAGTCCTGAACTCCCTGAATCTACATTTCCAGAAAACTATACAGGTAAAGTGTGCCTATGGAAGCAACAGGGCCCAGTCATATTAATTTCAAACTATTCAACAGAATGTTTATTAAATACATGTAGTAAAGACATACAATTCATACAACTTGACAGACTAGTAAGTACTTATGATGGACTTAGATATGGCGTCAACCTACATGTGTTTTATATATTTGACTGGCAGATTCGATTCCTCTATTGCTTGTAATAACTATCCCAAGGGTGATACAGCAATCAACATGTCCATAATTAGTTTGTACAAGTGAATGTCAATGGAATTCTTCCTGTTGTCTGATTCTTTGTTCTGCAGTGTAATCCCATAGGCCAGAGAGACCAATTTAATGTTTTGTTTTACAGAAATTCTCACCCAAAACACAAGATCGGAGAGGGAAAAAAAAAAAAATACTGCACAATTTCAGAACCCAGAATTTTTAAGCTATTAATAACAGGCATGGGGAGGGATCCCTCCGACCCACCCTATGGTCAGTAAGAAGAGCAAACAAGACTGGTTTTGGTGAGACATGTGAATAAGCCATAGATTTATTGATGCGAGAAAACCCCTGGGACAGTGTGCCCAGGCACAGAATAAACAAAGCATTGCGATGTGTACCATAAAGCTATCAATCTATGGCCCTCATATATAAACTAAACTACATATAAGTTAATAAACTATGCATTATTGGTAAATAAACTATAACAATTATAACTACAAACGTTATGCCGTATCCATAAACGAACTATACATACAGTAATAAGCGATATATATAGTATATACAGGTAGATCTGATATCAACTTAAACACGCCTTAACCCTCCAGGCGGTCCCGACCAGTTTTGCAGGTCTTGGTGATTGTCCCTTAACAGACCCGGCGAAGACTATTCCCAACAACTTAATACTGGAGTGACTGCCTTGGTACCCAGCCAGTCACTTCAGTGGAAAGTCCTTAAAGAACAACCCTCTCCTAGCCTACCAATGGACAATTTGAGAAAAATTTAGAATTTAAGGGTTAACGGTTTAACTGTACAATTGGTTGTGACCCTGGCATATGCAAGGCAGCAGGTGAGTGTACGTGTGGAAGGTGCAGGAATCTTGTGCAAGAATTTGTGGGTGGGAGGGAGGGATTTTCAGCCATACTAGAGGAATGCAAGAGGCAAAGTGCACAGGCGAGATTATGACGTGCCGAGGCCAACAGGGGTGTTTAAAAGGGAGACCTGCGGGTGCGTCCCATTGGTCAGCAATTGACCCTGCCCGTGGAGGAACACACGTGCGTGTTGGGCGTGGCCAGCCCAAGCGGGAACGGGACAGGCTCCCTGACATTCATGAATATTAATGAGGGCAAGCATGTGTATACCGAGGTCACACCTGGACGGGACACCGTTTGACTGGAGTGACTTCCATCTGGACAAAGGGCCGGATGGACGCCTCCCACATGTTTCCCCAATTAGACATACACAAGCGGATGTGAGAAACTCGGATTACGGGTGTGTTTTCACAGTTGTGAAAGCAACTATCGACATCTGGTCTGGTCTCTATGACCATAACAGATGGAAATGGGAAGCTATGCACAGACACCCCTACCCACATCTGCATTAATAGTATATTAATAATATTAATATTTCCATTAATAACAGGCATGGGGAGGGATCCCTCCGACCCACCCTATGGTCAGTAAGAAGAGCAAACAAGACTGGTTTTGGTGAGACATGTGAATAAGCCATAGATTTATTGATGCGAGAAAACCCCTGGGACAGTGTGCCCAGGCACAGAATAAACAAAGCATTGCGATGTGTACCATAAAGCTATCAATCTATGGCCCTCCAAAATCTCACCCAAACCGTAGGGAGTAGTAATAGTATGGAGCATAACTACATGGGTAGGCAGAGATATATACATTATATTTACATAAGCACCACCACAGGTCGGGTCAGCGGACAGCACACACACACCACCCGTCCCCCGATCAGGCCATGGTCACCTGACAATTCCTTGCCTTCTGATCGGCTGACTGTTGGAATAATCATGTGACCTCATTAACAGATTCAAGTAACCAAAGTCATTGTTCTGACGCACTAACTACGCCACAGGGCGCACATTCTGAGTCTCTGCTGGTTATGAACGTCTATGTAAATGACCGGCTCATTGGTCTAGCTTTACGTATGGATCGACCACTCCTCAGTGCTGTTGCTGATCATAAGTTGAAGTGATTGTGTGTGCGCGTATGTGGAATCTAAAACCTGGATTCCCTAGCCCGCTCCTTCATATCCGTTGAATAGAACTTCCGACAGAGAAAAACCGCTGGTGTTGGTGGATAGTGAAAGGCCATCTGGAATCTGTCGGACCGTCTCATGGATGCTGGGAGTCTTCCAGGTGTGATGATGGCACCTGAAATAAAAAGAACAAAACGAGAGTAGTCTGGTAACAGTAATATGGCCAGGCAAGGCATATAAGCAGAGGACGCTGCGCTAACCAATTAAACATGGAGAACCAATTCCTTACTCACTAGATGACATGCGACTGGGCTTGCCAGTCACACCTCATCTACTGTGCAAGAGATTGAATCTTTCTTGCTAGGGTGGCAGCAACTTCACCCCTCATGGATAAAGAGGGCTCCAAGTAGCCCTGGTATGCATTACTGCGCCAATCGCCCTGTGACTGGATGAGTTCAGATGGTAGGCCACATTCTAAAGCAAATGTGGCTCCACCTCGACGCAGGCTATGTCCCGCATAGTCTTGCGGCGGAATCCCAGCCTGCTGCAGCAAAAGCTTTAGCTGTGATAAGAATTGGGGGTATGATAAAGGGACTACACCTATGGGTGAACGGTACATGAAGAGAGGGCTGTCAGTAGATTCCACGGGAGCCCTCCTAAAGGATAGAATAAGGGCCTGTGTTGGGCATAGAGCTGAACCCCTAATACGGGGCAGTGGAATCTGGAGGCTGCGTTGACGAAATTGAATGGTTTTTGTGCACAAAACCTTGAGGATGGCTCCTGAATCCAGAAAGGAGACTGACGCTCTAGACAGGTGAGTGAGTGGATTAAAACATGCAGGAGATTGGACGAATAAGTTGGACTTACGCAGGAAGGAAAAGAAGCCTACCAGACAAGCAGCCCAAAATGTGATATCTTTAGAGGATGAGAGATCCAGCTGGGACAGGATTTTTAGGAGTATAGCTGGTGTGATTGGAAGCTTTGGGGAGACAGTATCCCCAAGAACCCTTCTGGCGCCCTTGATGACAGAGAGAAAGTAGTGCGATTGCAAAGGATTGTTATACCCTGCTTCCAGATGGGTCAATCTAACTACAGATAGGTAGTTTCGAATGGAGCTATAAGACAGTCTTTTTGAGAGAAAAGCTATGTACCTAGCAAGGTTTTTTGCTGAGATGGGCACCCACTTGATATTTATGTCCTTGCAGAACTCGTCATAGGCCTTAAGATATTGCAGGTAAGTCCTCCTAGTAGAGGGGGCGAATGCATTCCGCCTGAAAGTGGCTACAGTGCTGTCCAGGTTTCGGAGGAGGGATGAGCCTGGACAAAACAAACAGCAGAGAATGAGCAGACATGTGAGTAGCCAGTTCTGAAGAAAATACAGGTGAGTAACCATAATAATTTATTGTCTTTTTGAAAGCCTCCTTCCCATGAAATCTAGAGATGCTATCTGCAATATCATTATTGTTACCTGGAATGTGACAAGCTGTAATGTGAAAATTATAGCAGGCAGAGAGCCAGAACAGCGATCTGATAGCTTTCATTATGACAGGATTTCTGGAAGAACCTTTGTTAATGCAATTAACAGTTGTGCTATTATCTGAATACAAATAGATCTTTTTATCTTGAAATTGGGTGGCCCATCTGCGCACTGCTAACACCACCGAAAATATTTCTTTCTCATTAATGTGAAGTGGCATAATTTCTGGGTTATCTATTTTCCAGTTAGCATAAAACCAATCTCCCCCCCAAAAACCCCCTCCACCTTCAGTGCAAGCATCTGTATAAAGAGCGGAGTAAGGACGCTTGTCCAGGAGCAAAGTTTTGCCATTAAAGAGAGACATAAACTGGAGCCACCAATTTATGTCTTTCTTAACGTCATCTGATAGGCGAATTTTGTGATGACCCAATTTAAGGGAACGCAGGCAATTTAGCAAACGGCGGAGGAAAACTCTCCCACCGTGCACCGTTTGAGCAGCCCAATTTAGTTTCCCTGCCATGGATTGAATCTGCTTTTTTGATGCGCGTCGTTTTTTTGAGAAGACAGCCAATTCTTCTCGCAATGCTGCTAGCCTATCAGATGACAGCTGTAATGCCATATTTATTGAGTCAAACTCTATCCCCAGAAAAATCAATTTCTGGGAAGGACCAATGACCTTTGACCAATTAATATTAAACCCCAGATCCCTGAGGAGTCTAATCAATGTGTTCATAGCCAATAAACACCTACGAAAGGACCGTTCGCAGACGAAGAAGTCATCCAAGTAGGCCACGATATCAAACCCCTTGCGCGCCATCATGCGACGAACTGCCTGGGACAAACGATGGAAGATCCCAGGTGATGCTTTTGCCCCGAAAGGCAATTTATTATCATAGAAATATTCCACCCCGTGGGGAAAGGGCCATTTGAGGCCCATGACCTTTTGGCTTTGAGGCGAGATTGGCACTGAACGATAAGCAGCCTTTAAATCAACTTTGGCCATGAAACATCCCTTTGTCACCATCTTGGCTGCATCATCCACAGATTGAAAACGTTGTTTGTCCAAGTCGTGAACGTAGTCATTAACAGCTTGCCCTGATGGTCGGCTACAGTCATGGATGATTCGTATCCCCCCATCCGCTTTGGGGATGACCCCCAGAGGGCTAACAATGAGAGGAGGGGTGGGTGCTGGGATATAATTTCCATTTTCCACCTCCTCAGTGATCTGGCGGGATGCTTCTTGAAAGTAAGGGCTGTTAATGGATGCGGAAGGATGGTTGTCCATTTCTACTTGGTCTGGGGATGAATTTGGATCAATGATATGGAACCCCTCTCGAATGCCTACAAGGATGAATTCTCTGTCTGGATCATTTTGCAACTCTATGTCCCATGCTGATAAGCGTAGCCTGTGTGCGACCCCCCCCGATATACCTAGTTTTTTGAGAATTTGTGGTCAATGATCGAATGCTTCTGTGAACAACCTGGAGAAGAGCAGACGTGAGCAAACTTACATATTGTCAGCTTACATCCCTTCTGGTTGTTGTACATGCGGCAAATTTCCCCACCCATGGGGGAATGGGAGGCATAGCTTGACCGGTTGTGATTGGCATGGGAGCGGGCACTATTCTGTCTATTGGCCTGGGAGTGTTGGTGTTGGTTTGGACGGGTACGGGGCACCCTTGGCTTCAGATGGACCATCTGTATGTGAGGGACATCTGTACCCCACCTGAATTTATACAAATGTTGATGCCGTCGGTACTCTCTGTCATACAGAAAGACAGACGACTGATCATAAGAGGACAGTAGATGATGGATTCGGGTTGTGTAGGACAGATAGTCAATAATGCTGGAGTGCGCCAGTGCACCCTCTTGCAGCATTTTGTTTAGAATCGCCAAATTTGCAAGTGACCACTGGTTCTGTGAAATAGTTTCTAATTTGGGCTTAGCTGGTCCTGTCTTATATACAATCTGACCCCCCTCAAAACCTGAAATCACCTCCTCACTGGAGCTGGCCCCCGAAATATTGACGAAGTCTGCGATATCTAGGTGGGCCTGACCTCTTTGTGGTCCCATCGCCTTGAAATAGATCTGTGGGTCCTGCCAAGAGATAACATCATTAAAACTAACATTATTACCTTGTGGATCATGTCCCTGTGCCGCGAAAACTGGTGGATGGTGGTCGCCAGTTCGTGTCCCCTGGGCTGCTCTACGAAGTCTCGCAGTCGGTCACCACCGATCTTGGCCGCCATATGATCTTGGCCGCTAGTATACCGATCTTGGCCGCAAGTATAAGTATACCGATCTTGGCCGCTAGTATACCGATCTTGGCCGCAAGTATAAGTATACCGATCTTGGCCGCCTATTATTGATACATTATTTAGAAATTTATGTAGATTGAGTATAATAATCATGAGAACTATGTGAATGATTAATGTCATATTACCGGCGATCTATATAAGTGTTTCTATATAATTGTTTTCCTTTGTTACAGGTTCTTGACGCGTGTGTCAGTCCCGTGAGTCTGACAGTATCCATGGATATCAGAAACATAGACCCTTTTATTCAATGTTATGAGAATTCTGTTTAATATTTTAAAGATAATTTGACTGTTTCCAGTCGAATTGATTTCAAAATAGTGAACAGTCTTCATAGATATAAAATTCATAGTCGGCGACGCACTTTCGGATCGCAATCTGCCCAGGAAGGATGTCGAGGATCGCACGGAAGATCATGTTGTAATCCTCCGTGCGTCGGCTCGACATGAAGGCAAATGACAGTGGAATCTGCTTCGTGCACGCGCCGGAGACGATGAAACCGTGAACACTAAATAGCTGCATGAAAGGAGCTTTGATTACTTTGAAGGTGGCATCCATATACCTGCAAAGACATGGATACAAAATTTATCAATCAAGATAATGTAAAAGAATTCTAATATATAAATTTAAAAAAAGCAAGAACAATGAACATTTTGCAGTAATAATAATAATAATAATAATAATAATAATAATAATGATAAACTAAATTATAATGATTAAAATTTAATTTGTAAACTTACTGTTTATTGTGTATTTGTACACTTCAAAAGAAGTTTATCGAAATATATATATACTGTGGACTATAAAAATATGTGATACACTTAACAAATCTTTGAACGTTTGTTATCCCGCCGGATCTAAGAATATATAAAAGAATATCTGTGATGCCAGTACCACACGTTCGGTGCTGCCATCTAGCACAGCCATCACACTCCAGACTCTGCTGCCGACTTGTCACCTCCAAATTGCATATGATGCACGGAAATACCATGGTAGAACGATTTAAACGAACTTTACGATGAAAATCACGAATAACTCAAGTAAAACTTGTGTAATAATCAAATAATATTTGCGAGAGCAACTTGTAAGATTTTGATATTTACAGATTTTGTGGTGATTTTATATCTGTAAACATTACTCATGAAGCTTTTGTGATTTCTGGGTTTATTTGGATCAAACATAATTCGACTTTTCTTTGTTTCAAAAGACCGTATGCTCCTCGGCTATTATTCCATAGTTTCAAACGATTAATATTTCTTGCAAATGTAAGGATTATTCAAACCATTCACAATGGGAACATATTTCCTATAGCTTTACGCGCGAATTTGTTACCGCTAAGCTAACCCCTCGAGTGTTGAAAATTTTTCAAAAATAATCAGCAAAAAAAGCAATGTGGGTGCAACTGATTGTGGATCATCAAGTGGTTCAATAATATAAATTCCTAATGTATGAACCACCATTACAGGTACTAACTTCTCCAAGGTGACTGCCAGATCAACATACGCGGTTTTTTAGCGTTGGAGACAGCGCGTGAGCTTCTTGTTTGAAATTTTTTCTTTGGAATGGCTGGCCCTGTTTTCGAGCCAGTCATCCCAGTGATAACTTTTCAAAAATAATCTTCGCGTGATTTTAAGTTAGTAACTAAATTTAGAGTCTGATCCTCAAGTGGTTCGATAACATAAATTCCTAATGTGAGAACCACCATTATATAATAAGGTAATAACTGCAAGGTGGTCTTTATAGGCAGGTTTCAATGACATTTAACAATATCTGTCAGATCAACATGCGTGTTTGTTAGCGTTGGAGACGCATCATCATCCACTTGTGCTGCTTAGGGAACAAATATGGGATGGAAAGAATGTTAACAGATGTTACTTTCAAACTAAAAACATAGATATTTGAAGCCCCGCGCGTCTGTTGTAACAATGATAAGGGAGATAAATCTGGATAGTTTATTTCGATTGTCACTAAACCTATCCAGAGTAATCTCCCTTATTATTGATACATCGAAATGACTGCTGTTTAGTTGGTAAGTAAAATGTGTTCATTTTTGTAGATACTGTCAATATGTACACCATATATATTGTATATATAAAACTGTATGAATGTCTTTTAGAACCACCACGCGAGTGGTCCACTTAACCCTTTCTCATGCTTTAAAGATGGTAAGCTGATTGTGGATCTTAAAGGTGCGTGGTTCGATAATAAAGTTCATGCTGTTATAAGAACCACCATTACAGGCAACTTCTTCAGTGTGGTCTTTATAGGCTGGGGTCAGTGATATTTATGATTGTGAGTTGGTAGCGCTGATTGTGGTGCAGCCATTAATAAAATGTATCAAGTATGTATAAAGTAAGACCCACCATCTGCGCTCAAGAGTTATAACTACAACCACCGCAGAATGTTGGTGAAAGTTATTGCTGTGTTTCGGTGCCAAGTATAAGATAAAATCAGAATTTTGCTTTAAGACAATACCTTGTTTTGTGGCTTGTCTGCTGTAACAACACCCGTGGTTAAGTGGAATAATTGCGCTCTATAATTACGGGAAGCCGTATTGTCATGCACCCCATGGCCAGACAGTTACTTAAACACGTCGAATACAACTGGGGCCAATGAGAACGCTTGACCAATGAGAACGCGTGTTACCTAGAAGGACGACGCAAGCACGTGCGTATGTCCCAGAGATGGATCATTCTGTAACGAGCTCTTGACCATAGAAAAAGCAAAATTTTCTGAAGCAATTTATTTACAAATTTATAAATTCTCTTCATATATTTTGGACTTAAACCATTCTAAATTCGAAATCAAAATTTATAATTTTTCGTATTAGTAGCCTACTTTCATCATTTTTAGCGATTTTCTGAAACGCTTGCAGATTAGAACATTATTAATTCGATTCGAACATTGAATACGTGTCCGATCTTGTCACGAAATATAGGAAATAAACTAAACCTTTCTGAATTCTAAGATTTAAGATACAAATACAACAAAATATATTTGGTTCAAAAATTGTATTCTTACGGATTGGATTCATTTATATTTCAAAACGGTTTTTAATTTAAACACGGCTTTACAAAATAAAATGATCACAGAATTTATGTAGTCTACAAAGTTACTTTTTTTAACCGCTAAACTTGTTTCGCCATTGCTACTTAAATTCCGTTGTTTTCGCCGATCCGGCTTTTAGTATCAATCGGCTTTATCGCTCAAAATCGTAACAGCCAATGTTTCCGGATTACGTTAAGCCGTCAGCTAGCCGTCAGTTAACCATTCAAGATTCAGCTACCTGAAACATAGGAAACATATGATAGAAAAGATAGAAATAGGAACAACAGGTATATCGATATATCTGAAAGGTATATCGTCACCCAAACATAGGTATAAACAAAACATAGATATATAGAATACTAGATAGACCAGGCGGCCAAGATCGGTATACTAGCGGCCAAGATCGGTATACTAGCGGCCAAGATCCTACGGCGGCCAAGATCGGTGTACACCTCGCAGTCCATCCTCCTCTGGAGTCGCCTGAGCTACATTCCCGGGACGCACCGCTGGTGGTGACGACGGAGGTGGGGCGTGTGTCCCCAACCGTTCACTGGCGCTTGATGGGAATGTTTGCCCCACTGCCCGCATTACAAGCTTGACTTGTCCTATGGGAATGTCCGTGCCTAAGAGGTCGTCTTTCTCTAAGAGGGACAGAGCCTCCATCGACTCAAACCCAAGGTCAATTAGTTTTTCCACTGTTTCCTGCGACAGCTTTTTCTGACCTCCCCATATCTGTACACGCTCGTGGTCGGACAACGCCATGGGACCGGAAGAATTTTCGTTCTCTGTAGACATCCTGACAAGGTACGTGTAACGTGGTAGACAATAACTCTATTTGGTTTTGAAGCGTTCGCTAGGCCGAGAATGTCCGAAATAGCACACAATCTCCTACTAAGTTAGCACTAATCGCTTCGTGGCGCCTTGCTTCCCGTAGCTGGATAACATAGTTCATAAATCTCGTCACATATGACACACGAATTGCAAAATGCTGCGCAGTCCAAACGGGCAACGAAAATAGCATGCTCAGGAGATTCAGCCTCTGACATATATTCCGCTAGACGTATCTCCTCGTCATCCGTTAAAATAACCCATTCTGGAATTCCATAATAACGCCGAATTTCTGCCATCATAATAATACTTAGAAAATTTCCGACAAAATAGACAGAACTGACTATAACGCTAAGCACAATATAGATCACGCCGTTTCGTATATGGAGCTAAGCACAGTTTCGTATTTTCTCACTAGACTAACTTTATTCCATGCTCGGTAATCTAAGACTTTGCCGATTTTCCTAAAATTACTTATAATCGAACTATCTAAGAGCTAATTTTATTTATTTATTCTTTCAATAAAGATTGATTTTCAGCCATACTAGAGGAATGCAAGAGGCAAAGTGCACAGGCGAGATTATGACGTGCCGAGGCCAACAGGGGTGTTTAAAAGGGAGACCTGCGGGTGCGTCCCATTGGTCAGCAATTGACCCTGCCCGTGGAGGAACACACGTGCGTGTTGGGCGTGGCCAGCCCAAGCGGGAACGGGACAGGCTCCCTGACATTCATGAATATTAATGAGGGCAAGCATGTGTATACCGAGGTCACACCTGGACGGGACACCGTTTGACTGGAGTGACTTCCATCTGGACAAAGGGCCGGATGGACGCCTCCCACATGTTTCCCCAATTAGACATACACAAGCGGATGTGAGAAACTCGGATTACGGGTGTGTTTTCACAGTTGTGAAAGCAACTATCGACATCTGGTCTGGTCTCTATGACCATAACAGATGGAAATGGGAAGCTATGCACAGACACCCCTACCCACATCTGCATTAATAGTATATTAATAATATTAATATTTCCATTACAGCATTAACCATTGCATCATGTTAATTGTCAAGATTTATCAGGAAAATCCAAAACGTTTTCTCAGTGGGTGTGTACATTTGCTGGCCAAGAGAAGACGCTTTTTGAAAATTTACCATTGGAATGGCTGGCTCGTTAACGAGCCAGCCATTCCAGTGGTAAATTTTCAAAAAGCGTCTTCTCTTGGCCAGCATATGGACTTTTCTCATGTCCATTGCAAAGGCATTTTGAGTGGCTTGACCATTAAAGGGTTAACAAAGCCACAGAGAAGAAAAGGATTTACAGCAAATGCTGAGTAATTCTGAGTGATAAGGAATTGGCTGGAAAGAATGTTGAAAATAATGCCATAAAATTCCAGCATTATTTTTTTCTAGATATGGACAAATTAAGTTAGGATGGTTTGGGTTTGTAAAACAAACAAGAAATCTGTATGGCCTTGCCATTAACAGGGTTTGTACTGGCCATGGAAATCCTGGAAATTCATGGAATTTGAAAATTTAACTTCCAGGCCTGCAAAATCAGTGTTTTTCATCATAGGTCATGGAAAATGGTAATCTTGTAAAATAAAAAGAAATGTATTGGCATAAATCACCTCTATGTGATATCAATTATGGCAACAGCTTATAAAAACAAGGCTGTGGCTTGGTTGTTGCAAAGAGGCAATATATCAACATTTTGCAGAATAACTCGGATCTTATTTTTGGACCTATGTCATCAGACAAATCTGCTAGATGTTAATTGTTGGCGGTCATGGAATTTGTTAATATTGGTCATGACAAGTCATGGAATTTCAAACACAAAGGTGTACAAACCCTGCATTAATGATATCTCAATTCTTTATGCGCGTTTCTCCTGAATGTTTGGGTCTGGGGTGGTATCAAGTATATGTCTAGTTGAGTCTTAGTGCGGAAGATGCCGTCTTCTGATTTGCTCTTAACCCAGCCTTTAATGGTCAAATTTGGTGAAGAAAATCAAACTATTTTCTCAATGAATGTCTATTTGCAGGCCAAGAGAGGACTCTTTTTGAAAATTTACCACTGGAATGACTGGCTCGGTTATCAAGCCAGGCATTCCAGTGGTAAATTTTCAAAAATTGTCTTCTTGGCCTGCAAATGGACATTCCTCAAGACGACTACAGAGGACGGTTTTGGCCGGCTTGACCATTAAAGGGTTAACTATGATAAAGTAGCCTACATTAAGTGGAACAGAGAAGCTCAAAGTACACCCAATGATCTTTTTGTATATTATAAATATAAGTAAAATAGAATAAATTATTTGCATATTTTCAAATTCCTAAATAGTCAATTTCATTACAGAATGTCACGTTCTTCTGTTGCATGGAGTGGTGACATTGCATACATGATTGTTGTGGTATGACATCATTTAATATTTTCCTGTTCCTCATTCATACGCCGTCAAATTAATGAAATGCAAACGAAATACTAGCACCTGTTAGACTGAAACTCGAATATGAGCTGATGTCCAAATTCATTTAACAGTATTTAATGTCAGTTCAGTTTATTCTGAAAATATGTGTGGCATAATCTGAATCCACGTTGTTCATGATTCGCGTGATGACATCACAGCCTAAATTTTAAGGGGTGTGTGGTGTTGTGTTAAAATTCATGACTTTATAACCAAAATCGTAACAAAGAAAAATAGAGCTTGTGAAAGTCAAATTCTTTTAATTCTTAAGACATTATAAAATCTTAAATTTTTGGTGTTTTTTTTTATTGAAGTCTAATTCTCCTTTAAGTTGGTGTTCTGATTTTAGCATTTACACACTCTAACCTTTTAAAGGTCAAGCCGGCCAAAACTGTCCTCCAGTAGTCTTGAGGAATGTCCATCTGCAGGTAAAGAGAAGAGTATTTGTGAAAATTTACCACTGGATAATCGAGCCAGTCATGTCAGTGGTAAATTTTCAAAAATACTCTTCTCAGACAGACATTCAATAAGGAAATATTTTGATTTTCTTGACTTACTTTGACCAGTAATGGTTTAAATAAACGCTCCTGTATTGATTGCGTGTTTTTTTGGAGTTCAGCTTTCATCGAAGCCAACTTATTGGATTATTGGAACATGCACAAAGTATTATACAATATAGCTGAGCTCAGTGTTTGAGTCCACCAGTTGTGGGAATAAATGTTTGTCATTATAGAGCACACTACCGGTAATTATAATTATTGGATATACAAGCATGTACAGGTCTGTCATGAACATAAATACATGGCAAAATAGTCACTTACACAGAGCTAACAATGGATGAAGCCAATCTGTTACTCAAGTATGGACATCATAATCAATTACATCACGTATAGGTTGACGTCACAATCATACTTGACCAACAATGCTCCATAATGAACCTGGAACAGTCTGTCAGTTACACGAAACTATGTGTACTATTTAATAAACATTCTGTTGAATATTTTGAAACTGATTTGAGTGTGCTGTTGCTGCCATACTAGCAACAACCCTCAGTCAAATTAGTTTCAAAATATTCAAGTGGTTACGTAGCTGTATATTTACCATAAAATTGGGATGCTGAGAATTCAAGATTCACAGTATATAAATCGATACTAATACACACAAAGCACAGGTGGAGCTTAGCTAGAGATGGGAGGGGCATAGCTAAAAGTGTATTTATCCATTAACATGGATGCACTGGTCACTAACCCACAGGACTAACTGAGGGATCCATTTCTCGCTATGCCATGTACATTTTTAGATAAGCTCCGCCTTTGTTTTTACATGTGTTGAAATCGATTTAGATACAGTAGTTTAATTCTTTAACCATTAAATTTGTTCAAAATTTTTTTCTTCTCATAGAAAATGTCCATTTGCAGACGAAGAGAAGAGTAATTTTGAAAGGTTACTACTGGAATTACTATCATGGACAGCGATGTCACTTAATATCTTTAAAATAATATTACTGAAGAACAATTCTTGAACTTACTGTCTTAAAATGTTCCTAAACTGCTCTTGAATATTTTCAGGAGCAATTGAAGAACAGTTCTTAAACTTTAAGGTTCTTAAAATGCCCCTAACAGTTTTTTTAACATTTTCAGAAACAATTATTTGACCATGGTCGACCATGTTTTGAACACGGTCTGTTATTTACTAAGGGAGGCAACTCTTTCACTGAAAACATGTGTCTTTTTGCATTTAAAGTCTCCATTATTCTATTGCACATAAATTATGTAATCATCATTAATTATGACATTTAAAATATAGTAAATGCCATATACATAGAAACATACCCGTAATAATACACACTGAATTCGTGTATACACTTTATTTCAAACAATGCCTATGTATATTAACCATTCCAAAATTTTCAGTCTTCTATGGCTGGAAAGTTTGTTCGATGTTTATAAGGGGGCTGACTAGCCATGGTGGTAGGGTAGTCATCTGGAAATCAGACGGCTGTTGTCGATATTAATTCGGCATGATTTTAGCTAAATTTGTAACTTATAATTACTTTATATATTTACTATATATATATATATATATATATATATATATATATATATATATGGCATTTGTAGCTTACACGTACATGTAAAAAGCATCCTTTTGTAATATGTTGAATGAATATTTAATTTTTATCTCACATGCATGCCATTTAAGATGACATTTATGAGCAAATTTGGTCCAAATATACGAATGAGTTTTCAGCCCTGTAAAGAGAAGTGTACCATGATTGGACAGACAACTAGTAAAGATCTGATTGCTGGACAGGTACTAATTGACTGATCAATGGACAGGCTGGACAAGATTGGTGGGCAAATAATGGCTGGCTGATATCACTCAGGACTGGGATAATTATTCAGACATAATGGCTGATAATTAATCACACCTATTGAGGGCAGACTGTGAACACTATAGCATCGATATTACATGCATTCAAGAGACTAAAGTCGCTAAACACTCAGAGCAGCAACTACAGACAGGCCATAAGCTAGTGCTCATGGAGCAAAAACACACCACATACCGGGGTTTAGGCTTTGTAATCGGACCAAGGGTCTTGGACCATGTCATTAGTTTTGGATACGTCAGTGATCGCGTTGCATTCATCGAACTGGCTATCCCTAAGCGAAAACACACCACCACTAAGTGTTGCATTGTCAACACATATGGCCCAACTACCGAAAAAGCCAAAGAGAATCTGGCAATATTAGATTCCTTCTATGCAGAACTGACCATATTACTCCCAGCTAGATGGCAACTGTTCGTGTTTGGAGATTTCAACTCCAAGCTGGCTAAACTCGGAATTGCGGACAAAGGTTCAGGACTTGGCTTATGCATGGGATCATATTGAGAGGGCACACGCAACAGCAATGGAGATGCACTGGTGGCATTCCTTAGTTCCAATGGCCTATTTGCCACAAATGCGGCTTTCAAACGCCCATGCCATCACCGGACAACATGGACTGGACACATTGCTGATCGCAAAGCCCCAAAAGGTTCTAAGGCTACAACAGCTGTCTTCTACCAAATAAACTTCATACTATGCAAGACAGAAGCAAAACCCTTACTCCAGAACGCTCGTTCGTATGGAGGCACAGACCTCAATTCTGACCAAGCCAGTCATTACATGCCTTCAGATGAACGATCTCTACCTAATATATAAACACCATACCAGGCAAGATGGTAGAGTCACCTACAACCTACCCAAGCTCATCAGCGACACTGACACTCAAATGTCATACAAAAAGGCCCTCGGGGAGCAGATAGCTAACATCGACGTCAGCTCCGATCCAAACGAAGCCCCTGCCAAAATGCTTAGATCTATTGAATCATCAGCTACCAGCACCATAGATGATGTTCTTGTAAACATCCAAACTAGGTATACTGAAAACCCTCCAGTAGTAAAACTGTCAGCAGAGCAGAAAGCGTTACGGCTGTGCATATATCAAAGTGGCCAAAGTGAAGACTGCACCAAACTTTGCCGGGAGCGCAATAACATTCTGCGATACACATTAGCGAAGGCGTAAAAGATCTTGCTATTCAACAAGCAGACTCCCTAGCAGATGAAATCACCACCACGGATGACTGTCACAAAATGTTTCTGGCAGCCCGAGCCCTGAGAATTACTGACTACACAGCATCACTCACTGTACACAACTCTGAAGAACACTTTATCAGGACTGACCAGGCAAAGCTCAGGCGATCCGAAAATGGTTCATAGACCAGTTCACTGACAACAATGATGAGCCCTTGCACCCGTTCTCAGGAGATCCCAGGCCATTACTAACATCAATTAAAACAGCAAAAGTTGAGAAGGCACTTAAAGCCCTGAAAAATGGATGTGCATCTGGATCTGATGGCATGAGCAATGAACTATTCAAATATGCAAGTGACATTATGTCAAAACCAATCACGCACCCAATCAATTCAGCTTTTATGCACCACCTTCCCATCGATGCTGTAGGCCAAGGCACCCTTATTGCACTACCCAAGCCCAAGAAGGCACCTGGCCCACCAGCCAATCTGCGGCCCATTGTGCCCCTCAACAGCATACGGAAAATCCTATCCAACGTTACTCTATGCCGCATCCGAGACAAGATCGATGACTTCACCGAATCATGTCAAAGTGGCATCAAATATGGACGCAGCTGTGCAGACATTGTATGGGCTCAACGCATGCTTGTGTCGGTAGTCATGTCCAAACATTGGGACTTCCACAAAATGGGCATTGACATGTCACGAGCCTTCGACACAATTAAATGCTCAAAGATCCTGGATGTACTGCGCCAGGCCAGTTGCAATGAAGATGAGCTACGACTAGTGAGACTACTGCTTGCAGACATCAAGCTGAGAGTACGAGTCAAGTCAGTGAAATCTGTAAAGTTTGAGACATCAATCGACTCCCCACAGGAGCTTTTCACCTGCTACCTTGCTGCCGCATTGAAGTCTGTGCGGCAAAGTTCCTCAAGACCAAACCCCCCCCCCCTCCCCCCGTGTCCCAGTGGAAATATTGGGTATGCCACTAGAGATGGAATATACTGACGATGTGAACTTCATAGACGAGGAAAAGGAACCACTTGACAAACTTCTCCCAATAGCTGCAAGCAAACTAAAAATTGAGAATCTCTTTATGAATGAATCCAAAACAGAGTTCACTCACAGATACCTATCGACAAAGCATAAAACTAAAGAAAAGGATGACCCACTTCGTGTCAGCGAACCATGGATGAAAAGTTAAATCCTGGGCTCACTGCTTTGCAGTACTGCTGACATCGCTGCATGATGCGTCATGGGGAACATAGCTTTCTAGTCCTTCTGGAAACTATAGATTCATAGATTAAAGATGCCGTTGATAAAAAGGCTACATGTATCCTTGGTGCTGTATAACTGTAACAGCTGGGAAGCTCCAAAGGCAGCTCTGGATAAACTTGATGCCAGGCACCGCAAACACCTACGCACCATCACTGGACGCCGATGGCCTGACAGCATAGTTTCCAACGATGCACTATACAAGATGTGTAATACATTGCCACTGTCTGTAAAAGTCGCCCAGCAAAGATGGTCCATGTTCGGCCATGTGCTAAGGATGCCAGAAGAGACACCATCACAGAGAGCCTTGGAATTTGCCCTACTCGGAGAAAGCAAATACAAAGCCAGAAGAAGACATCATTGCATAAATCTGCTAAGCATGCTACCAGGTGACCTCAAGAAAGCAGGACTCGGTACACTCAAGTCAAGAATGGACCTGAGGAAGCTAAGGATTTCGGCTGAGGACAAGACACAGTGGGCAAAAGCGAACAAGGACTGATTGCAGCTGTAGGATGTTCCTACTACTAGAGTTGCAGAATACAGTAATCATACATTGAGTTTTGTAGACTTATCCCTTTATTGGTCAAATTTGGTCAAGAAAATTTAAATATTTTCTTATTGAATGTCCATTATAGACCAAGAGAATACAATTTTTGAAAATTTATCACTGGAATGGCTGGCTCGGTTATCGTCAACCGTCAAATGCGTTGCAGAGGGCACGTTTGGCCAGCCTAAACATTTAAGGGTTAAATAAAATTATTAAAATTATTTTGAGAAATTTGACTCTGACACTGACAGTTATTGTTGCATCAGATGTGTGTTTACTGTGATGCTGCTTGTATGTGTAAGTTCATGATATGGGTTTTCTTTCATATGTCTGAGGTTGTGTTTTTTATACTGATCGCTATTCACCAACAGATGATCAATCTGCCTGCGCCTACGCTTTCTGTCAATTTGTGCTAATAATGTTCGCCTGTGAGCCAATAAGTGATTATAGACTTGATGAGTCAACTGGACTACCAGTAATATTTGTGGTTGCCAACGCGACTGTGATTCCGCTCGTTTGAAATTCATCTTTTTAATTCTAAGTAACCGTTATTTTGACCAAAAAAGGTGTTTGCAGTGGTCTTGGGCAATGTCCATTTGCAGAATATCAGAAGAGTACTTTTTTAATTTACCACTGGAATGACTGGCTCGATAACAAAGTCAGTCATTCCAGGTGTATATTTTAAAGACAATTGAAAGTTTCTTGAACAAATATGAGGGTTGACTTTGGTAAAAAAATTGAAATATCTGCTTATTGAATGTCCATTTGCAGGCCAAGAGAGGACTATTTTTGAAAATTTACCACTGGAATGACTGACTCGGTTATCGAGTCGGGCATTCCAGTAGTAAATTTTCAAAAATAGTCCTCTCTTGGCCTGCAAATGGATATTTTCTATGAGAAAATTGAAATTTTCTTGAAAGAATTTAAGGGTTAGGGTGTTAAAGGGGTAAGCTTGTATATCCTAGACAGAACAGATTACAACATAAATTATGGAGGCAAATCTAGGACAAATTTATCACTATACATGCACATGAATCCATTCAATAGCCAGTGATCTGAACACTGAGTGATCTGAATCTGAGCATCATACATACCCCCATGTGAATTGTAATAGATTCAGACTAGACCATGATGTGCAAAGATATTTTTTTTAATGTTCTGATATTTTCTTTGGCTTGAAGCTGTGGTGCTCCGGAAATTAAATCGTAATTTAATCAAGTTATATTTATGCGAGAAAGAGTGTGACGGTATGTAGGCTTGTGTGATTATTGATTTGAGTGAGCCCGATCGATTATTAACGCTTTATCCCTCGAATTCATTCAAATGAATTTCAATTTTCTCATAGAAAATGTCCATTTGCAGACCAAGAGAAGAGTTTTTGAAAATTTAACACTGCAATGACCGGTGGTGGTAAATTTTCAAAAATACTCTTCTCTTGGTCTGCAAATGGACATTTCTCAGGATCACTGCAGAAGCCGTTTTTGGCTGATATGAGTGTTACGGGTTAACGGACAATTCCGGGATGATAAAAAGTGTCCTTTATTTGAAAGATTATTACATTTTTTATGAAATTACCCGCAAAATAATAGCCAGATAGAAATAGCGTAACCAAATATCACTAGATAAAGTGGGTAAAATTTACTATTGTTCACACAGGGTGCTGCCATTTTGTCGCATCTATAGTGACGTAAACGCTGCACCGCCACTAGGGATGACTGAAGGCGTGAAGCTAATAGATACGGGTACATATTTTAAGGAAGTGTATGTAAATAATAATAGCAACGGAACCGAATATTACTTAGTGTTATAGGTTTTTCCGCAAAATTCCCACAGAAGCTAGTCCCCCCACACACACACCCACCCCCATAATTGTTGTTTGCACACCTGGCCCAAACGGCCAAGTGAGCTTATGCCATGGTGGTCATCCATCTATCTGTCAAATCACATCCTCATTTACGCTTTGACCAATTTCAACCAAATATGGAAGGGTCATAGGCTGGTAGGCTCCAGAATGTCTTCAGAATTTTGATTGGTCAATTTTTTTGCCGGCCATCTTGGGTTTTCCGAAAATTTTATGAAAATCATTTAAAACTCCTATATAAATGACCCAAGTTCAACGAAATTTGGGTGGACTAATTCTACACTGGTAAGCTTAAACACATCTAATGAGAATTGTGATTGGCCAATATTTACGGCGGCCATCTTGAATTTTCTGAAAATTTATGGAAATCAGTTAAAAGACTACTCCTCGTTAAGCACTTGGCCGCAAGCATACTCGGTTGGGAGGACCCTAGAGTTTTATGCTTCAGAACGTGTATACTGAATTTTGAATGGTCTATTTTTTTGGCAGCCATCTTTAATTTACCAAATTTTGGCAGGAAATCATTTAAAACGCTATGCCTAATTAACTGCTTGAGCAATTCCAACTAGACTTGGCTGGAAGGGTACTAGGCTGTTAGGTTTCAGAACATATATACAGAATTCTGATTGGCCAATTTCTGATGTACTGAAAGCGTGCACGCATTCACAAGCACACATTCATGCATGCACGCAGTTAAACACACCTTGTAAGATCAATAACATCTGTGAAATCAAGACCCATGTCATGAGGAGTATAAATTTATACTATATACTGTACATTAACTATAGATTAATAATGCTTTCCACATTCGCCATTGAATTGTTCTCGCTTGTTTATTTCCTTATAGCATTTATAACACTAAGTGGTTATTTTCAAAATGGTGCTTCAGAAAGCTGTTGCTGTTTAAGACAGCAACAGCTTTCTGAAACAGCATTTAGAAAATAAACATGTCATCCATCGAGTGAGCAATTATCTGTGAATTTTGGTTCCCATGTACAATAATAGCGTAATCTGTCTCGTCATTGTTATCATTGTTTATTGATTGTGCCCTGAATCGTGTTAAATATTATACTGTGAATGATAATACAAGCAGAGTACATGTATAGGAAAATTAGTGATCACTCCTGGATGTCGAGTTTGTTTGAACGTAGCCTAGCTTTAGTGGCGATCTCGGACACCTTTTCTGCACTAACGGGCGGTCGCTGTCTACTTCGCTCTGGCCAGTTCGTTGCTGTAAAGTGGTAAATAATTTTCTTTATTATGAATAATCCTGGGATCAGGGCCAAAATGTTTTGTTTATAGTTCATGCGTTTAAAATTGTTTAAAACTCAGTATTTTAAATTGTAAATTCACCAAAGACATACAATTGACCGTTCCAGTTTATCCATCCATCATATGATGTCATAATCAACTACATGACACGTAGGATGAGGTCATGATCAATTACAGCATGAATGGCTCAATTTAGTCAGTGTTTAACGTTTAATAGTCTGACACATTGTACGAATTGTATGTCTACGATTTAATAAACATACTGTTGAATATTTTGAATCTAATTTGACTGGGCGCTGTTGCAACAGTACCCAGCCCAGTTAGTTTCAAAATATTTAACAGCTTACCTGTATAGTTTTCTGGAAATTGAATGTCAGCGAGTCAGAGATCGATTGATCTCAACACGAGTGAGGTGTGGGTGGAGCTTACCTAAAACAGGAAAGGTCCAACCTTTGTGATGCACTATTCAATTTTTGATTGACATCAAATACTTGTATAACAGATCAAATCCATACATTCTCTGGATGCCTGTTTTCAGAGCGTTATCATTACATATTTTGGAACTAATTCGATTGTAAGCTGTTGCTGCTGATTTAGGGAGGAGCATCTTACAGTTAATTTAGTTCCTAAATGTTCAATGACTTACCGTAGACGTGGTTGCTTGGATAAATTGAGAGAACAAGATGTCACGTATAAACAGCTAAGTACCAATATTATATAAGATATAAATTACTCGTGGTATCACAATATGATATACCCTGCTAGTTCCAAATCGTGCACTCCCTGAATCTCAATTTACAGACAACTATACAAGTAAGCTGTTGAATATTTTGAAACTAATTTAAATTGGCACTGTTGCTGCCCAGTCAAATTAGTTTCAAAATGTTCAACATCATGTTTATTAAATAGTAAAGGCATACATTTCGTACAACAACGCATAGTCAGTCATCAATTAAGCTTTCGTAACAAACTTATCTATGTCATTCATGATGTCATTGATTATGTGTGTGTGTGTTGTAATATTTACGGCGTTTATATGCTAGTTCCCAATGCTAGGGTCTAGACTCACGCCTGGCCTTTATGGTTTCTGTTGAATTCTTGTGAGTTGTTGTGACGTCGGTTTGTGCATTAGCTTGTGTCTCTGTGTGTGTGTGTGTTGATCGTTGTCTCTCGATTTTGTCTCATGTTGCTGTTCTTGTCCATGGCTTTTCTGTTGCTCCTCATGCTTGGGCGTGGGTGATGGGGATGGCCTAACCTGGACCTAACAGGGATGGGGAAGGGATGGGGTAGGTGCTGGGTCAGGGGGGGGGGGGGGGGAGTAGGTGCGTACGGTCTTATGACCTGATGTACCCAAGTGGGGGGGGGGGGGCTTTAGGTCAGAGACTTCCCGGCCCCTTTGGGGGGAGTGGGGAGGTTGGGGTGTGGGGTCTTTCGGGTCCTGGGACCCATTTGCTCTTCTGGCCATCATCCGAGCAGGCACCAGCACGCACTTGTTTGATTTTGATTGATTAGGTAGCCCGTATGGTGACTGTGTCCGTCCGAGGACGAACTCGATCATTCATCCGGGTTACATCCCTCCATAGTCCCATCGAAAAGTCCGAAAGATTCTAATTCTAGCAATTTTGTTTTTATTTTGTAATCCATATGTTGCGTGGTTCCATCCGAGGACGAATGCATTCAGCATCCGGTTTACTTTGATTATGCCAAAATTTCTTGCCTACCTAACCCTAGCTCACGTTCACACAGTGATGGGCACTGTATGACGGGACCTCAATTTAAAGTCCCATCCGAGAAGACTGAATGTCATTGATTATGATGTCTGCCTACATGTCACATAGTTTATTATGATGTCATATGATTGATGGATAGACTGGAAAGGTCCATTGCTATTAGGTTGATATTCAGCATAGATTGTTACCCTCATCCCATAAGGGAATGAGTTTATTGCGATCAGGTGTGTCTGTCTGTCTGTCTGTCTGTCTGTCTGTCTGGTTGATATTCAGCATAGATTGTTACCCTCATCCCATAAGGGAATGAGTTTATTGCGATCAGGTCTGTCTGTCTGTCTGTCTGTCTGTCTGTCTGTCTGACTGACTGACTGACTGACTGTCTGTCTCCGGAGCTGTATCTAAAAAAACTGCTTATTTCATTTGGCTCAAATTTTAACACAACGAATAAAAACTTCCCATGCAAGAGGATTTTCAAATTTTGGCTGTAAAGTGGATGCATGAAGCTGGATGGAGATCAGATCACATTCTGGATCTGTGGATATTTAGGAAGTTATGGCTTCGATTTATCTATTACTTTAATGCAGGAAAGGATGTGACATACATGTGCATTATGGTTCCACGACTTTGGACATAATCCATGTGAACAAGTCCGGATAATCCGAGAAAATCAGGAAAACTATTTACAGTGTAACAAAAATGGGAGGGGCTGCTTGCTCTTGGTTTAAATTGTTATGTATATAAGTTTAACGCTACCATTTAACCCTCATATCAGCCAAAAATGGCTTCTGCAGGGTATACCACTGAAATGACTGGCTCAATAACCGAGCCAGTCATTCCAGTGGTAAATTTTCAAAAACAGTTCTCTTGGTCTGCAAATGGACATTTTCTACGAGCAAATAAAAATTTTCTTGAACAAATCTCGGTGCTAAAGGGTTAATATTTACATCAACTGTTATGGGATGACTTTTCGATAAAATCAGCTTGAAAAGTGTCATTGGTATTTGGATAATGAATTTATAGAGTGATTATTATGTCATTGCTTCAGCGTTACCAGGAGATTAATGGCATCCTATTGTCGCTTATAGCAGGTGAATGATGTTCCGTATGCCATGGCACAGCAAAATGCCAGAGGCACGCTGAGCATGGTTACTGAATACTAATATCTGGTGGTTTTTAATTCCACAGCTGAATGAAATAACAATTTATAATGTCACAGAATAACATGAAATCCATAAGAGGTTTATTCCATTTGGATGAAGAAGCGTTATATCAATTGTCATTGATTTATCTTGTATCATAAAGAAATAAAATCTAAATATTATTGTATAGAATTGTAGTTCTGTGAGAGATTTAGTGTACATGTTTTTGGGTGCATTAACTATTTAACCCTTTAAACCTCAAATTTGTTTTTAAAAATTATAATTTTCTCATAGAAAATGTCGATTTTCAGACCGAGAGAAGACTATTTTTGAAAACTTACCACTGGAATGACTGGCTCGGTTATCGAGCCAGTCATTCCAGTGGTAAATTTTCAAAAATAGTCTTCTCGGTCTGTAAATGAACATTTCTCAAGACCACTGCAGAATCCGTCTTTAGCGGGCTTGTGTATTAAAGGGTTAATTTCATGGCATTACCATGGTGATGAATCCCAGACTTTGCACGTTTTGCAAATTAAAATAATCCAGCAGAAATATATATTGCATTAGCCAATACAGACACCACATATCAAAACTAATGCCGTAACCTACAGAGGAATCAGAAAATTAATTTTCCCAAAGATCGGAAGGAGAATGTTTCTTTCGACATTTTCCAAGTTATAAGATGGGACGCAGATGTGGACTACAATAGCCCTCTCATGGAAAAAGAGCCATCAGCTTCACACCATTGAGCATCTAACATTTGTCTAGATGTCAACCATATTGGATAAAGAGCTAAAATTTCACACGCACGCACGCATGAATTAACGCACGCACTACACACATATTCTGATGTTATTACCACTGGCTAGTATGGTGAAGGTGTTTTTCTGGGGTTTGTGGGTAGGGGTGCACATTCCCATCATATTAATTTCAAAATATTCAAGAGAATAATTATGCTATGCTTGGTAAATAATTTACTTTTTCATAGATTCGTGATTGAAATGTTTAACCTGTTCAGTGATACCAGCCAGACAGTAAATTCTGGGAAATGTAAGAGATATAGTTTTGGCCTTTTATTGGTAAAAGCCATAATAGTGATTTAATACACATGTAGTTTAACCTGATTTAACGCTGAAGCTGGCCAAAAACGGCTTCGGCAGTGTTCTTGATAACTGTTAATTTGAGGACCAAGTGAAGACTATTTTTGAAAATTTGCCACTGGAATAACCGAGCCAGTCATTCCAGTGATGAATTTTCAAAAGTAATCTCTGCAAATGGACAACGATTGCATCCATTTTTCAGCTGACAAAATAAAAATGATTATTTTTCCAAATTTTAAGACTTTATGACACAACTAATTGAAATAGGTCACTTGGTCAGTTGATCTGTCTGTGCGTAAGATTTTTGGCAAAGCCGTCTATGTCGCAACAACCACCTCACATTTACTTTGATGACAATTTATTATCTCAGTCTATGACCAGTCAGAACAGTGGTATTTAATCTCCCCAAATTCTTCATCCACTAATAATTGGGCTTAAGTTTCTCACAACCTCAGCAGAAGAAAACATTTGTCCAGGTTGATCACTATTTCTTTTGCCATTTAACCCTTGAATTTCTTCTGGAACATTTAAATTTTCTCATAAATATGAATCTTGATAGAAAATGTCCATTTGCAGACCAAGAGAAGACTATTTTTGAAAATGTACCACTGGAATGACTGGCTCGGTTATCGAGCCAGTCATCCCAGTGGTAAATTTTCGAAAATCGTCTTCTCTTAGTCTGCAAATGGATATTTCTCAAGACCACTGCAGAAGCCATTTTTTTTACTGATATGAGTGTCAAAGGGTTAATGACCAAATGTAGCCATTAATGGTTTCTGTGGTAGTCTTGAGAAATTATGAATTACAAAAAAATAGAACATGTTTTTTTTGACAATTTACCACTGGAATGATTGGCTCGATAACCAAGCCAATCATTCCAGTGGTAAATTTTCAAAAAGTCTTCTCATGGCCTGCAAATGGATATTCAGTAAACAGAAATCTTTGCTTTCTTGACCAATCTTGACCATTGAATGGTTAAGTTTTAGGTTTGATTGTATGTGGATTACACCCAGGGATCTATTCACTCATGATTTACAATTACAATGCTACACACAGCACAGTGACATTGATCTATATGCATTTGTTGCATGCATGTTATACTACAGAATGAAAGTGTCCCTCTGTTATTTGATCTTTGTGTGATTGATGGCACAGATTGATATGGGAAATCGCTGACTGGGTTAATTCTTTCACGGATGAATTCCCATATCTCATTTTCAAGGCAACCATACAGGAAAACTGTTGGGTATTTTGAAATTAATTTGACTGGAAGCTGTTGCTGAATTAATGGCTTCCAATTAAATTAATTTCGAAATATTCAACAAAATAAGCTTTATATTGTAAAGAATATCCTTTTTCCATGATTTGTCAGTGAACGTGTTCATGTTTTGCTTCATAAATTCTAGATTCCTTAGCTATATGTGTGTGTCCATCCATCAGTCTGCACTGGTATCCCCTCTCTCCCTCCACTCATCAATCTCCATCCACACTCCTTCTTTCCATTTTCTCTCACTCGTCTCCCTTTCTTTTCTCTCCCCCTCCCTCCCCCTCACTTCTGTTTCTATCTATCTATCTATCTATCTATCTATCTATCTATCTATCTATCTATCTATCTATCTATCTATCTATCTATCCATCCATCCATCCATCCATCCATCCATCCATCCATATTTATCTATCTATCTATATTTTCATGCACAAACACAGATGTTACAAGCAATATGTTTCACAAGGACAATCAATCCTCTGACAGTCTATGCTATACTGGGAGGTGCTGATTTCTGTCCGTCAATATGTGTACAATTCCCGTCAAGAATGTCATGATAACTATGTGATCTACACACAGGCTTTATATATAGGAATGTAATCACATTACCATTTTATTTTTCCACTTTGGAAAGTCTGGATGAATGGACGTTGACCTTTCAAGCCTAGTCGCAAAATAACACGACTATGATTACTTCAACAATTCTTTGTGAGAAATCTTTCCATTGCTGAGAACAAATGTCAGTAGTGTATAGAAATTTGTGAAAGGTTGAGGCCAGTGTTTATTTTGAAAACGACGGTTCTGAAAACTGTTGCTGCCGTAGACATATATTTTAGATACCAACAGCTGAAAGCGGCATGGTTAAAATGAACACCATGCACAGAAAAGCCGGCCGAAATGGCTTCTGCAGTGGTCTTGAAAAATGTTCATTTGCAGGCCAAGAAAAAACTATTTTCCAAAATTCCATTTGGAATGACTGATTTGATAACCGAGCCAGTCATTGCGGTAAATTTTTAAAAATATAGTTTATCTTAGCCTGTGAATGGACGTTCACAAAGCAAAAATGTCAATTGTATCGACCAACCTTACCCATTAGCGGGTTAATATTTGTTGCCATGTTAGATGCCAATATCTTGCCTGAACTGCGATGTTAAAATAAGTACCAATTATTGCTTAACATGGAACAGAATTATAGTGCCAGTCTCTGAGTCTTAATGTTAACCCTTTAACACTGAAGCCTGCAAAAAACGCTTCTGCAGTGATCTTGAGAAATGTCCATTTGGAGATCAAGAGAAGGCTATTTTTGAAAATTTACTACTGGAATGACTGGCTCGATAACCGAGCCAGTCATTCCACTGGTAAATTTTCAAAGATAATCATCTTAGTCTTCAAATGGACATTTTCTATGACAAAATTGAGATTTCCTTGATCAAATTTGAGGGTTAAAGAGCTGGGTGCGTCTGTAATTGTGCTTTTTTTCTCAGATCATAGAATTCACAGAGAATTGCCGTTGTCCCCGATAACATCATGTGACTTCCGTCACACCTCATGATAACAAGCATCGTCAATCATCACATGAACAGTCACTTTCAATAATTCTCCAATTATCTCGGAGGAGCGGAAGAGACGACCGACGGACCGTCACATAATCATCAGTGAATGCACAATAAGGCCTTCATGCCAGACGATGTGTGGTTCGATTAAAAGTATTACGGACTCGGATATGGACATTCTCGCGGATTATTAATCCCACAATGCCACGATTACGTCATGGTAACAACAGCGTGAATCAGCAACAGCATCTAGGCGCAAATACCAACAACAGTAACACTAGTAATAATAATAGCAGCAGTGGTTATGTGAGTAACAAGACGGCACTGTCGCAAGGTCCATCTAAAGAGGATATTCTAAGCGCACTTGATCAGTTTGGTGACAAGGCACTGCAAAAGACTGGTAAGAATGTATCAGCGGTATTGAATATTAGCCCTTTCACAGATGAATTCCTGCTATATCTCATTTTCAAGGCAACCATGCAAGAAAACTGTTGAGTATTTTGAAAATAATTTGACTGGAAGCCATTGCTGCCTTAGGCAGCAATAGCTTCCAGTCTAATTAATTTCCAAATATTCAACAGAATAAGGTTTATATGGTAAAGAATCGACTTTTTTAAGGAATTTGTCAATGAAAGGGTTAACCATTTGAAAAAATGTAGAAACAGTCATTTACAAATTAAAACTAACACTTTAACCATCAAATTTGTTCAATAAGATTTAAATTTTCTCATAGAAAGTGTCCATTTGCCGAACAAGAGAAAACTATTTTTGAAAATTTACGACTGGAATGACTGGCTCGGTTATCGATCCTCGCACTCTCTGAATCTCAATTTCTAGAAAACTATACGGGTAACTGTTGAATATTTTGAAACTAATTTGACTTGTTGCTGTTAGGCAAAAACAGCACCCAGTCAAATTAGTTTCAAAATATTCAACAGCATGTTTATTAAATAGTAGACATGCAATTCGTACAACTTGTCAGACTATTAAGCATTTATGACAGGCTAAATTGTGTCATTCATGATGTAATTGATTATGACGTCAGCCTGCACGCGACGTAGTTGATTATGGCGTCATTTAATTGACAGAGAAACTGGATTCCTCCATTCAAAACTTGGATGACTGTCTTGAATTTAATATTGTGGACCTTCAGGATGAAAGGCATTTGTGTATTCAATGTATTTAGCAGAGAGTGATGTGTCAGAATGCCACACCACATCCCTGAGAAAAAAGGGTGGGAAGTAATTTCATTGCTCAGACTACATGTATTTCCCAAAGTATATCATTCATAGTGTCAAGAAATTAATTCTCTGCTCATCTAATTTTCAAAATATTTATATTCTCATCAAATTTAACAGAATATTGGGAATATTTTCCACAATATTTTTGCATACTATGAGAAAGTTCTTAAAATCATCAGTGAAATGCCAGTGTCTTGATTTCAAGATAGCAATGATACAGGAAAGCTGGTGACTATTTATAAACTAATTCGACTGTTCACTATAAGCATCAATAGCTTCCAGTCGAATTTGTCTTAAAATGTTCAAGAATTTGTGATTTCAGGTTAGTAAGGCTACATATATATATACACCTGTGCAAAAGTTAAGCACCACCCTATTTTTACGCACATGCGAGGGTATATTCATGTGCTATGAAGAAAGCAATAGCATAAACATTTATGTACCCATCCATCTTAGTGCAAGAGGTAATAATGCAACTAGAGGAATGCTGATTATGATGGTGGGGAAACACTGTATGTTTTTGTTTGAACTTGAAAACGAGGCCTGAATATGGTTACGTTGACACAACTGACAACTATTGCCCTACAGTTGACACACGTGGCTAGATTGTCATTAATGGTGTCTGAAAACGAAGTTTAACATCTGTGCACGAGTTTGAGACTGTCATTATTAATACCGGGTATATCCACCTTGTGCCGGGATGACGGCCTGGACACGACGTCTCATGCTGGTCACCAACCGACTGATACGCCATTGTGGTATTCGTTGCCATTCCAGATGGAGTGCATCTGTTAATTCCTGTAGGTTCTGCACAGGAGGATCCCTCCTTCTCACCATGTTTCCCAGAATGTCCCAGATATGCTCAATAGGGTTCATGTCAGGGCTCCTTGCTGGCCATGGTAGGGTTTCGATGGCATTCTGGCGGAGGTATTCATGCACAGCTCTAGCACGATGTGGTCGGGCGTTGTCATCCATGAATATAGGGTGGGTTCCAGGTGCATGATTTACAAAATGAGGGACCACAACTCTATCCAGTATGGAATCTTGATATCTTTGTCCATTTAGTGTTCCAGGTACAGTCAACAGATCCAGCTTACAATCAAATGAGATGCACCCCCATATCATAACCTCCACCAAATGGAACTTCTTCCATGATGTTACGTTGGTCGTACGCCGTGCGTCTGGACCTCCATACACGAGTTCGACCATCTGTGGCATGAAGCAGGAACCGACTTTCATCGGACCAGTGTACCCGTCTCCAGGATCTCATGTTCCAGTGTCTTCTTTCGTTGCACCACCTCAGACGCTCCACTTTGTGGTGTGCAGTGAGGAGAGGACGTCTGACAGGTCTCCTAGCTTTCATGCCAGCAGCATACAGTCTCCTTTTGACGGTAGACATTGACACTCTATTGCACGTTTCCCATTGCTGGCTGAGCACTCTGCTGTTGGTGAATGGAGATCTCCTAACAAGGCGTACTAGGGCTCGATCATCACGGGCAGTAGTCTTCTTCGGTCTTCCAGATCTAGGCATGTCCTTCACCTCGTTAGTTTGCCCATGTTTTGCAATCAAACGACTGATTACAGTATGGTTAATGTTCAGCTGTCTGCCAATCTCTCTGCATGACATACCAGTGGTATGCATGCCTATGATTTGCCAATTCACACGATCACTTAACCTTCGTCTTGCCATAGCGGTTCACAATCAAGAGCTAATTCTCTCTGTACAAATAAACCACGGTCATGAACACAAAATTCCTAATCTTGTCGCCTAAATCTGTATGTAATGTTCTACACCTCAAACTGGACTTTTACATAACTGAACACGTGTGCTGTTTCCCGCCACGCACGGACATCAAGCGGCGTGAAGTCATGCATGCATGTGCATTTCGTACTTGGAATTATGTCAGCTAACGCGGGACAAAAAGTATGGCAGCCTAGTTGTACCATCATGTTTCTACGTTCTATTGTTTTTGCTGGTGCTTAACTTTTGCACAGGTGTATATATATATATATATATACTGAGCCAAAAAAGTGTAGCAGCAGTGAAGTTTGCTTTGTTGTATTAAAACTATGCGTCCATTTATAACCAAATTTGCAGGCATGTTTCGTCAATGTAATGTCTCGTTGATCATGAAGAAATGCAGATCATTTCTTGCATTTCTCGGCCGCACGTTTACTGCATGTGAAAATGCATTTTTCATGCACTGGCCCACATTGGCGGGTAGCGAAGGCAAAAATTCACCATATTGCAAAAGCAGATAACGAACGTTAACAGAAAACGCTTAAAAGTTTACCCTACTGAACATGGGCCGTCGCCCAGGGTACCCGAAAATCACTGCCATGAAGCAATGGGAAGACTCGCTGCTGGGCAGAGCGTTCGCGCTGTTGCTCGACATTTTAATGTTCATGCCTCAACCATTTCCTGTCTCCGCCAATGTGAGCAGGAAACTGGACATGTTAATGACCGACCACGATCTGGCAGACCGAGAGCAACAACACCACGAGAAGACCACTACTTAGTGACGTCATCACTACGTCACAGGTTTGAGACTGCGCCGCGGCTGTCCCGTAATTTGCACACCGCTACCGGCACTACAGTGCATGCACAAACTGCGAAACAGACTCCATGATGCTGGACTGCATGCCCATCGTCCACTTGTTGCTGTTTCGCTTACAGAGCGTCACATCGAGAATCAGTTTGCATGGGCAAGAACCCATCAGCGATGGCGTGCTCAACAATGGAGTCACGTTTTGTTCAGTGATGAGTCGAGGTTTTGTGTGGATGTAGCGGATGGTAGGCAACGGGTTTGGCGACATTTAGGAGAATGGTATGATGCAGCCAACATCATTCAGCATGACAGATTCGGTGGCGGCAGTGTCATGGTGTGAATCCATGAAAATGGCAAAACAGATCTTATTGTGATTCGCGGAAATTTAACGGATCAACGTTACTGTGAGGAAGTTGTCGCCCCTGTTGTCATCCCTTTTATGCAGCATCATGCAGACTATGTTCCAGCAAGACAACGCCCGTCCCCATTCAGCTAGGGTCACCAGTGATTTCCTTGAGGCTAACAACGTTCCGGTGTTGGACTGGCCAGCACGATCACTGGACCTGTCTCCTGTCGAACACGTGTGGGACATTCTTGGCCGTATGGTGCGTGAGAACCATCCACATCTTCACAACGTGCGGGAGCTGGAAGCTGCACTGCTCCAGGAATGGGATGCGACTCCTCTTCGTAACATCAGGTGCTTAATTCGAAGCATGAGATAGCGCTGTACGGCGGTGGTTAATGCGCGCGGAGGTCACAACCGGTATTGACAGCTCAGTGTCATTATTTAAATTGGACCCTTCCGTTGAATGAGCCATGTTAAAGGCGCGATGCTAGCATTACAGTAACAAGAGACTGTTGTTCAAATTGGAAAATGACCTATCAATTAAATAATATATTTGAATCAATTTATTGTTTTTGTTAAATAACATTTATACAGTAATATTCTCAGTGTTGCTAAACTTTTTTATATAATGTAGTTGACATTTCCATTTTTGCAAACACGTAAACAGTTTTGACAGGCGGATGTATAAATACACTATTCATGCTAGTTCTGAGTAGCATTTAACCCTTTCACTGCTGAATTCCCCATATCTCATTTTCAATACTACAATGCAGGAAAACTGCTGCATATTTTGAAAATAATTTAACTGGAAACCATTGCTGCCTAATTGCTGCATTAGGCAGCAATGGCTTCCAGTTAAATTAATGTCAAAAATACTCAACAGAATATGATATTAATTGTAACGAATTTCCTTTTTCAGGGATTTGTCATTGAAAGGGTTAAAACCAAATTGAGATCATGAGCTTGACATGTAAATATGTCTATGCATTCAAATCTAATTTGAATTCTCAAGACCACTGCGGAAACAAACTTTGGCTGAGATGCATGTTAAAGGGTTAACGCGGTTAGTGTTGGGAATTGGTACTATTTTTGTGATCGATGATCGGTTTTACATGATCGGTTTTACATGATCGGTTTTACATGATCGGTTTTACATGATCGGTTTTACATGATCGGTTTTACAAACTAACCGATAATCAATTAAAGATCAATCATAACAGATTCTTTATTTTAAACCAATTTTGAATGCAGTAATTATTGCGAGTTCAAGTCCCTTTCAACCCAAGTCGCAGGTATGACAGATTCTTAATAATTAAGAAAAAATAATCTGTTGAATATTTTGAAACTAATTTGACTGGAAGCTGTTGCTACCTTAGGCAGCAACAGCTTCCAGTCAAATAAGTTTCAAAATATCCAACAGGTTAAACATATGGTTGCTTTGAGATTAGCATACTATTTCTGTGTTCATAATGTTGGTGCCTTACACTAAGTAATAATACTATGGTATATTATTTGTAAAAATGAAATTAAATGTTTTTTCCAAAAAATATTCATCCACTTATAACCAGCCAAGATCCATTTTTATACCAATGATCCGAAATCCAAGATGGCCGCCAGCCACCGGTGGCCATCTTGAAATTGGTTTCTGGATGTTAACTCCGTTACCATTTATCGGATCGCTTTGAAACCTCATAGAGTGGTTGGACTAGGTCTGAGGAAGAAACCTATCGAAATCGACAATGATCCGAAATCTAAGATGGCCATCAGCCATGGGCTGCCATCTTGAAAGTTGGTTTCTGGATGATATCTCCGCTACCATTTATCGGATCACTTCCTAGGGTCGTTGGAATATGTCTGCTGAAGAAACTTATAATCAAAATTTATGATAATCCAAAATCCAATATGGCCACCAGTCAGCAGCAGCCATCTCGAAAATTGGTTTCCGGATGATACCGCCTTGACTGTTTAACAGATCGCTTTGACACTTCATAAGGATGACTGGTCTGATGGGTCTGAGGAAGAAATAAATATTTTCTGAAAGCTCTCATTCATTGGTTTGTCATCATGGCGGGTTATTATTCGCCATTTGCGGAGCCCTTGTTTAAATCTTGATCGATCTGTTGGTTGAACATGCAAACCAATCAATCATCGATCAAATCGATTATTTGGAACAACACTAAAAGCGGTTATCGCTGATAGAGATATAAACTTAATATATGGAACCATGTCCATAAAACGCTTCCAGTGGGTCAATTCTCCTTCGATCAATACTCACCATTCTGTTACTTCTGATATACAGCTGGCTCTAGGACTATAGACTTAGAAAGCTTTACCGACTCCTTGGAACTGGGTACTCGGCTCCCGACTGCCGAGTACCCGTCTACCATAGAGCTCATTCTTGTTTGCATAGCAACAAGAGCAATACATGCTTTTTAGTTACCGAGGATGACCGATGGGTTCTGGGTGTCCAGAGTGCTGGAGCGGGTGGCCCCGGTCCGGCACTGGTGGACAAATCCCAGGGACACCACGAGGAAGTCCTGTCCCTATGTGATGAGGGTATGAGGACAGCTATGAGTGCTGTCAACCACTCTTATCGCCTTCTTCAGTCGGCGTCAATGACGGCCTGGTGCTGTCTATGGACGCACTGGCAAGGGTGCAGGTGCGTGTTACTAAGTCCAGGAGGCAAATGGTTCTTGACCATATGCATCCGGCTACGGCCGTCAGGGAGCGTCTTCTTGGGACTCCCCTGACAGGTCCTAGCATCTTCGGTGGCCAGGCGCGGGCCATCCTAGAGGACACTGCTAGCATTGAGCAGAATCGGTTGGCGGTAAACTTACAGCTAGAGCTGGTGCGGCAAGCGCACGCACTAGGGCCTGTAGGGAAGCCGTTAACTGTTCAACCTTCCAAGAAGCAGAAGAAGCATAAAGGCAAGACGAAAGCTACGCCTAGTGCGGCTGCTGCTTCGTCTGGCTTTTCTCAGCTGCCGCCGGCGAAGAAAGCCAGGAAGGTTGTGGAGGCCCCTACCCTCCCCAATGTTGCTCCTGATCGCCCTAGAGGCGGGAAGGGCAAGGGGAAGGGTAAGTCCTCAAAGGGCGGAAAGAAGGGAGCGGATCGTACCTGAGGGTACGAGAGCTCCCTTCGTATCCGGCTGGACCGCACCTGTGCGACAGGAACAGCGGTGCCAGTTAGACCTGCCGAGCCAAGACCAAAATGGTTCTCTCTCTCTCTCTCTCGTTAAGAGAGGGGGGGAACGGACCGCGAGCTGGACAACCCCGTGAGGCGTCGAGGCGTCTATAGTGGGTGGAAGGCTCATGCGTTTCGTCGAGGCTTGACGAGGTGTGATGTCAGACAGTCTGGTCCTGGGATGGTTATCCCAGGGATACATGCTGGAGTGGTGGGACTTTCCGCCACAGAATCTGTCTTTGGCACCTGTCTGGACACCTGTACCAAGGGAACCAGACAAGTTAGAAGCCATTCAAAACGAAGTGCCAGGTTTGCTTCTGAAGGGAGCAATAAAACCAGCAAACCAGAACACTCCAGGCTTCTATTCAAATATGTTCCTTGTCCCCAAGAGCACAGGGGGATGGAGACCCGTACTCAATCTCAGGCCATTAAATTGGTTTATCCATACGCCTCGGTTCCAGATGGAAATGCCGAGGTCGGTAATGGCAGGATTGAGGAAGGGAATGTGGTGTGTGTCGATCGATCTGAAAGATGCATATTTCCACATTCCAATGAACAGGAGTCGTCACAGGTTTCTGAGATTTGCGTTTCAGAATCAAGTATGGGAGTTTATTGTTCTCCCATTTGGCCTGTCGACAGCTCCAAGGGTTTTCACAATAGTGGTCCTTGCGGTGACAGCGTTTCTCAGAAAAGATAACTTGGCGCTACACACCTACATAGACGATTGGCTGATCAAAGCAGATACGGCAGCCAGGTTGGAGGTGGATACTGCTCTGACTCTGAAGTTACTTTCAGATCTAGGCTGGATAGTCAACAAGGAGAAATCCGAGTTGACACCCACTCAACATTTCGTTTATTTGGGGATGCGATTCGATCTCGAGGAGGGCAGGGTTTACCCATCAGAGCCCAGAGTGGTGTCAAGAGTTTTCGAGTGGGAAACCACATTCAGGCGAGGCAGTTTCTTCAGATGCTGGGCATGATGGTCTCCATGGAGCAGGTGATCCCGTACACTGCTCTAATGCGAAGACCTATCCAGCTGTATCTGATGTCTCTGTGGAAACGGAGAACAGAACCCCTGTCAAAACTGGTGCCAGTTTTGGAGCCAATAGTGTCGCATCTTGTATGGTGGAAAAAGCGTCAGAATCTCCTAGTAGGGGTTTCGCTGCACCTACCCCACCCCCAGCTGTCCGTGTACACGGATGCATCGCTGGAGGGGTGGGGGGCCTGCCTGGGAGAACACCAGGTCTCGGGCACATGGACTCTCCAAGAGAGCCAGCTGCATGTCAATCTGTTGGAAATGATGGCAGTGGAACTGGCGTTGGAACAGTTTCTTCCAATGGTCAGGGGCAAGGTGATATTGATACGATCGGACAATTCGACGGTAGTATCATACATAAATCGCCAAGGCGGGACCAGGTCACCCACAATGTATCAAAGTGTGGCACTTGATTCAATGGTGCAGGAATTACTCGGTTGTTTTGAAAGCAGCTCACATTCCTGGGCGATTGAACATTCTGGCGAATGCTTTGTCTCGCAGACAGAGAATTCTGCCAACTAAATGGTCCCTCAACCCTCCAGTTCTATGAAGGATCTTCGAGCATTGGTGCAAACCCAACGTGGACTTGTTCGCCACAAGGGAAAATGCTCAAATCATGACTTATGTCTCACCGATTCCAGATCCAAATGCCGTCGATGCAGACGCTCTGGCGATAAGCTGGAGGGGGATACACGCTTACGCGTACCCACCCACCATTCTTCTGCCGAAGGTATTGGTGAAGATCAGGGAGGAACCGTGTCTGGTCCTGCTAATAGCGCCGTATTGGCCAAGCATGGCGTGGTTCACGGATCTGCTAGATCTGCTGGTGGAAAACCCAGTGCAGTTGCCTGAGATTCCGAAGATAATCTCCCAGGCCAAGGGACGCTTTCTACACGAGCATCCCGAAATGTTCAAATTGACTGCGTGGATGTTATCAAACAACGGTCCACGTCGGAAGGCTTTTCTCGACAAGCTGCTGATTTCATCGTGGCTGTGAGAAGGAGGTCAACCTTCAAGTCATATAACAACAAGGTTAACAGATTTGCAGACTGGGGTGAAGAAAAGGGTATTGATACCTTTCAATCCACTATTCAGCAAATAGCAGACTTTCTCTGTGAGCTATTCTTTTCAGGACTAGCTCCTGTCACAATTGCTGGATACAAGTCAGCTTTGGCATCAGTTATCCCTTGTCTAGCCAACAGGGATAGTCCAGAGGTGGCCCTGTTAAATGTGATGGTGAAGGAAATGAGCAATCTCCGACCGAGACAACCGGTAGTCATTCCAGCCTGGAGTCTATCTTTACTGCTTAATGTACTGGCCAAGCACCCTTTCGAACCGTTGCGTTCGGCTAGTCTAAAGCATTTGACTCTAAAGGCGGTCTTTCTATTGGCAGCTTCCTCAGCTAGAAGGCGCAGTGAGATCCATGCGCTTTCGGCAGAGAGGGACCGATTTATTGTCTCCGGAGAGGGTCTGCGTCTTCTGCCAAGAGCAGAGTTTATGTCAAAGAATCAATCTTTGAGATATCCCGGCAAACCGATCATGACACCAAAACTAACAAGGTTTGATCATGATGCCAGTGTCTGATGCCCGGTCCGTGCTTTGACTAAGTACAGGAAACGGACAAACTCGTTACGGTCGAACGATAGACATCTGTGGATCTGCCATAAGAAGCCTTATGGCGCCGCATCCATGGATACTATCTCTCGTTGGGTAGTCGAATGCATTCAGACTACTCATGAGATGGCGACTGGGCACGAGGTGCAATGCGCAAGGGCACACGATGTTAGAGGAATAGCCGCCTCGACCGCCCTTTACAGTGGTGTTCCATTGGAGGACATCATGGCCGTTGCACAATGGCACTGTGAGTCCTCATTCACGGATTACTATATGAGGGATGTGTCAGACTCAGCCAATCCACTCGCTTTAGCTGTTTTGAAACGATAGTTAAGTGACCACACTGCTCTTCTCCCTTTTTTCACTTTGGTAAGAAAAGAATTTAGAAGCAGACATGGTCGAGCGAGAGGATGACAACCAGATTGTGTCACTGATGGCCGGAGAAGTGAATGGTTGGAGGCGGTACATCTGGAATCCATTTATCATGAGGTAATTCAAGATTGAGAGTTTTTTGTATTATGTCTATATATCATGTTCATTCATCTTATATATTCATGCTCATTCCCAGGCTAATACATGTGTATATGCAAAGAGCAGTTAACCCTCTTGTCATATTTGTGTTTTCAGGCGAGATGCATGTTCGTGAGTTCTCTCCCTTTTCTTAGGAGAAAAGGGGGGGGGGGGGGGCCCAGTGATGCGAATGTGATTCAGTTCCATTAACTTGACGGTCCTTTTTAGGTCTCCGTTAGTCAAGTTTTACGTCTAACTCTCTCCAAGGGGCAAAAGTAGCATTTATGGCTTGCCCCTTCCCACCAGGTTACTGACCAAATCTGGTGTATATCAGAAGTTACAGAATGGTGAGTATTGATCGAAGGAGAATGAAGGAAATTTAAATTTCCATTTCTCCGAGATCTAACAATACTCACCATTCTGTTACGGACCCAGCCTCCCAGCCCCACGGAGGCAAGCCATGGATTTCTCTTGTTTGGTGGCTATGCAAACAATATGAGCTCTATGGTAGACAGGTGCTCGGCAGTTGGGAGCTGAGTACCCGGTTCCAAGGAGTCAGTAAAGCTTTCTAAGTCTATAGTCCTAGAGCCAGCTGTCAGGGCCAGCTGTATATCAGAAGTAACAGAATGGTGAGTATTGTTAGATCTCGGAGAAAGGGAAATTTAAATTTCCTTCATTCTCTCGTTTTAACATAAATTCTAATATGTATGCGACTATTCAATATCCAAGAAGATGCAAATTATAAATTCCCCAAATATAAAAAATGTAAATATAAATCTGACAGTCGACTTTATCTCCGTTTCGCAGAGAAACCATACTATTTGCTATAACGTACTTAGTGGTCCCTTACCATTCACCACTGGCCTTGTATAAAAAAAAAAAATTATGCAACTTATTTGTTTGATGTCTTGATATCTTATTTGCGTTTCTGTCCACCCAGTGTGTAGCTCTTTGATGTTTGCGATCGTCATGGCACTAGTATTTTGTGCGTCGCCGTTGAAGTGTCTCGATATATTAAAAATTTTCTGGGTTCTTTCCAATCATAAATATAACGCTTCCCTAAATTGAAAAACTCATCGGCTCACACCAGTCTCCCGACAAATAACAAATATATGAGATGGGGTCGAAATTTGTGTATGAAAATTAATATGTACTAATAATACCGGGACCGGACCATTATATTACAGCAAAAATATGGAAAATTTCCAAAAGTATTTATATATCAGAGGTAATGCTTCTTTAACCTTTTAATACTCATATGATCAGCCAAAAATGGCTTGCAGTATGCCCATTTGCAGACCACGAAAAGAGTATTTTTGAAAATTTATGACTGGAATGACTGGCTTGATAACTGAGCCTGTTAGTCTTGTTGTAAATTTCCAAAAATAGGCTTCCTGGGCTGCAAATGGACATTTTCTACCAAATTGAAATTTTTTACAACAAATTCAAAGGTTAAATGGTTACGGGCTAGACATACTAGATTGATGATACATGCCGTGTAGCAGATTCTTTGTAATAAATATACTTGTACTATTTAAATGTGGTGTGAGTAATAATTTAAAGGAATAAAACCCACCCGGAATAACAAATCGTGCAATGCATAGGCCTACTACATATTACCTTAATTAAGCCTTTAACCCTCGTATCAGCCAAAACGGCTTCTGCAGTGCTCTTGTGAAATGTCCATTTGCAGACCATGAGAAGACTATTTTGGAAAATTTATGACTGGAATGACTGGCTCAATAACCGAGCCAGTCATTCCAGTCATAAATTTTCCAAAATAGTCTTCTCTTGGTCTGCAAATGGACATTTTCTTTGAGAAAATTTAAATTTTCTTGAATAAATTCAAGGGCTAAAGGGTTAAAACTGATATAATATTTACAATCAAATGAATTGCTATTCGAAATGAACAAAGTGCTTAATGATTAGATTGACAATTATCAAATCTGTTATGATCAATTGATAGGGCTGACTACAGTATGGCTCAGAAATAACGTAGTATGTTTAAAAACTAAATAAAACATACTATTGAATATTTTTTTGACTTAATTTGATTGGATGTAATTGCTGCCTACGGCAACAATGGCATCCAATCAAATTAAATCCAAAATATTCAACAGAACATTTCTTACATTGTGTTCAAAATTGTACTAACTAACATGTTTCTGTGTTTTTTCCGAAACAAATTATCTTATTTATGAGTTGTACTGTAGATAATTAACATAACGGCTCAATCATATGGATCATAGAGTGAATTGATTAACCCCTTGACAGTCAGGCCGTCCAACAAAGCCTGCATCAGCAAAAGTCTTGAGAAAGGTCAATCCGCAGACCAAGAGAAGACTTTTTTTGGAAAACATACGACTAGAATGACTGGGCCGATTACCCGGCTGGATAACCGATGCAGTTATTTTAGTGGTAAGTTTCTCTTAGCTATGCCTTCTCTTGGTCTGCAAATGGACATTGCCCCATGTGAAAAATCTTGACCAATCTTGACCAGTAAGTGGGTAATATTACAACGCTTGTTTGAAAATTTAAAAGCCAATTTGATTGGAAGATGTTGGTGCCTAAAGCCTCGATTAGACATTTTCAATTTTCATTAGTGTATGTGTTTAGTTGTTTGCAAATTAAGTTACTGGTGTTTAAAGAGTGAAAATGTTAAAACTGGTTTATACACTCACTCGTTGTGAGACATCTTATTAAAGAGACATTACCTGCAGCTAAAATAAATTTAGGAAATCTTTAATATTTTTATTGCGATGTAAAGAGCTTAGTATACCGTAAATCGCCTATTAGTAACCACATCCCTAATAGAGGTTGCATGTCATTTTTTTTTAGGTTGCGCATTTCAATTTCTTAGCAGTTTTAAAACAGCAAATGTATCGATTACAAGTCACATTCAAATTTCAGCAGTTTGTGTAAAGAAATTTTTTTGGTGAGTTAAATAACTTATAACTGTCAAGTAAAAATAAATTTTTAAATAAATTTAAACTTCACGGAAACAGCGTAACAATTACGGCATTTCCTTATATCAAACAACTATCAATGAAAAATGTTATCAAATGGTACCCACCCGTTAAGTGGAGGTAATTGGATCGAATGTATAATACTCGGATCACCATTGCGTAATGATTACTATATGTATATAGTAATTTCCGAGTTCCCGACATTTTTCAAGACCACTGCAGAAGTCGTTTTTGGCTGATATGAATTTTAAAAGCTTAATAGTCAATTTGGTCCAAAAAATCCAAATATTAGCTTATTGAATGTCCATTTGCAGGCGAACAGAGGACTATTTTTGAAAATTAACGACTGGAATGACTGGCTCGGTTATTGGCCTGCAAATGGACATACCTCAAGACCACTGCAGAGGCCAGTTTTGGCCGGCTTGACCATTAAAGGGTTAAGCAAAATCTGACTGAGTGCAGACACATATACGTGTATGGGAAGACATATTAATGTCATGAAGCTTTAATTTTCAGCCAATGGGAAGGTAACATCACCGCCGAAGAATGATGGTCAAGGGGAGATCAGTGAGGGAAAGATCTCTGTTAGCCATGGAACAAGTAATGAGAGCCTCGATGAATGGGATAGAATTGACACTGACTATGCACCAGAAAGCGTCAGCTTCTCAAGTTCATACAGGTGTGTGCATATCTTGATGTATGCTTTATTTTAGTGGTGACATGGCGACCGTCAATCGTCCGCTTGTTATCCGTCTATCGTTTGTCAACTTTTCTTTTTATCAACTTTTCCTTTATACAGCTTCTTCTCAAGAACCACTGCGCCAATTTCAATTATATTTGACAGGAAGCATCCTTAGGCATGGAGATCAAATTTTGTTCAAATGGCCAATTAGGTCAGTAGCCATTTTGGATTTAGGCCGATTTTTAGAAACGCCTTTAAAAATCTTCTGAAACCGGTTGGGAGATCAATTAAAAACTCATGAAATATCATCTAGGGAAAGAGCTGAACCAAGTTTTTTCAAGAGAACTTAAGTGGCCAAATAATTTGGCGGAGATTTTGGATGATCTAGTTGTCGCGAAAACAACTCCAGAACTGCTGAACGGGTTGGGCCAAAATTTTGTAGTAGATACAATTAGGAACTAAAGGCCATTAAAGTTTGTTCTACGGAAATTGATACCTAAAAGCATGGCCGCTATGAGTTTTGCGGCCATATTGGATTTTTTTTATTTGATGAAAAATTGTTTTTATATATCTTTTGTGGTTATTCAGTTTTCAGATTTATCGTTTTCGAAAGTGTTGAATAATCGGTTTGGCAACCATGGTGGATCTTTTTCCTGCTAAAAGCTCCCATGCTAAAGCAATAGGAAATTTGAAAGGTTTTCTCGAGAACCATTGGTCGATTTCAAGTATATTTGGCAGAAAGCATGCTTACGGTATAGAAGTCACATGTTAGCTAACATCACAATCAAAATGACGTAGTTCCATCCGTTAAAATTTTAACGGTGTTGGGCGTGGACCTTTTTTGTACTGAACCTTACTACATGTATGTGGCTTTTCTGTGCAATACGAGCACTCTGTAACAGATTTTTTACCGATCCTTCAGCAGAAACTGGGAGATCAAGGTATAGTTCTTAAATTTCATTCGGGTATTCGAGGGGAGATCGATTACATGTATTTGACCTCCCAACTATTTCTCTGCCTGTCACTAAGATATGTTGATTATCTTTCTTGCAGTGGTGAATGGTGTAAGCTCTTCACAAAGCCTAATTACTTAAAGATTCTACGAGAGCATGGATTGAAAGGCAATCTTAGGAGCAGTCGATTCCGGAGTATTTGCTGGAAGGTAGGAGATTATCATTGAATATGTACACATGTACCTGTAAATGTATAAGTATCTTACAGAATATACTGTATGTGCCATTACTCTTGGAAGAGGACATAGGGTATATTGCATTCGGGTCTATGTGTGTGTTCGTGTGTGCGTATGCAGAATTTTAATGTGTTAATTTTCCGACAACTACATCGTCAAAAAAATGTTTTCGCGTTTAGCAAAACTTCTCAGCTTATATTTCAGGATCAATTAATCCTATTGCAACTAAACATGACTATGTGATTGTGTATACTGTTAAGAAGCGGCATGGTGATCCTGAGGTCACAAGGTCACGGTCACTGTGACCTTGATACAAAACTCTGTTTTTTCAATGTTAACTTTTTGTGTTCAGCAAAACTTCTTGGCTTATCTTTCAGGATTGGTTAATCCTATTGGAATTAAATGTGGATTCACTGTTACCTATAATGTTAGGAAGCAGCATGCTGACATTGATGTTGCAACGTCGAAGGTCAAGGTCATTCTAACCTCTACAAACTTTATTATTTTTCAATGTTAAGTTTTTAGGCTTAGCAAATCTTATCATGTTATATTTCAGGATTGCTTAACCCTAATGGAGCACAACTTGGGTGCATGGTTGCTTATGCTGAAAGGGAACATGATGGTTACATGGAGGTGACCAGGTCAAAGGTCAAGGCCATTCTAATATTGCTTTTAACCTCTGCTTTTTCAGCCTTAAGTTTTTCCATTCAGCAAATCATTTATATTTCAGGATTGGTTAATCCTATTGGAACTAAACTTGAATACATGGTTACTTATAATGTTAGGAAGCAGCCTGATAACACGGCGGTAGCAAGGTCAGAGGTCAATGCCACTGTGACAAACAGGCGACAGGAGAGACATTTAATTCCGCGGAATTCTTGTTTTTGTGAAAACCTTAGATTTGATTAAAAATGTGCTGGAAATTGTCAAAATGCTACTCCTCATTAACGGCTTAGCAGATATCAACTTAAATGGCCTGGAAGGACCCTATTGGACTAGGCTTCAGAACATATATACAGAATTTTGATTGATCAATTTTTCTGGTGGCCATTTTGGATTGTCCAGAAATCCTTTAAAATGTTACTCTTCCTTAATCAATATCCGGATTTCAATGAAACTTGGGTGGAACGAATGAGTTCTAATGAAAATTTTGATTGGTCAATTTTGTCGGCAAATATCTTGGATTTTCCAGCAGAGTTTAAATCGCTACTACTGCTTAATCAATGGCTAGATTTCAACCAAACTTGGGTCGAATGATTTTATGATGATAATCGTCCAGAAATCAAATGAGAATTTTGATTGGTCCATTTCTTTAGCGGTCATCTTGGATTTTCTGGAAATTATCCATCATGTCTATTTAAATGCAAATTGTTGAAGTGCTAATGGTTCAGGTGAGTGTGATAGGCCTTTGGGCCTCTTGTTGATAATTGTATTGATAAGCTTTCTAGCCCACTTGCTGGGGTAACCATCCACCCCCCCCCCCCTCCCACTTCCACCACACCACACTGAGTGTCTACCTAGTTAAAATATAGTTTTAAAATGTGTCCAGTATAATGAGGACCTACAGATACACTATTAGTAATGAGGGAAATATCCCTCCCAGATCCACCAACAAGTAGATGCTCTCTTTTCTTTCATCCTCCATTATCAATTTCCATCTTCTACTCACGGTGGGCTTGTTGAAGATATGTAAAATAAGAACCAAAATGTCTTTGTCTAGGATTTCATAACTCTGTACTTTTTAGTGCATTATCCAATTCAAAAGGACACGAATCTCATCTCAAATATTGTACTGTACTGATAGATTGCGGTATATACTAGATTCCTTACCATTCACTTTCCGGAGAAACCATTCACTTCCCGGAGAAACCATTCACTTCTCGGAGAAACCATTCACTTCCCGGAGAAACCATTCACTTCCCGGAGAAACCATTCACTTCCCGGAGAAACCATTCACTTCCCGGAGAAACCATTCACTTCCCGGAGAAACCATTCACTTCCCGGAGAAACCATTCACTTCCCGGAGAAACCATTCACTTCTCGGAGAAACCATTCACTTCCCGGAGAAACCATTCACTTCCCGGAGAAACCATTCACTTCCCGGAGAAACCATTCACTTCCCGGAGAAACCATTCACTTCCCGGAGAAACCATTCACTTCCCAGAGAAACCATTCACTTCCCGGAGCATTCTTTTATCTGTACCACAATGGTTTGCTTTTTAACCCTTTAACCATCGAATTTATTCAAGAAAATTTCAAATTTTCTCATAGAAAATGCCCATTTGTAGACTAAGAGAAGACTATTTTTGATAATTTACCACTGGAATGACTGGCGCGGTTACCGAGCCAGTCATTCCAGTGATAAATTTTCAAAAATAATCCTCTCTTGGTCTGCAAATGGACATTTCTCAAGACCACTGCAGAAGCCGTTTTTGGCTGATATGAGCGTTAAAGAGTTGACATTGCCTTAATGTTGAACTATGTTCGCCCGTTATTTTATATCCTTAATCAGTAGTGAGTGGCATGTTCTATCACCTGAATAGATACTACAAGATGAGGTTAGGTTACCGTTAATAAAATTTATAAATAAACTATAAATTAATAATTTATTAATTCTTTAGTTGTACTTGGAAGTCTTGCCAGAAGATATCAATCAGTGGGTACAAAAGTCAAAAGAATGGAGACTGAAATATCATGACTTGAAAGATATGGTAAGGAGTAACTGTTATAAATCGCACACTTTATCGAGTACTTTGAAAAATGTAATGTGTATTTGTTATGCATTATCTTGTTTAAGTTTCACTGGTCAAGATCTATCTATCATCACATCGCTGATAAGTTTGCCTGCCCGCCTACCCGTCTGTCCGACCCCCATCCGCCCGCCCACCCACCTGCTTGCCTGCCTTCCTGTGTTGTCTGTTTGTCTGTCTGCCTGCCTGCCTGTGCGTATTTGTCTTTCTGGACCTGTCTCAAACGGTACTTGTCTTTCTGGACCTGTGTCCCAAAAAGTACTTATCCGATGTGGGTCAGAGTTTAACACAATAAAGGATCTTAGCATGAAACAGGGTTTCCAGAATCTGGCCATGATTTGAAGAAAAACGTGAACGGATTATATCCTGTATCTATAGATATCTCAGAAACTAGACCGATTTGGCTCAAAATTTAACAGCATAAAGCGTGTGACCGTCCACTATGATTCCGCAGCTTTGGTCGTGATATGGAAAAAAATCTGGAAAATTGAACATGCGACAAAGACTGAATGGTAAGGAAGGGTCTTTGATTATTTCAACAGAATTAAACTAAATTATTTATTTTAAAATTAAAGTTACTTAGTCTTGCAATGAAGCGTCGCAAGACTACTGTAATAGCTGGTACATACATGAGTGTGTTTGTTTATTGCTTCATTTATTTGTTCATTCATTTGTTCATTCATTCTTTTATTCATTCATTCATTGGTTTGTTTATTTGTTTGTTCATTCAGTTGTGCATGTGCGTGCGCATGCATTCGTGGGTACGCACACATGTACCAGTATGCATGTGTGCATGCACATGCATGTGCGTCAGTTCTACTACAGTTTATGCTATCATGTGGTTCCACAAGAACTGGCTAGAGTGGCGTTAAGACAGTAACCATCAGTTAGTGCTGATAAGGGACGAAGTTATTCTCAAGTGAATTTGACATCCTAACTAATCTTTCATATTATGAACAAATCCTTGTATTAGGACCAACATTTCTGAAAATATGACTTATACTATTTTCATCAAGTGCGCTGTTGCTATTTGTTGTTTCAGTTAATAGTTAACCCTCGTAAAGCCGTGGATACTGCTGATCTCTGTCTCAATAACCCGCTATCTCAAGCGGACGAGGTAAGAAACATGGGGCATCAGGGGTGAGTTCAGGAAGGTGAATGTTCAGCGAATGTTCGCATTCTTCATGGGGCAGTGTTCAGTATTTTGTTGTCTACATTACTAAGCTGAAGTATATAGTGAGTGTACAACACATTATTGAACACTTGCGTAATGGCGAACATCATAATCATGACGTCATGAATGACTCGATATAGTCTGTCTTTAACGCTTAAGAGTCCAACACATTGTATGAATTGTATGTCTTTACCATTTAATAAACATTCTGTTGAATATTTGAAACTGATTTTACTGGTCGCTGTTGCTGCCTATTGTTGCTGCCATAGGCAGCAACAGCACCAAGTCAAATGAGTTTCAAAATATTCAATAGCTTACCTGTATAGTTTTCTGGAAATTGATAGTCAGCACCCAGTCCAGGTCTCAAGTGATCCTACTTTTCCTACTTTTTGCATATGTGTCCTAATTTTCCTGCTTTTTAGGGGTTTGTCATACCTTTTCTCAGAAATGAAAAAAATTATTTTTACGAAAGTGAAAAAAATGTAATATCTCCCTTGTCTTTACCATAGCTATAGTTGTACTATTTTATATCCACATTACCTATATTCTTGTACTGTAAAGACAATCCCACTATAAACTATTCTGTCACTCATACATGGTTATAAGTGTACACGTTAACCCTTTAATGGCCATGCTGGCCAAAACCAGGCTCTATAGTGGGCTTGAGAAATGGGTATTTGCAGGCCAAGAGAGGACTATTTTGGAAAATTTATCACTGAAATGACTGACTCAATAATCATGCCATTCATTCCAGTGATAAATCTTCAGTCCTCTCTTAGTTGGCAAATTGGCATTCAATGATAAGAAATTTTGATATTCTTGATGAAATTTTACGAGTGTTTCTCTATTTAATGAAGAAAAGTATCTTCTAACATTTAGCAGTATTCTAATATATAAATTAATATGATTTTAAGTTTTGAAATTGAATTTTCTGTAATGTATGCACAAAAAGTGTACCATTTTAACAATTGTACTTTACATTCTGTTGTAAATGGAGGCCTTTAACTGAGCACACTCCTGAAAAGCAGTTTGACAATATCACTTGTAATTTAAAGATAGACCTGGTTTGATGATCTATGGATAATTTATTCATTTATAAGCATAACCCTGCTCGGTTATCGAAGCAGACATTCCAGTTGTAAATTTTCAAAATAGGCTTCTCTTAGTCTGCAAATGGACATTCCTTAAAACCACACGAGAGGCCACTTTCGGCCAATTCGACCATTATACCCTAAGATTAAAAAGTTCTGTGAAAAAGATAAAAGGCCATCAGACTCGGAGATTATATAAAAGTCTGTGAAAATGCTTGAACAAGGTCGTTAACCTTTTACTTTCCTTGTAACTATGAACCCTAATTTAAATAAATTTTACAATTGTTCATTTTCACTTTGTTTTAGAGTCCCTGGAATAAGTTCTTTCAAGATAATGAGCTGCGATTAACCATCAAACAAGACGTTATCAGAACGTATGTATTCTAATTTTAAGTTTTATTAACAAAAATTATGTATGGTAACTAACTGTATTTATCTTTGAATTAAAGCTTCGGGAAAGTTTTATAATCAGTAATATTGCTGCAGTTACTTGTGACATGAGAATTCCTAATACTTGTATGAACAGATTGACTTTTTCTGAAAGAATCATTTCAACGCCGAGCATGTGCCAAGTCGTGTCATGAGCACTTGCCAGGCAGCAAGCAGAATATAAACTGCAACCATTGCAGATATATGTAACTACAGCCCATACTGAGTTGAAGTTTATTTATTTCCTTGTCATCCTGTGCTTAATGTTTGATTTCGAGTGTGTGACTTAATCAACAATAAATGATTTCTTTCACCAGAAATTCACTGTGTTTTCCATCATTGGTTAATCCAAGTTAGTCACTCTCAAATTTGTTCAAGAAAATTTAAATTTTCTCATAGAAAATGTCTATTTGCAGACCAAAAGAACAGTATTATTGAAAATGTATCACTGGAATGACTGACTCGTTGATCAAGCCATTCATTCTAGTCATAAGCTTTCAAATAATACTCTTCTCTTGACCTGCAAATTAACATTCACTAATCAAAAATTTCAATATTCTTGACCATTAAAGGGTTACTATGTAATACAAGGGATATTTAACACATTACTAATGAAATTCAGTTTACAGTTTCACTAACCAAGTTCCTGTTTCTATGGCTATTTAATAACAGGTATGCTGTAGGCTGTTCATGCATTAATAGAGGGATCCATTTCTAGTTATGCCCCACCCATTTCTCGCAAACCTCTGCCCACTTTTTGCGTATGTTGAAATCTATTTGAAACTTTGAACCACGAATTTCCAGAATCCCAATTTCAAGGTAGGTAAAGTATATAGTTAACCGTTTGAATATTTTTAAAACTAATTTGACGGGGATCTGTTGCTGTTATAGGCAGCAACAGTGCCCAGTCAAATTAGTTTTAAAAAGTGAAACAGAATGTTTGTTTTAATTGCAAATTCAGCAGAAACATGCACTTCGTCCACCTTCATAACAGACTTGGTCTTTCATGTGGGAGTTACATCATATTGATTGTGACATTATCTAACAAGTGGTCACATATTTTAACTATGTCGTCAGATACTTGAGTAACTGATCAGATCCCTCCATTAGCACAAGATTTCATACTAACACCAGTTAAGATGGCTCGGCAAGATTTGTTAAAGCATCTGTTTTAGATGACTGTTCATAGATAGTGGGAAGCCTGATTCAAACCATTTTATTATGCAAAATTTTATTATGGAGTATAAATGTTTTTATTATCATAAAACTTTTCCGAACAAGATATCCTAAAATTTTGAAATAACTTATTTTGGTATGGAAAATGAATTTCAAATTATTGTTATATACACCTGTGCAAAAGTTAAGCACCAGCAAAAACAATAGAACGTAGAAACATGATGGTACAACTAGGCTGCCATACTTTTTGTCCCCGCGTTAGCTGACATAATTCCAAGTACGAAATGCACATGCATGCATGACTTCACACCGCTTGATGTCCGTGCGTGGCGGGAAACAGCACACGTGTTCAGTTATGTAAAAGTCCAGTTTGAGGTGTAGAACATTACATACAGATTTAGGCGACAAGATTAGGAATTTTGTGTTCATGACCGTGGTTTATTTGTACAGAGAGAATTAGCTCTTGATTGTGAACCGCTATGGCAAGACGAAGGTTAAGGGATCGTGTGAAATGGCAAATCATAGGCATGCATACCACTGGTATGTCATGCAGAGAGATTGGCAGACAGCTGAACATTAACCATACTGTAATCAGTCGTTTGATTGCAAAACATGGGCAAACTAACGAGGTGAAGGACAGGCCTAGATCTGGAAGACCAAAGAAGACTACTGCCCGTGATGATCGAGCCCTAGTACGCCTTGTTAGGAGATCTCCATTCACCAACAGCAGAGTGCTCAGCCAGCAATGGGAAATGCGCAATAGAGTGTCAATGTCTACCGTCAAAAGGAGACTGTATGCTGCTGGCATGAAAGCTAGGAGACCTGTCAGACGTCCTCTCCTCACTGCACACCACAAAGAGGAGCGTCTGAGGTGGTGCAACGAAAGAAGACACTGGAACATGAGATCCTGGAGACGGGTACACTGGTCCGATGAAAGTCGGTTCCTGCTTCATGCCACAGATGGTCGAACTCGTGTATGGAGCTCCAGACGCACGGCGTTCGACCAACGTAACATCATGGAAGAAGTTCCATTTGGTGGAGGTTCCGTTATGATATGGGGGTGCATCTCATTTGATTGTAAGCTGGATCTGTTGACTGTACCTGGAACACTAAATGGACAAAGATATCAAGATTCCATACTGGATAGAGTTGTGGTCCGTCATTTTGTAAATCATGCACCTGGAACCCACCCTATATTCATGGATGACAACGCCCGACCACATCGTGCTAGAGCTGTGCATGAATACCTCCGCCAGAATGCCATCGAAACCCTACCATGGCCAGCAAGGAGCCCTGACATGAACCCAATTGAGCATATCTGGGACATTCTGGGAAACATGGTGAGAAGGAGGGATCCTCCTGTGCAGAACCTACAGGAATTAACAGACGCACTCCATCTTGAATGGCAACGAATACCACAATGGCGTATCAGTCGGTTGGTGACCAGCATAAGACGTCGTGTCCAGGCCGTCATCCAGGCACAAGGTGGATATACCCGGTATTAATAATGACAGTCTCAAACTCGTGCACAGATGTTAAACTTCGTTTTCAGACACCATTAATGACAATCTAGCCACGTGTGTCAACTGTAGGGCAATAGTTGTCAGTTGTGTCAACGTAACCATATTCAGGCCTCGTTTTCAAGTTCAAACAAAAACATACAGTGTTTCCCCACCATCATAATCAGCATTCCTCTAGTTGCATTATTACCTCTTGCACTAAGATGGATGGGTACATAAATGTTTATGCTATTGCTTTCTTCATAGCACATGAATATACCCTCGCATGTGCGTAAAAATAGGGTGGTGCTTAACTTTTGCACAGGTGTATATTTCAGAGAGATTCGATAATGGAGTTTAATTGTTAAAAGTCAATGATTATTGTCTGCAATCAATGCAAATTCAGATCAAAGTTGTTTAAGTGGGCGGGGCTTAAAGCATAAAGGTGCATTTATGAATTTGCCTCATTGATGATGCCATTGGAGTAATGGACCTTTCCAGTTTATCCATCCATCATATGATGTCATAATCAACTAATGCGTAGGATGACATCATAATCAATGATGTCATGAATGACGTAGATAAGTACATCACAAACACATAAATGAAGACAGACTAAGCATTGTTGTATGAATTGTATGCCTTTACTGTTTAATAAATATTCTGTTGAATATTTTGAAACTAATTTGACTGGGCGCTGTTGCTGCCAAATTAGTTTCAAATTATCCAACAGCTGACTTGTATAGTTTTCTAGAAATTGATAATCAGGGCATTCGGGGATCGATTGATCCCAACACGAGCGAGGTGCGGGTGGAGCTTAACTAGGGATAGACAGGCCATAGCTAAAACTGGAAAGGTCCATTGTGTGAGATTTAATGCTTATGGCATGAGAGGTGAGCTGTTGACGTGTCTCACACCTGATGCACATGAGTTACATGTAGCATGTCTGTAGAGTATGGTTAAATAGGAGGCTAATTCTTAAATGTGCAGTATAGGTCTGCTTCTAAATGTGCAGTATAGTTCTGCTTCAGAGTATCGTCAGAATTGAAAGGTCAAGACGGTTAGCACTGAGGTATGGTGAAGTTTGTCACATGTAATCTCAGAGCACAATTATTTGGTCACCTCATTGACAGTTGCCTCTTAACCCTTTAATTGTCAAAGGTTGTCATGATAAACATGAGCTTTGCTTAGTCAATGTCCAGCTGCAGGCCAAGAGAAGACTATTTTTGGAAATTTACCACTCGAATGACTGGCTCGGTTTACCGAGCCAGTTATTTAAGTGGTAAATTAAAAAAACACTATTGACCCTACAGATTAGTGAGCCAGACATTCCAGTTATTTCAGTGGTCAATTAAGTGGTCTCTTGGTTTTCTTGAACATCCCTCAAGACCACTGCAGAGGTTGTTTTTTGCTGACTTGACAATTAAAGAGTTAAGAGAGATGGTTATCATATTTTGGCCTCGAAAGACAGATGATCACACACACGGTTTGACTAGGGGTGCATTTTCCTGAGTGACACGGTCAGCAAATTTACTGACTTGGTTCATCACCATGAACGATGAACAACTAACCATGAACAAGTTTTTTGCGAGCTGATAGCATTTGATGACCATGATTTTGTGTCAATATTATGAACCGATATGCATTCCAAATTTTAGTTAGCAGAAATTTTGAATGCTATTTTAATTTATGCTTCAAATTTAATCTAAATATATCACGGATTACCATATCGACTAAAGTATTGACGAGATTTTGTCACTCAAATAAGATATAAAATCTAGCTGAGCACCACCATTTTGAAATTTAGGAATCAATAATCATGAACCGAGATCAAATCTCAGCTCGTGGCTCCTAACTGTGACCATGTCAGGAAATCTTTCATGATCAAAAGTGCAATGTCAATAGTCTGGAACAAAGTCAGGATTTACTGATTGCGTCCGTTGCCAAAACGCACCCTATATTTATGTTTAGGATTGATTTCTCTCTATCTCTTAATTCCAGCTATCCTAAGATAGAGTTTTTCCAGTCTAATCAGCTTCGTAACATGATGGTCGATATTTTATTCATCTATGCCAAGATTAAACCAGATATAGTCTACAGACAGGTTAACAAATTTGTTTCATTGTTGTAAATTCTGTCGTACCTCTGTTTCAAGCAAGATTCATATGGGATGTGGCATGATGATACAACACATGAAAGTCAACAAACTGCAGCGAGGGGATGAATAGACCTTTCCACCTTAGTCATCCATCCTATGACATCATAATCAACTACATGACGTGTAGAATGACATCATTATGAATGATGTCATGAATGACGTAGAAAAGTACGTCATGAATGCATATTTGAAGTCAGAATATGCGTTGTTGTACGAATAATATGTCTACTATTTAATAAATATCCTGTTGAATATTTTGAAACTAATTTAACTGGGCGCTGTTGCTGCCATAGGCAGCAACAGCACCCAGTCAAATTAGTTACAAAATATTCAACAGCTTAGCTGTATATTTTTCTGCAAATTGATAGCAAGTGAGTTCAGAGATCAATCGATCCCAACATGAGCGAGGTGTGGGTGGAGATTAGCTAGAGATGGGCGGGGCATGACTAAAAATGGAAAGATCTATTATGTTTAAAACCTATCACCATTTCTTACTGGTTCTTATCTGACTACCAAAAGATCTACATTTCAAGGAAGATGGTGGAAGCATATACTCCATTCGATGACCTTCAATATACATTCCTGATTATTCCACCAGGCTATCATGTGTATGTTTTCACTATTGTCACATCTTATGTGAATTTGTAAAATGTTACCTTTGTTTCGCATGTGATAATTTTAATTTTTTTAAATTAGAGATATAATCAAATGCTCAGTCAAAGCACCTCAGAAGACGATCTCTGCCTTTTGGAGGTAAAAATTGTTGGTCTTTAAGACAGAAGACATTTTCTGTAGTAAATCACTTGTATTAAAAGACCTTCCATCTTTATCTACTAATAGAGGCAAACATTTCTAGCCATGTAACGCCTATATCTAGGTAAAGTTCACATTTCCATATATGTGTATTGCAATTGATTTGAAGCTTTGAAGCGTGAATTCGCAGCATCTAAATTTCAGGGTAACTATGCACGTAATCTGTTGAATATTTTCAAACTAATTTGCCTTTTGCAGCAACAGCTCCCAGTCAAATTAGCTTCAAAATATTAAATAGAATGTTTATTAAGACACTTTTGTGATGGATCATTACCACTTTCGCGATGGATGTAGGTTTCTTTGATTGTGATATCGGCTATCCAGTGCCATATTTGATTATGACGTGGATCCATCCATTGTTTGCTTCATAAGGTTGATAGGCTTTTTCTATATATTATATGTCTATAATTTTTATCAATATTGCAATGTTAAAATATGTAATTTTAGTTCTCCAAACTACATGTATTAAAAAATCTGTTTTTAATTTGACATCTACTGTAGATTTTAAAACAAAGTTAATTCTCAGCATTAAATAGTTTAATTTTGAACAAATTTGAGAACTGTACATTTGCACAAAATGGTGCATTAAATGCATTTCAGGGATAGACCTTATTGGAAAATTTGTCAAAATATCAGTTTATATGATAAATAGAATCTCAAACTCGGTCCCATGTCATATCACTATTATCAACCTCATCGAAACTTATCACATTGCATTCGCTAAAGCTCGTCCAATATGATAATTTTCGACTCGCTTGATAATAGTGATATGAAACAGGACCGCCTTCCAGATCCTTCATTTATGTATTCATGTACTTTCTGATTACCATTGCAGTCATTGCCTTATACAGGAACACTTGTCATGACTTTTATCAAAATAATTTGCATTTTTAGCAAATTGTCTAACAAATATAACCTACAACATAACTATATAAGCTGATGTGAAATGTTTTAATTTATTTAGAAGTTTTTCGTGACTCCATGTCTGTGAAGGCAAACACTATTCCTTGCAGGCTTCACCAATAATACATGCACTGATTGTTTTCATTTCTTATTGTCATAAAGTGATGTATTTGTTACAGGCCTGCATTAAATTGGCGTAACCCATTTATTGTTCATGTAAGAATTACGCAAATATCAGTGGCGTAACCTCTCAAGCTTACACAGTTTTTGGTTTCTTGCACATAAACATGTTTAAAACGCTTTAACACTCATATCAGCGAAAGACGGCTTTTGCAGTAGTCTTGAGAAATGTCCATTGGAAAATCAGAGAATACTATTTTTTGAAAATTTACAACTTGAATGACTGGCTCGATAACCGAGCCAGTCATTCCAGTGGTAAATTTTATAAAATAGTCTTCTTTTGGTCGGCAAATGGGCATTTTCTATGAGAAAATTTTCTTGAACAAATTTTATGATTTAAAGGTTAAAAGGATTATGCAAAGCCGAATTTTATTACCTAAAATAATTTAGCATAACAGAAAAGTGGGTTACGCAAATTTTCAATTTATGCAGGCCTGTGTTATTATATTGTGCTTTTATTTATGTTATTTGCTTCAGTTTTCCCGAAGTAGAGTTCTTTCACTCATCGTCCATACAAGAGCTACTTATCAATGTCTTGTTTTGTTACAGTCGTATTTATAACCTGGGTTATAGACAGGTTAGTCTTCGTTTGGTTCATTATCCATCTTTCTTGATATTTTTCTTCTTGTTTATTTTTTATCTCTTTTTATGTCACAATTGCAATGGGCGAATTACTAATGGTGCCTTAAAAATAGCGATTATAAAATCAAGGAAAGTAGTATTTTTGAAATCATTTCAAATACTTCCTATGATGTGATTGGACACATAAATAGCCAATCATATAAATTCAAAGCTTTCCTGTCCCATTAACTCTTTAACAGTTTGCAGGCGAAAAAAATACTATTTTTTAAATTTACCACAGGAAAGATGGGCTCTGTGATTGAGCCAGTCATTCCAGAGATACATTTAAAAAAATCATATTTTCTTGGTCTGCAAATGGACATTCCTCAAGACCACTGCCGAGGCCCATTATGGTTAAAGCTGTGATAGGGAGAACGTAGTGATTACAGTATGGATACATTTAGAAAGTTTCCCAAGGGAGTTTTTGGTCCGCGATCTTGTCAAATAGGATCGGTCCATCCATCTAGGTTTCTGCCCATCCATCTGTGTCTGTCCATCTGTCCAGATTTGTTTTCAAATGATCACTTTAGAACAAATGTGTGAGTTCACATCAACATTGGTACCGTATTTATTCTAATTTTCCCCGCCCCTCCCAATTATACTGCCTCATGTTTTTGAGAACGGTGATAGAAAAAACAAATTACCAATAGTAAGAAATAATAAATCTTCTGCTGTCATCTAGTCTTCAAAGAAGAAAAACATCCAGAAAAAATAAAACATGCAGCAACATTTTGGTAATTTTCGTGAATACATGTGCAAAAAGATCTTTTTTCATCAGCTTATCCTGTCGTTCAATGACAGAGCGTATAACGCTGTTGTTGAACTGACATTAAGATACGGCTATAAATTTTCTAATGTATCGCTGAACGCATCACAAACGCGCCTCCAGTCAATTCGATTAATGCCTAAATTTTTTCTGACCTGTATCTTGCCATTCAGCAATAGAGCTGCTAATGTGAATTATGCGTCAAGATACGGCTATGGCATATTTTCCAATGTATCAGTGAACGCATCACAAACACGCCTCCATCCAATTCAACCACGGCTAAATCGTTTGTTCCAAACTTCGCTAAATGTCATCTTTATGTCCTAAATAAAGCCTCTGAAAAAATCTAATATGAAACAAGTAGCTTTTATGAATATTTGAGCAAATTTAGCAGAAATTGCATGGAATACTATGATTATATACTGATTCAAGGTGACTGAGAAAACGTCTAATTTCATGGTATTTTTTTCAAACTTTTTCCACCCTAATTAACTCGCCCCCTTTGGTGACCGCTACCCACCCGGCGGTATAATTAGAATAAATACGGTACATCAATACCTTGGAAAACTGTTTGCATATCATAACTAGAGAGGCGGCTTATGGGCGTAGATATGTTTCAAATTTGTAAGTGAATATATTGTGACAAAGACATCGTTCAGATGGCACTTCAGCGAAATCTGTCCTTACCTCCTTGAGTTACCTCCCCTGAAAGTTGTATAATTCTTCAAAATTTGTTTTCTAAGTATAATTGAGAAAACATTCATGGATTCGCATCAAATTTGGTACATTGATGAAGTGTGATAAGAGCTCACCTGCACTTGGCATACAAATAATCTTTCCATTGGCTAGAGTTTTCTCACCTGAATAACTTTGTCAACATGCCATTTTACACTGGATTACTATAGCCCTTTAAAGGTCAAACTGACCAAAGTTGGTCTCTGCACTGGTCATCCGAGGCATTAGGGTGCCGACCAAGAGGAGATTATTTTTGAACATTTATCACTGGAATGCAAGATGTTCCATTGGTAGAATTTCAAAAAGAGTTCTGGCCTGCAAATGCTCACTCACTAAGCAAAGATTTTGAGTTTCATGACCAATTTTGACCATTAATGTGTTAACATAACATCTAGGTCATGGCAGTATTTTGCCAGCACTGAACCTTATTTAAGATCTATGCGTAATCTAATATTATTATACTGAATAATCATTCTGCTATCAACATCTAATTTAATAGTTCATGTTCAATGATTAATATTAAAATTACGTAATATGTACACAAATTAAAATGTTTTATATTATCTGAACATTGTTAGAATTCACCTTTCCAGAGTATCCATCTATCAATCTGATGTCATATGCCGTCATAATCAGCTAAGTGGTATGTAGGATGACATCATAATCATTACGTCATACTATGATTCTATTTGGCCCGTCTTTAACTCTTAATAGTCTGACACATTGTACGAATTGTATGTCTACTATTTAATAAACACGCTGTTGAATATTTTGAAACTAATTTGACTGGACGCTGTTGCTGCTAGAGGCAGCAACAACACCCAGTAAAATTAGTTCCAAAATATTCAATAGCTTACATGTATAGTTTTCTGGAACATGACTATCAGAGATCAATCAATCCCAACATGATCGAGGTGTGGGTGGAGCTTAGCTAGAGATGGGCGGGGCATCTACGTAAAAATGGAAAGGTCCATTGAGGTATTTATAAAATAATATATAAGATCTGAACATTGTTAGAATTACATGTATATTGTATGATCAATGTTCTGGTTGCTGGAATTAAACCTGCCTGTAATACTTCCAGGGCATGCATGAATTACTGGCACCATTGATATTTGTACTGCACTGTGATCATCAGGCTTTCCTTCATGCGTGTGAGATTGAGAGCATTGAGTAAGTACTCTGAATTGTACGCGCGCACACACATGCATGCGTACACACACACACACACGCACTCATGCACACTGGAATCTGTTGCTGAAAAATACTGAACAGCTTACATGTATGGTTGTTAACCTCATCTCAAAATGGGAAGAGGGCATGTAACATTTAGATGTGTCAGTGTCTCTGTTTAACACTTTAACCCTCATATCAGCCAAAAATGGCATCTGCAGTGTTCTTGCGAAATGTCCATTTGCAGACCAAGAGAAGACTATTTTTGAAAATTTACCACTGGAATGACTGGCTCGATAACCGAGCCAGTCATTCCAGTGGTACATTTTCAAAAATAGTCTTCTCATGGTCTGCTAATGGACATTTTCTATGAAAAAATTGAAATTTTTAAAAACAAATTCGAGGGTTAAAGGGGTAAGCCTGTTTCTTAGAGACTACTGACACAATTTTACCACAAGAAAGCTTGTTAACGTAAACTACGATTTACAGACTTTGGTCATGTTCCTGATTCAAACCCCCCACCCCCCCAGCCCCATATCTGGATATGATCAATGACCAAATTCTGGATCTATGGTTATCTCTGAAACTGCTGATCTGACTTTAGTGATGTTTTATCAAAGAAAGGGCGTTTGTTACTGTATGTAATGATTCTCCACCATTGTTCTTGATAAAAAAAGGAGTGAGAAAATCATGATCTGATACATGTCAATCAAGACAAACTACCAGGTTATGTACTCATCAAATATGCCTAATGCATTTTCTCGACCACCAAATAATATGTCCCTCATATATAGTATTACAGTAACTCTGAATAGCCCTACCCCGTATAACTAGATCCTGATTGCTTATACCTATTGATTGGCACTACTGCTGCTGTTCAAATATTTAGTTAAAATGTATTATTTTAACCATTTAATATTCAAATTTGCTCAAGAAAATCGAAATATTTGCTTATAGAATATCCATTTGCAAGGCAGGAGAAAACTATTTTTCAAAATTTTCCACAGGAATAACAATTTCAATAGTCCTCTCTTGGCTAGCAAATGGCCATAACTCAAGACCACTACAGAGGCCAGTTTTGGCCGGCTTGACCATTGAAGGTTAAGTGCATTGATATAATCATTTGTTCTGAAAGTTGTCTTCCGACAAGTTACAAAATATCTGTGGTTTTAAAATCGTTGTTGTTCGTATTATTGTGATATTATGTTTGTATGTAATTCTGTTTACGCTGTTTTAATTTTGCAGAATGTTGCACACTGATTACAGGTTCACTTAAGTTTATACATCAGTTTGCTTGGTTGTTGCAGTACTTTACATTTATCGTTGGGCATTTCTGAATAATTTTATTGAATGAAACTCACGAATAGCTTTCATGGCTAATGGAGGGATCTGATCTGTTGCTCAAGTATCTGATATCATAATCAATTACATCACTTGTCAGCTGATGTCACAATCAAAATTATGTAGGTCCATCACGAAAATAGAAAAGTCGACGAATGTGCAGTTTAATAAACATTCTGTTGAATATTTTGAAAGTAATTTGACTAGGAGTTGTTGCTGCCATAAGCAGCAACAGCTCCCAGTCAAATTAATTTCAAAATATTTAACATCTTACCTGTATAATTCTCTTGAAATTTAAATTCTATGAATTCATGTTTCAAATTTTCAAATAAATTCCAAAATATGTAAAAACGTTGGCAGAGCTTAGCGAGAAATGGGCGTGGCATAGCTAGAAATGGATCCCTGTATTGATGAATAGTGAGTGGTGTATTGGTGCTAGCATCTTCTTTGAATGCACCGTTGGTGTGCAAGATCTGATTTAACATTCTCCGCTATTCCCGGCAAATATGTCCAATTGGTCTTAACCCCTACCACTCTGATGTCAAAATTTTTTACATTTTTTATTGATTCCCACAGCGAAGAATCTGGTGTACTTTTTTCAACAATTTTGGTGGACGATGTTGCTGTCTACGACAGCACCATCTTCCACCAAATTTGTTGAAAAATTAACACCAGTTCATCTTTTAATTTAATTTGAAAATTTAAAAGTTGGACATCAGAGTGGTAAGAGTTAACGCTTTGACCCTCATAAACTAAACATGACAAATTCCTACTGATGTAAGGAATGCTCTGTTGAATATTTTGAGAGTGATTTGACTGGCAGCATAGGCAGCAACAACAGCTTCCTGTCAAATTAGTTTCAAAATATTCATCAGCTTCACAGTATATCTGTGTTGAAATTGAGGCACTGGTATTTCAAAGGTTAAATGGTTAATTCTGGGTATAGGATCTGGATAGCCCTTCCCGCTGAGCATTGCTGACTTAGTTTCTGTAACTCCTTACTGCATCTCTCACCACCCATGAATATATAAATGGGTACCAGTGTCAAAAATGGAATTCTTCCATAGACTGACACTGTGGAGAAATAGACTCACGGACATAACCTATTAAAGATCTAGCCAGCCCAAACTGGCCTCTACAGCCGTCTTACAGAATATTCATTTGCATCCCAAGAGAAGAGTAGTTTTAAAAATTCATCACTGGAATGCCTGGCTCGATAAATGAGTCAGTCATTCCATTGATGAAGTTTTAAAAATAGTTTTCTTTTAGTCTGCAAATGGACATTCACGTTGCAACAATTTTTGTGCTTTTTTTGCCTATCTTGACCATGTGTTAATTCTACTACATGCTATATACATAGTTATATGCTTACATGCTTGTCTTAATTCCATCTCGCAATTAGCATAAGTCAGCCTGTCAGTTGGTCAGTCAAATTACAGTTGATCAGTTGAATACATGCTTGATTTTTGGCCTTCCACTATGCTTACCTGTTAAATGCAACCTCAGTATTGGCCTCCACCATGCTTATCCGTTATGTGCATGGTCTGAATTGGCCTTCCACTGTTACTGTGGCAATATCTGATCTGCAAATCCATGAGTAACAGGTGTTATAAATGAGCATGTAAAGGCAACTCATGAACAAATAGGTAAGATTTGTAGAAGTATTTGTATTTTCCAAGATCGAGGTTGCGTAAGCTCTTATTATTAGCATAGCACAAGTTATTTGAAAATAACATGCAAATTGCATAGCCATGAGCAGGTAAAGCCAGGTTCATGAGCTCCACTCGAATACATTCAAATATACATGTTCGGCTACATTAGTTCTAAGATTTATATAAATTAAGTTGTTCTGCTTTCTTTGTTTTGCCATTGCTCTGCTACTGGCAAAATTATTATATGACGTGTTCACTTAAAACCAAATATATTCTTGCGGATTGGAGGGCAACACTAGGGCATAATTGGGAGTTAACTCATAATTGTAGCTCAATTTTCATGGAGGGTGGCAAGGCGGAAAATGTGGGTGGGTGGGGGTGCGTGGCACGTCTTACACACTTATAAAATGGCCCATTTGGAGGAGGGCCATGTTATCCTACTTATTAACGGACACATGACAGATCTGGAAGAGTTGTATGTTATCCCGCTTATAAACTGACACAATGCAGATCTGGAAGAGTCGTATGTTATCCCGCTTATTAACTGACACATGACAGATCTGGAAGAGTCGTATGTTATCCCGCTTATTAACTGACACATGACAGATCTGGAAGAGTCGGATGTTATCCCGCTTATAAACTGACACATGACAGATCTGGAAGAGTCGTATGTTATCCCGCTTATTAACTGACACATGACAGATCTGGAAGAGTCGGATGTTATCCCACTTATAAACTGACACATGACAGATCTGGAAGAGTCGTATGTTATCCCACTTATTAACTGACACATGACAGATCTGGAAGAGTTGTATGTTATCCCGCTTATAAACTGACACATGACAGATCTAGAAGAGTCATATGTTATCCCGCTTATAAACTGACACATGACAGATCTGGAAGAGTTGTATGTTATCTCACTTATAAACTGACACATGACAGATCTGGAAGAGTCATATGTTATCCCGCTTATAAACTGACACATGACAGATCTGGCAGAGTCGTATGTTATCCCGCTTATTAACTGACACATGACAGATCTGGAAGAGTCGTATGTTATCCCACTTATAAGCTGACACATGACAGATATGGAAGAGTTGTATGTTATCCCGCTTATAAACTGACACATGACAGATCTGGAAGAGTTGTATGTTATCCCGCTTATAAACTGACACATGACAGATCTGGAAGAGTCGTATGTTATCCCGCTTATTAACTGACACATGACAGATCTGGAAGAGTCGGATGTTATCCCGCTTATAAACTGACACATGACAGATCTGGAAGAGTCGTATGTTATCCCGCTTATTAACTGACACATGACAGATCTGGAAGAGTCGGATGTTATCCCACTTATAAACTGACACATGACAGATCTGGAAGAGTCGTATGTTATCCCACTTATTAACTGACACATGACAGATCTGGAAGAGTTGTATGTTATCCCGCTTATAAACTGACACATGACAGATCTAGAAGAGTCATATGTTATCCCGCTTATAAACTGACACATGACAGATCTGGAAGAGTTGTATGTTATCTCACTTATAAACTGACACATGACAGATCTGGAAGAGTCATATGTTATCCCGCTTATAAACTGACACATGACAGATCTGGCAGAGTCGTATGTTATCTCGCTTATTAACTGACACATGACAGATCTGGAAGAGTTGTATGTTATCCCACTTATAAACTGACACATGACAGATCTGGAAGAGTCGTATGTTATCCCGCTTATTAACTGACACATGACAGATCTGGAAGAGTCGGATGTTATCCCGCTTATAAACTGACACATGACAGATCTGGAAGAGTCGTATGTTATCCCGCTTATTAACTGACACATGACAGATCTGGAAGAGTCGGATGTTATCCCACTTATAAACTGACACATGACAGATCTGGAAGAGTCGTATGTTATCCCACTTATTAACTGACATATGACAGATCTGGAAGAGTTGTATGTTATCCCGCTTATAAACTGACACATGACAGATCTAGAAGAGTCATATGTTATCCCGCTTATAAACTGACACATGACAGATCTGGAAGAGTCGTATGTTATCCCACTTATAAACTGACACATGACAGATATGGAAGAGTTGTATGTTATCCCGCTTATAAACTGACACATGACAGATCTGGAAGAGTCATATGTTATCCCGCTTATAAACTGACACATGACAGATCTGGCAGAGTCGTATGTTATCCCGCTTACTAACTGACACATGACAGATCTGGAAGAGTCGTATGTTATCCCGCTTATTAACTGACACATGACAGATCTGGAAGAGTCGTACGTTATCCTGCTTATAAACTGACACATGACAGATCTGGAAAAGTTGTATGTTATCCCACTTATAAACTGACACATGACAGATCTGGAAGAGTTGTATGTTATCCCACTTATAAACTGACACATGACAGATCTGGAAGAGTCGTATGTTATCCCGCTTATAAACTGACACGTGACAGATATGGAAGAGTTGTATGTTATCCCGCTTATAAACTGACACATGACAGATCTGGAAGAGTTGTATGTTATCCCACTTATAAACTGACACATGACAGATCTGGAAGAGTCGTATGTTATCCCGCTTTTGAACTGACACATGACAGATCTGGAAGAGTCATATGTTATCCCACTTATTAACGGACACATGACAGATCTTGAAGAGTTGTATGTTATCCCGCTTATAGACTGACACATGACAGATCTGGAAGAGTCATATGTTATCCCGCTTATAAACTAACACTTGTCAGATCGGAGGCGGGGGCGGGCTACCATCATACAGGTATGTCCTTCAAAGTTCTATTAAACTGAGCCGTCCAATGTTCATGGACCTGCTTCTACTAACATACTAGTTTAATTGCTGATGGGTTAAAAATTGTATTCAATAAAAAAATCAGATCAGATTCTCCATGGTGACTGTGCTTTCCTATTAAAGGCTACCTCTGCATTGACCCTCAACCATGTTACTTCATTAGGTGCAAGGTCCATTTTGACCTTCCAGCATGCATGCATGCGCCATTTGGTTTTATGCTGACATTACTATTATTTGAAATTATGCACAAGTTATGTGTTGCGCTTTCATAATACTTAACCCTTTAACCCGCATATCAGACAAAAACAGCTTCTACAGTGGTCTTAAGAAATGTCCATTTGCAGACCAAGAGAAGACTAACTGAGCCAGTCATTCCAGTGGTAAATCTTAAAACATAGGATTCTCTTGGTCTGCAAATGGACATTTTCTATGAGAAAATTTTCTTGAACAAATTCGAGGGTTTTAAAGGGTTAACAAACAGATGCAGTCTCTGTATTGGCAATCTATGTTGGTTAATGTTGACATCTCGGTGCTGTAAATTTCCTGATTCTATCTGTATGATTGCTGAGAAACATGTGTTGCCTTATGGTTCGTTAAGGAAACTTTTGATAACACGTGGAAGCATCTTAGGTGAAGGTTATCACACTGAAATAAACGTCTTACTCTTAGATGTCTTAGTAATTCTAATTTGTTTGAAATAAGGAAGGTAAAGGAACTAGTTATTCTTATTTCTTCATATATAAAATATAAATTTTAACGCAAGCGAAAATCAAAAGGTATGATAATCTAATAGAGGAATCCAGTTAAAATGAGCTAAGCCCCACCCATCTTTAGATAAGCTCCACCCATTTAGATAAGCTCCACCCACATTATGCCCGTGTTGGAATTGTTCGATCCCTGCACTTCCTGAATCTCAATTTCCAGAAAACTATACAGGTAAGCTGTTTAATAATTTGAAACTAATTCAAAATAATCTGAAACTAATTTGACTGGGTACTGTTGCTGCCTATGGCAACAACAGTGCCCAAGCAAATTAGTTTCAAAATATTCAACAGAATGTTTATTAAATGGTAAAGACATACAATTTGTACAACTTGACGGACTATTAAGCATTTTTGAATTATTGATGGACATAATCACGTCATTTATGACGGAATTGATTATGATGTCAGCCTATATGTGGCAGTGTTGATTATTACATCATATGATAGCTAGATAAACTGGAGTCATCCATTATGTTTGGCTAAGATTAAGATGACTACATTGTGAATGTTTTCAATAGGCATAGCAGCACATGTCTGTGTTGATGTTCAAGCTCTGTTCTTTTTATCTACCTTGGTGTATGTGTAACTCTTTTACCCTTGAAATGCCAGTGTCTCAATAGATGAATCCAGTTTATCGATCAATCATATGACATCATAATCAACTATGTCACATGTAGACTGATGTCATATTCAATTATGTCATGAATACCCTAATTAAGGCTGTCATAGACACGTCCATCAAGTAAATACAAATTGTATGTCCTTTCAAACATTCTGTTAAATATTTTGAAACTAATTTGACTGGGCGCACCCAGCCATATTAGTTTTAAAATATTCAACAGCTTACCTGTATAGTTTTCTGGAAATTGAGATTCAGAGAGTGCTGGGATTGATCGACCCAGACACTAATGCAGACCCTAACACAGACAATGTGTGGGTGGAGGTTAGCTAGAGATTGGCGGGGCATAGCTAAAACTGGATTCATCCACTATGCATTAAAGCTGTTGAATATTATGAAACTCTGATGACCTGAAGCTGTTACATGCTGTTGCTGTCATAGTTTCAAAATATTCAACTGAATATTCCTTCCATCATAAAGACTCTATCATTTCTGCTCTATAAGTGTTAAGCATTAGGCGCAAGCTTTGAATTTTCCAATTTGCCAGCGTTTTAAATTTCTTATTTTACTATTTTGGGCAATAATTCACAATTATGTCGTGCATTTATTTTAACCATTTAATGTTCAAATTTGGTCAAGAAAATTTAAATTCTCTTAGAAAATCTCCATTTGCAGATCAAGAGAAGAGTATTTTTTATGTTTTCTTAACCAGCAACAAACATATCAACCATTTTACCCAATGTGTGATGGTGGTGGGTAAGTCACGGTGGTAGTAGTGGTTACCTGCTACTGCAATTATGCAAATACATTAATCTACTTTAGTTGGGTCTGTTAACCCTTTAACCCTCGAATTTGTTCAAGAAAATATCAATTTTCTCATAGAAAATGTCCATTTGCCGACTAAGAGGAGACTATTTTTGAAAATGTACCACTGGAAGGACTGGCTCGGTTATCGAGCCAGTCATTCCAGCGGTAGATTTTTCAAAAATAGTCTTCTTGGTCTGTAGGTGGGCATTTCTCAAGACCACTGCAGAAGCAGTTTTTGGCTGATATGAGTGTTAAAGGGTTAATAACTTTGATTTGGTTCTTACGATGTTATAATAACCTTATATATATGACATCATAATCAACTACGTAATGTGAATGATGATGTCATACTCAATTACTTCATGAATCACGTAGATAAGTTCGTCATGAACGCTTAATTGATGAGGGACTAAGCATTGTTGTGTACGACTTGTATGCCTTTACTATTTAACCATAACCAATCTGAGGTCAATATTTCGTCGTTTACTGTCCCAGCAGGCACATGACGTTGTTTCAACATTGAATCCACATTGAAATCACGTCATGACGTGATTTCAATGTGGATTCAACGTTGAAACAACGTTGAAACAACGTCATGTGCCTGCTTGGGTGTCATTAGCAAAGAAACTGGTGTACATTTTTCAACAATTTTTCCACAGCAACATCTTCCACCAAATGTATTAAGAAATTAACACCAGTTCATCGTTTAATTTAATTTGAAAATTTTAAATTCTAACATCAGAGTGCTTAGTATTAATAAACATGCTGTTGAATATTTTGAAACTAATTTGACAACCGCACCCAGTTAAATTAGTTTTAAAATATTCAAGAGCTTACCTGTATAGTTTTCTGGAAATTGATAGTCAAGGCATGCAGTGATTGATTGATTCCAATACGGGTGAAGGGTGTGCAGAGCTTAGCTAAAGATGGGCAGGGCAAAGATAAAACTGGATTTCTCCATAGCATATTTCTTAGCCAAAAGTTAAAATTTTCCACCAGCTGGTTAGAGAAGTAATACTGAAACATATTGCAATCTTATACAGAAACATCTTTTAGAAGTAACAATATCCAACTATCAACACTGGACTCCATATTAAATAGAGGATTTCAAACACGGTAACATTTAATATCGCTTTTATCAATGGAGTTGAAAATTATCACTGTACAAAATTTTAAAATTCTATTTATTATATAAACTGAAATTTGTACCGTAATTACAGCATTTGAGACTAGATTAGCATCCATTAAATCTTGCATTTTTCGAATCTAACCAAGCAGGTTTAAATTGATAGGATTGGAAAGTATGATGTAGCGTCGTCCACAAATTATAGATATACTCCATAATATGGTCATGTTTTCTGTAATAACACCCAGTACGCTCGTATCATAAGAATTTTTTTCCTTCACAGGGATATTGTTAAAGTTGTGATGGATCCAGACTACCTGGAGCATGATGCATAGTAAGTGATTAGAATTTCTACTTCGAATAATACTTACCAGATGTACTATTATGATAATGTCTATTATCTAGTCTAGCTCAAAATAAACAATTAAAAGCTCCACACTCTCCTGGTCCTGCCCATACTGTGTCCGGGAATTACCATAGCCGCAGGTACCGAGTCAATTCCCAATCACAGTCAGATTCGTCTATTTTGCGCTTTTACAAGTCGCATGTTTTTGTCATGCTCAAATTATTCTAATTTAAGCGGATTTAGCGTTGTTTCTTGAAAACCATCGTTGTCTTCATGGAGGAGTTAGGGAAATCATCACAGGGGCAGGTTGTATCAATCTAGAATTTATACATTCGTGCCATAATGACTGTTTGAAATTTCCTTAAATTGGCACATTGTTTTAAAATGATAGCCATTGTTGGAGTCGCTTCTGTACCCGTTAACTTTTAGTTTTAATTCGGGTACTCGGTTAATTTCTCTTGCGACTCGGTTCCTCTCAAGATGGATGCGTCCTTAGCCAAGATGGCGGCGCCCATGAATTATGTCTTGCTTGGCTTGGCGTGTCTAGGCACTCTGTTTTCGCCGATTTTTAGCTCTCGCTTCATTGTCGAGGGTGTTTGTAGCGATCGGTGTTGTATTCTTGGTTGTTTAACGTTAGTTAACTGCTAAGTTGTGTTTTTTAATTTTCACTCAAAAAAGTTTCAAATATTTTCCTGCCTAAAGGCTTGATTATCATTAATTTAAGAGAAAGTTAATGTTTTCTAAGTAATTCTTTTACTATCAAGTCGATTGTGCATATTGCTCATCATCGTTTGTCATGTGCAGCGTCTTAATTCTTCTCTGTGTTCGCAGAAAGCAAAGAACCAGGACACGCTTTGTCAGAAGTGCAGCAGGTTCATGAAGCGCAAGTACTCAGGCCATCACTGTGTAGCGTGCGCGAAGTGTAAAGTGGGAAGCCCATGTGATGTGTGCGCCAAGTGGTCGTCGGCGATGTTGGCAGAGCTTGATCGGGATCGACATGCGCGTCTGGAGAGGATCGCGAGGGACAAGGCGGCTAAGCTGGACCAGGCGTCTGAAGGGACTAGAAAGTCGTCTGAATGACCGCATGGATTCAGCTCTGGGCGTATGGGCGGCCCAGTTTAAGGCTATGTTTGAGTCTTCATTCCATGGTCCCGTCGATGCAAGCTAGTGCAGGGCAACCCTTAGGTGGTCCGGCTAGTTCTGCGGCGGGTCAAGTACCTGCCCCTTCTCTGTCCTTGGCTCAAGAGCCGACGGTGGAGGAGGAAGATCTTCTTATGGAAGATTCCGGCATGCCGGATATTTCGATGACGGCAACGCCCAGTACTTCCCAGGGGTCTCCTTCGGGATTTGTATGGGTCTGCCAGGCGGATGGTGATGTCGACGTTCCGTCGGGTATTTTCCATCCGGGGTTTGTGCAATCAGAGGTGTCGGCGGAGCCATGTTTTGCGGTTCCTGCCAGTATCCCGGTGGCTTTGGGTGCGACTCCTATCGGAATGCCGTCACCTGCCGTAGGTAAAGCGGTCGTGGTCCCGACTCCCGTGCTGGAGCCGATGGACTGCGGGGAATCCGGATCCGGCGATTCGTTGGACACCGGTGCCTCCGGTAGTCGGGCTATGGATGCGCTCTATGTTGGTAGAGTTGTGTCTCATAGCTCTCAGCGTGGATTGTCGGTGGCCCTCTCATCCAAGGGAGAGAGGGAGGATGAGAACGGAAGTTCTTTAATGGACGAATCCGTTTTCTGCACCGAAGCTGAATGCGTGCAGGTCCTTGGATGGATGTCCGACCATCTCGGGTTGGGATCTGATCTTTGATCTCAGCGCGATCCGGCGATGGAGCGGATGTCAGAGCGAGCGGCTAGCGCACTGTCAAGTGGCTCTTCTGCCATGCCAACACTCCCATTGGACACGCAGACTTCCGACATGCTGGAAGTTGCGGCATACCGTCTGGTTCAGCCGGAGTATGCATTGCCCAAGGCCCCGAAGGGGATAAGGAGTAGGGTCAGTTTTCCGGAGCAGGCTTACCATCAGTATGCCCGGCTTCCACGGCTTTCCGTCGGGGAACGAGAGGCGCTGAATAGGCCGTTGGCTGGGAAGTCTAAGGGGCGTTCTCGTCCTTTGGTTTTGCAGACCAATAAAGATCCGTTCAATGAGCTGACGCTCATTGAGGATGCAGCGAGGGCAGCCATGGCTGCGCTCTCGCACGGATGTACCGTCCTGCAGGGTATGCTGACCTGCGCGGCGGAGGGTGGGCAGGTGCCAGAGGCTGCTCCCGGCGTTATTCGGGACACCATGCGCCTGTCTCAAGATTGCCTGGCCAGGGTGATCACCAGGACATTGGCAGAGCGACGGAGAATGGTTCTCGATTGTGTACAACCAGGACCGGAGATGAGGGCTGCATTGTCTTCTGCGCCTTTCATCGGTCCAGGCTTGTTTGGCGGCTCGGCACGGCAAGCTCTCTCCAAGGTTGCGTCAATGGTTGCGGAGTAAGAAGTGGTCGGCAAGTCGTGGAAGTCGACTAAGAGGACACAGACACAGCAGTCCTACCGGCAACATCGACAGGAGCAGCAGAGGCAGCGTCCAAGATCGCCCTTCCGTCCTTCTGGCCGTGATGCCCATCGGCCATCCTGATCACAAGGACCTGGCTGTTCGTCCTCATACAAGTCCTCTAATAAGAGGCCGTATGAGGATGACAAGAAGGGTGGTGGTTCGGGCCGCAGCGGTTACCGTAAGGATAACTGTGGCGGCGGTTCCGGACCGTCATATTACAAGAAGCCGCGGGGCGGCCGTGGAGATCGGTCCTGACAGATTTCCGGCAGAACCAGATCCGGTGACGTCAGGAACGGATGGAGTCGAGAATCTTCACCCAAGCGATTTAGCGTCTCCTCGTGCAATCTTGACCACCAGCTATGTGCAGATTCCTTCCGATGGAGGCAGGCTTCAACTGTTCTTAAGCCAATGGGAACAGGTCGTGCGCGATTGTTCAGTTTGTCAATGGATAAGAAATGGCTACGATCCGGACTGGCTCATCCATCAATCGTTAGTTCCGTTAACATCGACTCCAATATGGACTCCCGTTCCAAGGGAATCAGATCGTCTAGATGCCATTTGCTCAGAAATCGAATCTCTTCGTCAGAAGAATGCGATTCATCTAGTCCGCAATCAGTCTTCTCTGGGCTTCTATTCGATGATGTTCCTCGTTCCGAAACGTACCGGAGGATGGAGACCAATTCTCAATCTCAAACCATTGAACAAATTTATTCTTTCTCCCAAGTGTCAGATGGAGACTGTAGCAGCGGTAATGACAGGGCTGAGAAAAGGCATGTGGGCAGTGTCGATAGATCTGAAGGATGCTTATTTTCATATTCCAATGTCCATTCCTTTTCAGAAATACCTTCGCTTTGCATTCCAAGACAATGTTTGGGAATTCAATGCGCTTCCATTCGGCCTGACCACAGCTCCGAGGGTCTTCACCAAAGTGGTTCTCGCCATGACTTCTTTACTTCGCAGGAGAAACATAGCTGTTCATACTTACATAGACGACTGGCTGCTAAAGGCGGGGAATCCAGTCACTCTGCGCAGCAACCTTCAGGTAGTCCTAGCCTTATTAAAGGATCTAGGATGGATTGTGAATCTAGAGAAATCAGAATTGACTCCATCCCAGGAGTTTGTTTATCTGGGAATATTTTTCAATCTCAGGGACGGCGTAGCTTTTCCGGCGGAGAGCAGAGTCAAGAGCCTGATTGCAGTTTTGGAGTCGGTTTCTCTAGGAGCCTATCTGACGGCGCACCAATTTCTCAGGATACTGGGGTTACTAGTATCTCTGGAGAAGGTGGTTTAATATGCGGCACTCAGGCGCAGGCCAATTCAGATGTATCTAATGTCATTCTGGTCTCAGAAAACGGATCCATTATCTCTGAGGATACCAGTAAAAGAACCATTGATATTCCACCTTCAGTGGTGGTTATCGGAACAGAATCTCCTGCGAGGTGTTCCTCTACAACCTCCTCAACCTCAGATGTCCATCTTCACGGATGCATCGTTGACGGGTTGGGGAGCAGTATTGGACGATCAGTCAGTGTCAGGGCAATGGGATCGGACCAATGCGCAGAAACATATCAATGTGCTTGAACTATTAGCGGTGGTATTGGCACTTCGAAAGTTCGGGAGTCTAATTCAAGACAAGATTCTCCTAATAAGGACAGACAACTCAACAGTGGTGTCTTATTTGAACCACCAGAGTTGTGTATGATGATTTGGAACCTTCTGCTGTGGTGCCAAGAGAGGAATGTTATTCTTCGGGCAGCACACATTCCAGGAAGATTGAACATCCTAGCGGATGCTCTCAGTCGAAGGACGGTTTGTCGTCCGACGGAATGGCAGCTCAACCAGTCGGTAGCGGAGGTTCTATTCAAACAATGGGGCAAGCCAAATGTCGACCTGTTTGCGATGAATCAAAACGCAAAGATGGTCACTTGCGTGTCACCGATCCCAGACCCGCTAGCTCTAGCGGTAGACGCACTGGCGATAAGTTGGAAGGGAATGTACGCGTATGCGTATCCTCCAACAATTCTCATCCCAAAAGTTCTGGCAAAGATAAGAGAGGGGATGTGCCAAGTACTACTGATCGCCCCTTATTGGCCAGGCAGCTCATGGTTTACGGATCTGCTGGACCTTCTGGTCTGCAATCCAATCCCTCTTCCAGACAGACGAGATCTAATCTCTCAGAACAAGGGTCTGTACTTTCACGACAGACCAGAAATGTTCGAATTGACTGCATGGATGTTATCAAGCAGCGTGCAATTGAGGGTGGCTTTTCTGAGCAAGCAGCGAAGTTTGTTGCTTCAGCCAGAAGAGGTTCAACCACGAAAACATATAATTATGGAATCAACAAATTTGCAGAGTGGTGTGAGGGAAGAGATATCAATCCCTGTTCTGCATCTGTTCAACACGTAGCAGATTTTATCTGTCATTTATACGAAGTTGACAAACTTGTACCTTCAACCCTAGCAGCATATAAGTCTGCATTAGCTTCAGTCATTCCCAGTCTGGCCATTGAAGGAGTGGAGAATGACACCTTGAATGAAGTTATTAAAGGAATGAGCAATCTGCGACCTAGACAGCCAATTCTTATCCTAGCATGGAATCTATCTCTTGTTCTACAGGTTTTAGGGCATGCTCCCTTTGAACCAATTAGATCTATAGACATTAAACTGTTAACTATTAAATCAGTTTTCTTGGTTGCAGCAGCGTCGGCGAGAAGGAAAAGCGAAATACATGCCCTTTCTGCCGAACAAGACCGTTTTGTCGTCACGGTGAAGGTTTAAGACTACTTCCACGTCTTTGTTTCCTGGCAAAGAATCAGTCACTTAAATATCCAGGACAGCCGATCAATTTGCCAAGTTTAACTAGACATGACCCAAACTCTTCTGCTTGGTGTCCTGTCAGATGTCTGAAAATGAGAGATGACCCGAAATCTCTGTGGTTATGTCTCAAAGCTCCTCATTTACGCGCCTCGAAAGATACTATTTCTCGTTGGATAGTTGACGCTATTCAGATGTCGCACAAAATCGCTACAGGAAAGCAGATTGATCGTACGAATGCCCATCAGGTCCGAGCACTAGCAGCATCATCGGCCCTTTATATGGGTATCTCATTAGAGGAGGTGATGTCTGTAGCACAATGCCATGCCGAGTCGTCATTCACTGATTTCTACCTTCGCGACATCTCCAGCGCACTTAATCTGGTAGCCGTCGCCAATTTATTGAATCTAAACTAAGCCACATCCGACAACTACTTCGCACACATCACAGTCTTCCACTTACACTGAACAATGGCTATGCACATGACTGAGTACGACCGTGGATTGGGCCGAGCTCCTGTGATGAACAAGAAAAGATCAAGCACTCAAAATGGTGAGTGTTTACATTAATTAAGTGACTATAAATATATTTACTTACAGTCGAAATACCAGACTGCTTAGGTGAATAGTCTGGTACAAGAGTATACTTTTCCTCTTAAACAGACATTAGACTCATTCCAATTTGAAAATCTAATTGATATACTGATGTTTTTTCAAAATTAGAAGTTGTAGTAGCTTCTTTGCACTCTACTGGACTGCCCTAGCTGAGACTTGGGGCTGACACGGGTCTGGTGGGTGTTGCATCCCCATTGACAGCCCTCTGAATTTTGTGCGGACAAAAGAGGGGGGGAAGCGAGGTCTAGACCATGGAAGTTTAGCACTCTATGAGTCATATGGCAGAACCCAAGCGTATGCCAGGGTTTCTAGTCTCTTCACAACCTTCTCTGTTGGATGGTAGATGAGTGCTGGTTCGAGCCTCACCTCCTCCCACCTGCATTTCCTGGCTGTCAAAATCCAGAGTTTATCATAATAGTACATCTGGTAAGTATTATTCGAAGTAGAATCAAAAAAGCATCCGCTTGATGTACTATGGCCCTGTCTCAGCCGCCCCGCTGAAGTGAGGCTGAGCTGCTTTCGCTGTTTGTCAAGGCAAATATAGGAGGATCTGACTGTGATTGGGAATTGACTCGGTACCTGCGGCTATGGTAATTCCCGGACACAATATGGGCAGGACCAGGAGAGTGCGGAGTTTTTAATTGTTTATTTTGAGCTAGACTAGATAATAGACATGATCATAATAGTACATCTGGTAACTATTAAGAATTCTCGTAGAAGGGTCATTCCGTATAAGATGGACCAATGCCCGTCAACTCATAGTCACGGATTTCCTTCAAACTTTCTCAGTGTGAGCATATGGATGTTTTAGTTGAGCATGACAATTTTTTAACTGATATGTGAAATACTTTTTGAAAAATGCCCTCTCAAAGACCCCTATGCTAAAATTGACAAAAGTTTCAAGTACAAATCCAATGTTTGAGACATCAGATCTCATCCAATATACTGTTTACAATACTAGATCTTTTCATTCTAATGCTCTGGTCAGCATACTTGAGGAAAATAACAAGCAATATGTGTTGACTTGTTTTGGGTGTGTTTTAGGGGTCACCAAAAACGTTAAAAACAGCTAATTTTTCTGTTTCAACAAAATTTGGTGATAGTAAAATGTATATTATAGTTGCTGTAACTAAATGATTTCTATCCAGTTCACTAGAGCTAATATTAGCATAGTAATATTTACTGACTAACAGCAAGGTTTGCTCATCAAAAAATTTGGGGGGCCCAATGCACCACCCCTGTTCACAAAAGAGGGCCAACTTCATCGCCTATTAAGTCAAAATAACCCCTTTCAATTTTTATTTTATTTTGGTGAATGGTAGATATATGGTCAATAGTTACATGGTTAAAAGTTGCACTCTTACATTTGTTCCCTTTTGGAGCTATGGCATATTAGAAATGTGATATTTTTGTAAAACTTGTACGATATTCCATTTTTGGGGGTTAATAATTTTAAAATTATAGGGCCTAGAGGCATGAAACAAGCGATACAACCAGTTCTCCTGCTATATTAGAAGAACCAATCGGCATTCCCTGGTTATATAATACATAAACATCGATTTTCTAGACCCAAAGACCTGACTCTGTTAAAATTTGACATTTTTCGCGACAATCTAATTTGTTTTAAAAAGTTTAAAATATCTCCACTTTAGCATTTTAGATACTTTTTCATCATAGGTGGACATTGAATGGTATATTATGGTCATATTAGTACAGCTACATGGACTTCTATGGCCATTTATAGACAATTTTGACACACTGCGACCAGGCCAATATGTGTAATCTCTCATAATAAAGTATGCCTAAATGTCACCCATTTCATGGAATTATTTAATAAACTGAGACAGGCATTGGTTAATACACATGATATAATATAAAAGTGTTAAGAGATAGTACATAATACTACATACCTCAGCAATAATTGATGATACGGTACATGATCCAGCATATACCGCTCCTCCAAATTATTTAAATAGTCCATTTATAAAGTCGATATCAGTTTGTGGAAAAGTGTACTGCCGGCCAGTTGCTGTCAATAGTGTTGACACCTTACTTAGAATGTCACAAAAAGGAACCCAGCACTGGTCTGTGCGCCTTGGCCAACTAAAGGATCGAGCTGGTCCATGCGGCTTCATAAACGAAATGAGACAGTCCTCATTTTCTAGACTAATTTCTAACACTATGCCAAACCACCAATTTTTGTCATACAATGCATCAACATAGTCACTCAAAGACAGTTCCATAGGGATATTTAAATTCTGAATCTCTGATGACATACCAGGTTGTGTGTTAGAAAATGACCGAGTGTATGAAACATCATCAGTTGAAATTCGCTTTACTGTGATAGAGTTAGTGTCATTTGGAACAAACGAATGGAATGACCTGGTTCCTTGCACTGTTTTGGCAAGGAGATACCGCTCTTCCAACATTGTATGATGGCTCTGGATCTCATCTTTACTAACTAAGAAGAACTTGATCTTGCTTATGTTCTGTTGGCTGAATTCATACAATTCACTAGCATTTCGTATAAGCGGCTAAGCGCTTCACTGTGCCACCGATACCGTCGCAAACACCTTTACCATGGCTGGTAGCAAAGAAATGCCATTCTGCCTTAATATCAAAATCTGAATAATGATGGCAGACATTAATAAAGTTTTTGAAGTTCTTGTATTGTCCTGCACACCCATCACTAAAGTATTTAATTAGATGAATATTGGGATATTTTTCCTTCAAATATCTTGTAAAAATCTCCTGAAAACAGTACACAGTATTTGTTTCGTGTTTCAGACACTCAGAGATGAAGCATACATTTTCTTCATTCAACTTTCCATAAGCCTTAACATAAAATGCCAAAGGATGTATCGTGACTTGAGAATTGTTCCAATAAAATCCCTGTACACAATCTTGCACAATAATGCTGTAATTTTCAGCAAAGTCGAGAACAACAATGGCAGTAGTGTCATCTAAATCATGTTTGCACGCTTTCAAGAATTCACTTTGAGATTTCGCTATGAAGGAATGTGGTGTTAATTCTTGGATCCGTTGACATAATATAGAAATAAAATCTTCAACTGATACTTCTCGGCGCATGATTTCAGTTCGGTCTGTGGATACCCATTCATTGAATTTAATGATGTCATCCTCATCCATGTGCTCGTAAAGGTCTTGCTCTAAGTAAGTTTTGAGAAATGCAGTTCCTGGACACTTTTCACATTGTTGCAGCATGCAATTTCTAGAACTACTGTCACATACAGATTTGTCAATTAGGTTATGATAGTCTTCAGAGATAACATCCACCATAAACTTTACATTTTGGTGTTTTTCGCATACACAAACATTGTGGCTGCCGCTAGAAGAAACAGTTACACACCATTTGGGTCTTAACTCAACAAATTTAGAGAAACCAATTTTAAGTCCAGTTTCTGTTTTGAAATTAGCATGTACTTCCTTCAAATTTGTCAGGATTAGCCGTTTTTGCTTATGTTCTTTGGTACCACAAATTCTTATAGTAACAAAATCATTTTTCCCGGGTAATAGTCTAGATACAGTATCATCTTGGTAGTAGTTAATAACACTATCTAGTGTATGCTGATCAAGCTTATTTCTTTTAAAGGTTTCACGATCAGCGAGTATTCCATCATTCTGCGCAAGTTGTCTGGCTTGTTTCACCATATAACGCGTAACACCACATGCCTGAAAAACCTGAACAGTTTTATCTATCGACCATGATTTAGGTGTAATAGTCAATACTTGTATCTTTTGATTTCGTGATGACACAGACAGTTTTTCATTCATGTACGATACCAAGTAGTCCACATCTAACTTAGAATCACATGTACATTCAGTTTGTGAAGTGTCAGCAACTAATTTATTAGGTGGAAAACCTAGGTGGGATGCCACGTGACTTGTTGTTGCTTCTGCCATTTGTTTGATTTTTCGTTTACCATATGATACTTTCCTTTCTGAATGGACACTCTTTAGGGGAGAAACTCCAACTGCTGAGAAACTAGAGTTGAGGCATTCAGCATTACTGTACAAAGTATCTGCTATGGCCATTGATTCCAGTTCACTGTCACTACAATCTGTCAGGTTATTAATTTTCTGCAAACAATGATGGCAAATCTTTTGGCCAGGTTGTTTTCTCTCTCTAGTTTTCGACTGTATTAATGCCACAATTTCTTGATCTATATTAACTAGTCCCTTTTTAATAAGCTTTTTGTGAACTTTTAGGGGATCACAACATGAAGTGTTCTGCTTCATCATCGGGAATATATGCAGATAGTGTTTCTTGTGGCAACAGCACACTGTTTCTAAACTATCCTCACTCTGGCCGCTTCTCATTGCAACAAGTGTTTTATCTGTAGCCGTCAATTGTACAACATCATTTACAGAGCATTTATCCGTAAACTTATGACATTTATCATTAGTGAGACGTCCAACTGAACAAAATGTCTCTGGTAATTCAGCCATTGTGCAACGTGTCCTAGTCAACGTTTACACTTTTCAAATTAAAAGGCCTAATTTATCATTAAAATGTATAGTGAATTATTAAATTTCTAAAGTAAATATCTAGACATTTGTGTATCAGCAACAATGTCAATGTTTCAAAGCAGTAATTATTAAACACTTTCACTGGTCATGCTGCCTAATCTTGATCACTTAAAATGCTTGACTGAACTCTTGTTGATAGCAATACTTGCATGCAGATCTCTGAGAAAAACTGAGACCATGTGACTAATCAATATCACCTCACTACCTATGTCTATTACAGCAATTGACCTAATTATATACAAAGCTCTGAAGGTTGAGTTATTTTCTCTAGATATGAAATCTCTCAGTCTTTATTAACACTGGATAACTCAAGACTGAGTGATGAGCTGTTGCAGCTCGACCAGCTTACAGGACAAACTCTGTACCTGGTGTATATTTTGAAAATGATTTGACTGAAAATTATTGATGGCTAAGTCAGCAACAACTTATAGTCAAATTGTTTTTTAAATATTCTCCAGGCAATATGTTATTCCCATTGAAAATGTTGTTGAATAATGACTTGTAGTTTACCCACAAAAATGTCAAATTTTAACAAAGTAAGGTTTTGACATCTCTAAAATCCATGTTTATCTATTTTGTAAAAGGGAAATGCTGGTTGTTCCTTTTAATAAGGCAGGGAAACGCGCTACATCTCTTGTTTCATACTTCTAGAGTGTATACTTTTAAAATTATTAACCCCCCAAAATCGAATATCATACAAGTTTTTGAAAAAATATCAGATTTTGTATTTGCCATAGCTCTAAAAGGAAACAAATGTAAGAGTGAACCTTTTGGCCCTGTAACCATTGACCATATATATAACATTCACCAAAATATTAAAAAAATTGAAAGGGGTTATTTTGAAAAAAGATGTTATGAAGTCACCCCATTTTGGCGAACAGGGGTGGGGGTATGGCTCCCACAAAAATTTTGCGGAGCATATCTTGCCATTAGGTAATAAATATCACTAAAGTAGCAGTAGCTCTAGTTAACAGGATAGAAATCATTTGTGTAAACCAAATACAAATACATTTTACGGCATCACCAAATTTGGATTAAAATATGAAAAATCACATTTTTTGGCATTTCTGACGACCCCTAATACATGCCTAAAACAGGTCAGCACAAAATGCTTGTGATTTTCTCGAACTATGGTGACCAGACTGTTAAAATAAAAAGACCTAGTATTGTGAGCACTGTAGTCGGTGAGATATGAAGCCTCAAACATAGAAATTTTGTTACAAATTTTTGTCAATTTTAGGCAGGGGGTATTGGATAGGCCAGTTTTCAAAAAGTATTTGACCTTTCACTATAATACTTGGAATTTCCTGTTAATACATACATATGCTTACTCTGACAAAGTTTGAAGGAAATCTGAAACTATGACTTGACGGATTTCAAAAATTTTGGTCCTTATATGGAATGACCCAGAAACAAAAGCGGATGTTTTTTTTATTCTACTTTGAATAATAATTACCAGATGTACTATTATGATAGTGTCTTATCTATTCTAGCTCAAAATAAACAATTAAAACTCTGTACTCTCTATGGTCCTGCCCATACTGTGTCCGGGAATTACCATAGCCTCCAGGTACCGAGTCAATTCCCCAGAACAGTCAGGTTCATCTATTTTGCTCGACTTCTACAGTCACATTTTTTTCAGTGCTCAATTGAAGTTTAAATTTTGCGTTTGCCTTGTTGGTCCTTTCATCGGTGGCTTTATGGAAGGAAAAGGAAAATCATTACAGGGGCAGGTTGTATCAATCCAGAATTTATACATTCGTGCCATAATGTCTGTTTGAATTTACCTTAAATTGGCACATTGTTTTAAAATGGTAGCCATTGTTGGAGTCGCTCCGTTTTCCATTAACTTTTTAATCTTATCCGGGTACTCGGTTCGTTTCTCTTGCGACTCGATTCCTTCCAGGATGGATGCGGCCGTAGCCAAGATGGCGACGCTCATGATTAGCGTTTTGCTTTGGTTTGGCGTATCTATGCACTCAGTTTAGGCCGGTTATTTAGCTCTCGCTTCATTGTCGAGGGTCTATGTAGCGGTCGGTCTTAATTTCTTGCTTATTTTAATGTTAGTTAATCTCCAAGTTGGGTTTATAAATTTTTAACTCTAAAAATTTGCAAATAGTTTCCTGCCTAAATCTTGATTAACGGTAATTTAAGATAATGTTTTTTAAGTAATTAATGATTGCAATCAAGAACTTGTGCATGTGCTCGTTTTAATGTTCACCATTTTAATTCTTATTCTGTGTTCTGAGAGGGTCAAGAGGCAAGGCAAAGCCCCTCCAGATACCTTATGTTCCCGGTGTAATCGCTTCATGAAGCAGAAGTTCACTGGACATCATTGCGTTGCCCATGCAAAGTGGGCTCTCCTTGCAATGTATGTATTTAGTGGTCGTCGGAGTTGGTGGCCGAATTTGATAAAGATCATCGTGCGTGCATGGAGAGAATCGCGAAGGATAAGGCGGCCAAGGTGGATAAGGCGTCCGTTAAGGGATTGGAGGAGTGCCTGAATGAACATATGGACTCAGCCTTGGGTATCTGGGTGGCCCAGTTTAGGGCCATGTTCGAGTCTTTTCAGTCCTCGGTTCCGGCGATGCAGAGCTGTGCAGGACAACCTATCGGTGGTCCAGCCGGGCTTGCGGAGGAACAAGCACCCACCCCTTCTCTCGCGTCGGCTCAAGAGCCAACGGCGGAAGAGGAAGATTTACTTCTGGCGTGCCCGAGCTTTCACAGATGGCTGATACCGGGTTTTCCCGCGTGTCTCCCCCGGGATATGTTTGGGTTTGCCAGCCGGATAGAGATGTCGACGTTCTGTCAGGCATTTTCCATCCAAATTTCATCCCATCCAGATTGCCATCCGGGCCGTCTTTCACGTTTCCCATCAGCATCAAGGATGGGGGATTGCCGGCTCCTCTCGGAGTCGCCCGTTCTGCTGTATCAGTGAATGTGATTACGGCTCATGCTGGAGCCGATGGATTGCAGAGATTCCATGTCTGGTTGATTTGCTAGACACTGGAGCCACAAGCAGCCGAGCTGTGGACCCACTTCGAATTGGAAGTTTGGTCCATAGTTCTCAGCAGTGATCGTCTGTGACCTTCTCATCCAAGGGTAAGGAGGAGGACAAGAACGGTAGTCCTTTGATGGACGAGTTCTCATTCTGCACAGAGGCTGAGTGGGTGCAGGTCCTTGGCTGGATGTCCGACCGTCTTGGGTTGGCATCTAACCAGGGGTCTCAGCATGATCCGGCGATGGAGCGGATGTCAGCGCGTGTGGCTAGCGCTCTTCTAAAGGGGCTCTTCAGCCATGCCTACTCTTCCACTAGGTACTCAGACTTCTGACATGCTAGAAGTCTCGGCGTACCATTTGGTTCAGTACACTCTCCCAAAGGCCCCTAAGGAGATACATGTAAGGAGTAGGGTCCACTTTCCAGAGCAGGCCTATCATCAATATGCACGCATTCCTCGCCTTTCCGTCGGGGAACGTGAAGCCCTGAATAGGCCATTGGCTGGAAAATCCAAGAGTCGTTATCGATCATAGGTATCTCAGACCAATAAAGATGCGTTCAATGAGCCTACGCTCATTGAAGATGTGGCGAGAGTGGCCATGGCTGCTCTCGCATGGTTGTTCCATGCTGCAGGGGATGCTGACCTGTGCAGCAGAAGGAATGGAAGTGGCAGAGGCTGCTCCCGGCGTTATCCGGGACACTGTGCGCTTGTCCCAAGATTGACTAGCCAGGGTGATCACCAGATCATTGGCAGAACGGAGGAGAATGGGTCTCGATTGCATAGAACCAGGACCAGAGATGAGGGCTGTATTGTCTTCTGCACCCTTCATTGGTCCAGGGTTGTTCAGAGGTTCGGCACGGCAAGCTCTCTCTCTAAAGTTGCGTCCATGGTTGCAGAACAAGAAGTCGTCAGCAAGTCATGGAAGTCGACGAATAGGACTCGGCCGCAGCAGTCCTATAAGCAGCACCGACAGGAGCAGCAACGACAGTCCGTCTGGCCGTGATGCCCATCGGGCATCCGGTTCTCATGGACCTGGCCGATCGTCTTCATACAAAGCCTCTAATAAGAGGATGTATGAAGATGATAGGAAGGGTGGCGGCTCGGGATGCTCCGGTTACCATAAGGATAGCCATGGTGGTGGTTCCGGGCCATCGTATTCCAAAAGGACGTGTGGGGGGAGGGGGGGGGGCGGTCCTGATGGGCTTCCGGCAAGACCCATTCCGGTGGCACCAGGACGCAGGGAGTCGAGAATCTTCACCAAAGCGAATTAATTTCTTGTCGCGCAGCATCAACCGTGAGCTGTGTGCGGATTCCTACCAGACTTCAGCTGTTCTCAAGCCAATGGGAACAGGTCGTGCAAGATTGTTTACTCTGTCATTGGGTCAGAAATGGCTACAAACCGAACTGGCTCATCGGTCAAACGTTAGTTCCGTTAACATCGACTCCCATATAGACTCTTGTTCCAAGGGAATCCTATCATCTAGAGGTCATTCGCTCAGAGATCATAAATCTTCTGCAGAAGAATGCGATTCATTTAGTCTGCGATCAGTCCTCCCTAGGCTTCTATTCGATGACTTTCCTTATTCCGAAATGCACCAGATGTTGGAGACCGATTTTCAACCTCATGCTGCTGAACAAATTCATTCTTTCATCAAAAATTCAGATGGAGACTGTAGCAGCGGTGATAACAGGGCTGAGAAAGGGCATGTGGACAGTATCGAAAGATCTGAAGGATGCTTATTTTCATATTCCAATGTCAATTCCTTTTCAGAAATACCTACACTTTGCGCTCCAAGACAATGTCTAGGAGTTCAATGCTTTACCGTTTGATCAGACCACAGCTCCAAGAGTCTTCACCAAAGTGGTTCTCACTATGACTTCCTATCTTCGCAGGAGAAACGTACCTGTTCATACTTACATAGATGACTGGCTGCTGAAGGCAGTGAATCCAGTCATTCTGCGCAACAATCTCAAGGTAGTCATGGCCTTACTAAAGGACCTAGGACGGATTGTGAATCTAGAGAAATCAGAATTGACTCCATCCCAAGCGTTTGTTTATCTGGGAATTCTTTTCAATCTCAGGTACGGTCTGGCTTTTCTGGCAGAGAACAGAGTCAAGAGTTTGCTAGCAGTTTTGAAGGCAATTTCTGTAGGAGCCTATCTGACAGCTCGTCACTTTCTCAGAATACTGGGTTTGCTAGTATCTCTGGAGAAGGTGGTGCCTTATGCGGCACTCAGGCGCAGGCCGATTCAGATGTATTTAATGTCATTCTGGTCTCGGAGAACGGATCCGTTAACTCTGAGGATTCCATTAAAAAACCCATTGATATTCCACCTTCAATGGTGATTGTCAGAACAGAATCTCCTGTGAGGTGTTCCTTTACAGCCTCCTCAACCGCAGATGCCAATTTTCATGGATGCAATGGCGACGGGGTGGGGAGCAGTATTGGACGATCTGTCAGTGTCAGGGGAATGGGATCTGAGGGGTGGGGAGCAGTATTGGACGATCTGTCAGTGTCAGGGGAATGGGATCTGACCAATGCACAGAAACACATAAATGTTCTCGAATTAGTAGTGGTGGCATTAGCCTAGTTCAAGGCAAGATTGTCCTGATAAGAACAGTCAATTCCTCAGTGGTGGCCTATTTGAACGGCCAAGGCGGGACGAGGTCACCGGAGTTGTGCATGATGACTTGGAACCTTCTGCTGTAGTGCCAAGAGGGGAATATTATTCTTCGGGCAGCACACATTCCAGGAAGATTAAACATCCTAGCGGATGCCCTCAGGCGAAGGATGGTTTGTCGTCCGACGGAATGGCAGCTCAACCAATCGGTAGTGGAGGTTCTACTCAAACATTGGGGCAAGGCAAATGTGGATCTATTTGCAATGAAAGGAAATGCAAAGATGGTCACATACGTGTCACCGATCCCGGACCAGCTAGCCTTAGCAGTAGATGCACTGGTGATAAGTTGGAAAGGAATGTACGGTTACGCGTATACTCAAACAATTCTCATCCCAAAAGTTCTGGCAAAGATAAGAGAGGGCACATGCCAAGTACTACTGATCGCTCCTCATTGGCCAGGCCGATCATGGTTTACGGATCTGCTGGACGTTCTGGTCTGCAATCTGATCCTTCTTCCAGACAGAAGGGACCTGATATTTCAGAACAAGCATCTGTATCTCCACAACAGACCGGAGATGTTCCAATTGACTGCATGGATGTTATCAAGCAGCGTGCAATTGAGGGTGGCTTTTCTGAGCAAGCAGCGAAGCTTGTTGCTTCAGCCAGAAGGGGGTCAACCACCAAAACATGTAATTATAGAATCAACAAATTTGCAGAATGGTGTAAGAGAAGAGATATTGATCCCTTTTCTGTATCTGTTCAAGACATAGCAGATTTTATCTGTCATTTATACGAGGCTGACAAACTTGTGTCTTCGACCCCAGCAGCATATAAGTCTGCATTAGCTTCAGTCGTTCCCAGTCTGACCTTTTTAGGGGTGGAGAATGACACTTTAAATGAAGTTAAATTAAAGGAATGAGGAATCTGTGACCTAGACAACCAATTCCTATCCCAGCATGGAATCTATGTCTTGTTCTACAGGTTTTAAGGCATACTCCATTTGAACCGATTAGATCTGTTGATATTAAACTATTAACTATTAAGTAAGTTTTCTGGGTTGCAGTAGCGTCAGCGAGAAGGAGAAGCGAAATTCATGAGCTTTCTGCTGAACAAGACCGTTTTGTCGTTACAGGTGAAGGTTTAAGACTACTACCACGTCTTTGTTTCCGGGCAAAGAATCAGTCACGTAAATATCCAGGACAGTCGATCAATTTGCCAAGTTTAGTTAGGCATGACCCAAGCTCTTCTGCTTGGTGTCCTGTCAGATGTCTGAAGATGTATAAGAAACGTACAGAGGCATGGAGAGATGACCCGAAATCTCTGTGGTTATGTCTCAAAGCTCCTCATCTTCGTGCCTTGAAAGATACTATTTCTCATTGGATAGTCGATGCTATTCAGATGTCACATAAAATTGCACCAAGAAAGCAGATTGATCGCACGAACACCCATCAAGTCCAAACACTAGCAGCAGCATCGGCCCTTTATAAGTCTGTAGCACAGTGGCATGCCGAGTCATCATTTACTGATTTTTACCTTCGCGATATCTCCAGCACACTTAATCCGGTAATCGTCGCCAATTTGTCGAATCTTAGCTAGGCCACACCCGACCGCTCTTAACGCAAACATCGTAAGGTTTCCGCAGGCACTGGCACAGGTGATCGATGCGACCAGTGAATGACTGTGGATTGGGTGAGCCGCAATGATCAAGAAAGACCAAGCACTCAAAATGTGAGTGTTTCGTAGTTTAAGTGACTAATGATAATAATATTATTAATTATATTGTTTTCGCTTACAGTCGAAATACCAGACTGATTAGTGAAGTCTGATTCTTGAGTATGCTTATTCATTGTAACAGACATTAGACTCATTCCAGTTTGAAAATCTGATCAGGTTATTGATAGTTTTTCATATTTAGAAGTTGTAGTAGCTTTGCTGCAACTCTCTTGAACTGCCCTAGCTGAGACGTGGGCCTGAGACAGGTCCGGTGGGTGTTGCCTCCCTTTTGACAGCCCTCAGGAATTTGTGCGGACAAATGAGGGGTGGGGGGTGGGGTAGCGCGGTCTAGACCATGGAGGTTTAGCACTCTGAGTCTGATGGCCGAATCCAAGCGTATGCTAGGCTTCTCAGTCTCCACTGGAGTTTCCTGCCTGTTGAAATCCGCAGATTGTCCTAATAGTATATCTGGTAAGTATTATTCGAAGTAGAATAAAAAAAACATCTGCTTTTGTTTCTACGAAAATTGATAATACATGATGTCATTGAGCATAACGTCATCTTACATGTCACATAATTGATTATGACATCGCATAATGGATGGATAAACTGGATATGTCAATTAGTAACCGGCTAATGATCAAGCCAGCTACAACCATCCATTGCGGTGCTATTACGGAATGTCAATCTAATAATTTTTTTAACTTCGCTGGAATAACTGGCTCGATGCACGAGCCTAATTGGCTCGATACACGAGGCAGTCCTTCCTAAGGAGGATACAAATTTTGGCTGAGGACGAGATCCAGTGAACAAAAGCGAAGAAGGACTGATTATAGCTGTGGGATGTTTCTATTACTACAGCCGCAGAATACACTAATCATACATTATAACGGAAAACTGTTGAATATTCTGAAATTAATTTAACTAGAAGCTGTTGCTGCAGTAGGCAGTAACTGCTGCCAGTCAGCGGCAATGGCTTCCAGTTAAATTAATCTCAAAATATTCACGAGATTAAGTTTTATATCATAAAGAAAATACTTTTTCAGAGATTTGTCATTGAAAAGGATAAATATGTTCCATTTATAGCAGTACACATTGTGAGACTTGTTGTTGTGAGATGATGTTTGTGTATATTTCAGTTATATGTTCTGTCAAGTAATGGACACAGTGGAGCCATGGTATATGTCTAAAGAAATGTCTGTATCAAAGGTAAAAGACACCATTAAGCAGTATATGTTCCCTGTGTTCACTTGTTGTCGTAATATCGCTTGACAAGTTCTCACTCAAAACAGTATTTCCGCCTTATCCATCTATTTATATTAACCATTTAAGCCTTCCATTTTTTCAAGAAAACATCAATGAGAAGACTATTTTGGAAAATTTACCACTGGAATGACTGGCTCGGTTATCGAGCCAGTCATTTCAGTTGTAAATTTTCAAAAAATCTCTTCTCTTGCTCTGTAAATGTACATCTCTCAAGACCACTGTATACGCCGTTTTTGGCGGATATGAGTGTTAAAGGGTTGACAGACATATGTAACAGACTACATTTGTTTAACTTTTATTTTATCCTCAAAGTCTATGCCATTAGGACTGTCTGCGCTTGGTTATTGCCTATATGACGTTTGTTTCTTGGAAGCTGCTGGTCCGATTTGACTCAAATTTCATCAAAGAAGACACTATTCCTATAAACTAGAAATTCCTATATTTGTTCGTGATTCAAAGGAACTCATGGAAATTTTGATGGATAAGGATAGAGGCCAATGTCCGGGAATCTATGAAATTTATTTTAGTGACATGTCATTGACAGTCTCCTATCTGTATCAGCAAATGTTGTCATGTATGCTTTTGAAGGATACATTGTGGGTGGGCTCGGACTTATAAGCCTGCATTGCAGCAAGCAAATACCATTTGCCAGATTTACCAGATTTTTAGCCCACCTGCGTCCATCGGTCCATCCTCTTTTGCTTTAAAATGCTACTCCTCATTAACCACTTGTCGGATTTCAGCCTAATGTGGCTGGAAGGACCCTATGGAATTTTGATTGGTCAATTTTTTCGCCGCCCATCTTGAATTTTCCGAAAAAATTGAGGGAAATTGTTTAAAACGCTACTCCTCATTAACTACTTGAACAATTTCAACCAGATTTAGCTGGCAGGATAGTACGCTGGTATGTTTCAGAACTTGTATACAGAATTTTGATTGGTAAATTTTTCCGCCGACTATTGGATTTTCTGAAAATTTCTGCAAATCACTTAAAAGCCTAATCCTCGATAATCACTGGGCCAATTTCAATCAAACTTAGATGGAAGAACCCTAGCCTAGTATGCTTCGGAACTTGTATAGAGAATTTTGATTGGTCAATTTTTCCGGCAATCATCTTGAATTTTCTGAAAAACGGCAGGAAATCCTTTAAAACGCTACTCCTCATTAACTGCTTGAACAATTTCAACCAGACTTGACCGGAAGGATACTAGCCTGGTAGATTTCAGAACTTGTATACAGAATTTTGATTGGTCCATTGTTCCAGCAGCCATCTTGGATTTTCTGAAAATTTTGGGAAATCATTTAAAAGGCTACTCCTCATTAACCTGGAAGGCCCCTAAAGTTCTATGCTTCAGAGCTTGTATATAGAATTTTGATTGGTCAATTTTTTCGGTGGCTATTTTGAATTTTCCGAAAAAATGGCTGAAAATCGTCTACTCATTAGCTACTTGGGCAATTTCAACGAGACTGGCTGGAATGAGCCTAGGGTGGTAGGCTTTAGAAGTTGCATATAGAATTTTGATTGGTCAATTTTTCTGGCCGTCATTTTGGATTTTCTGAATATTTTGGGAAATCTGTTAAAAGGCTACTCCTCATTAACCATTGGGCCGATTTCAACCAAACTCAGCTGGAAGAACCCTAGGCCTGTACAATTCGGAACTTGTATACAGAATTTTGATGGCTTGATTTTGATGGTGGCCATCTTGGGTTTTCCAATAAATGAGAATTCATATAAAATGCTACTCATTAATCGCTTGTGCAATTTCAACCAATTTTGGCTGGAAGGATCCTATTGTCATAGCCTCTAGAAATTCTACTCAGAATTTGGATATAGGTCAATGTTTTGGCAGCAATTATCTGATTTTCTGAAAGTTTTCCGGAACAATTTAAAAACGATACTCCTTCCTTCAATCAATGACCCGATTTCAACAAGACTTGGGTGCAGCAATCATATGACTGTAGGCGTCAACATATTAAACGAGTGTCTTGATTGGGCAATTTTTTAGTGGTCATCTTGGATTTTCCGAAAATCATCCATCATGTCTATTTAAATGCAAATGGTTTAAATGCCAATGGTCCAGGTGAGCACCACAGGCCCTTGGGCCTCTTGTCTTAATATATTTCCATCATTCTATGTTTAACCCTTTCGCACTCGTATCAACCAAAAACGGCCTCTGCTGAGTGTCTTGGGAAATATGCATTTGCAGGCCAAAAGAAGACTATTTTTGAAAATTTACCACTGGAATAACTGGCTCTATAACTGAGCCAGTCATTTCAGTGGTAAATTTTCAAAAATAGTCTTCTCTTGGTCTGCAAATGGACATTTTTTAATGAGAAAATTTCAGTTTTCTTGGATAAATTCAATGTTTTAGGGTTTAAAGCATACATCTTTGTGACAATTCTAGGGCTGCATGTTAAGTCCACCACCATTTGCACGGCTACAAGATCTTCATCCATCAAATGCTGTTGTGAGCAAGCTGACACGAATACAGGACTATGTATTGAAAAAGCATGACCAGGAATTGCACATTCACCTTGAGAGATTAGATATTGCACCTCAGATTTATGGCATGTAAGTTATCATGATAATTATTATGGCTAATGAACGATATAGACATAATAGCAGCAATAGCTGGCAGCTAATTTAGTTTCAAAATATTAAACTATATGTTTATTCCTCAAAGGCATATGATTCACCCAATAGTGCTAAACTTTTAGATTCTTCGTGATGAAGCTATGCGTTATTTTGATTGTGACGTCAGTTACTAGTCACATAATTGGTTATGACCGCTTACTTGCAACCCAGGTATTTCACTCTCTCGTGATTTTAGTGTGCGGCCGTGTAGCGTATAGTTATTATATATATATATATGATGTTTGCTTTTCTGCTGATGGTTAGGGCATTTCACTTTTCTGGATGAAAAGCCATTTTCCATTTTTTCTCCCATAATGCCAGTTTGTCGAGGTCGTTTTGCAATGTAATTGTGATGAGATTGTTAGGTATGCGATGGTGTCGTCTGCAAAGAGACAGACAGTTAACTTGAGTCATTCCGGCATATCATTAATATAGAAGAGGAATAGACTCGGCTCAAGAACTGATCCCTGGGGTACACCAGATTCTACGCTGATGTAGTTAGACGTTTCACCATCCACACCAACTGCTTGTGATCTGTCTGAAATTACCTTTCCTCGGACACCATAGTAGTGATCTAGTTTATGGGCAAGTAGACTGTGACTGTATTTGTCAAATGCCTTGGAGAAGTCACCAGTACGTCAGTTTGTTTTCTTACACTCATGTTCCTTGTGATGTTGTCTATGAACTCTGAGTTGGGTGTCGCGCGATCTTTTGTAGCGGAATCCATGCTGTAGTGGATGTAATATATTGCGACGATCAGCCTGGTTCATTATATGGCTAGTGATGATGTGTACCATTAGCTTTCAGCAAACACAGGTGAGTGAGATGGGTATGTAATTTTCTGCGTTATAGCGGTCACCTTATGCTAGTTAATGCAATTTTCTTATCATGTCAGAAATTTGTTGTTGAGTATTTTGAAAATGATTTGACCGAAAGCTGTTGTAGCTATTTAAAAAATATTCAGCAAATTTCATGGGTAACTGCCTTGAAATGAAAGTACAGGGATTTCAACGTTTAAGCCTTTCATGGCAAGGCCGACCAAAACTTGCCTCCGCAGTTTCAATTTGTCAACAGAAGAATATTTTTGAGAATTTATCACTGGAATGACTGGCTGGTGTGCGTGTCTGTATATGTGCATGCGTGCATACGCTAAAACATTGTGTTGATTTTTCAGACGATGGGTGCGTTTATTATTTGGCCGTGAATTCCCCATGCAGGATCTGCTGGTTATCTGGGATGCAATATTTAGTGATAGTATCGGGTTTGACCTGGTTGATTTTGTGTTCGTGGCCATGCTGCTCTACATCCGAGATCTGTGTACGTATATAAATAGTGAACCTTGCTCGAAGAATCACCTGACGTTTTGAGCAAAAACCTTTGTTTTATTTAACTGTCTAGCAGATGCAGGTCACCAGACAGTAATTTCAATGGGCAATAACTCTGGTCATGCTGAATATTTAGAAAACAATTTGACTGAAAGTTGTTGCTGGCTATGCCAGCAACAACTTTCAGTCAAATTGTTTTCTAAATATTCAGCATATCCAGAGTTAAACCCCATGGAAAGTGTACTGCAGAAATTCAGCAGACAGACAGTTAAGGCAGATGGTCAAATGATCACATGTATTAAAGTTCTCATACATCGCGAAAAAACATGGATCTTGTATGAAGTTGGGACTATTTATTAGCTTATGGGCACGTGAACTAACTAGAAGTGTTGCCATCATTTTAGATTTCTTTGCTTCTGCTTGGCGACTGTAGCCCTGACATTGACTAGGTGTTAGTCAGATCTGGACTGTCATTGTAGCTTTTGCTTCGCGTAATAATATTATTTGAATCTATTTTCTTGGCTGCCTGGAAATTTGTGTACAAAAGCATATCATTCCGCGCTAAATCAGGCATTCACAAGTGAGTTTTTCAGCAGTGAACATGTGCTGACTTGCTCAATCGGTTGAGTATTTATAAATGACACTTCAAAACTGCATCATAGTAAGTCTTAAAGTGATATATGCATGAGTTAGTCTTGTAAAACTTAACACCAAAATTGCTCATTATAAGTTATTAATAGTAGATGGGTAAATTTATTTTATAATTTATGATCTTTATATTTAAACTTTCCGGAGATTTAAATTTATTCAGAAGAAGTCAATTTATTCAGCGGCCATCTTGTTAAAACATCTTTAGCGTTCATTATGTATCTTTTTCAGTGTTGAGTAGTGACTACACCTCCTCACTCTCTATACTCATGCATTATCCGCCGGTCGGAGACGTGCACTATTTTATCGACAAGGCGGTCTGGTTACGAGAACCTAATGTGAGTTGTACATATTATCAGGCAACTTTCTTGTTTGATTGAATGAAATCAGCAACTTTTTCATAAACTGATTAAAGCTTGAAATTTCAGTGTCTCATTTTCAAGACAACAATACAGAAAAGCTGTTGAATATTTTGAAAGTAATTTGACTGCAACCTGTTGCTGCCATAGGCAGCAACAGGTTCCAGCCAAATTACTTTCAAAATATTTAACAAAATATTCCTTACATCATAAAGAATTTATCATGTCTGTGAGTGTTAAATGGTTAAACATGGCCTGAAGCAATGGAGTAATCCAGTTCTAGCTAAGCCCCACCCACGCTTTGCTCGTTTTGGAGTTGATTTATATACTCTGAATCCTGAATTCCCAGAATCTCAATTTCATGGTAGCTATGCAGCTAAGCTATTAAATATTTTGAAACTAATTTGACTGTGGAGCTGTTGCTGCCTATTCAACAAAATGCTTATTAAATAATAAAGACATACAATTCATACAACCGAGACTTTTCCAGCTGCATGACGGAGTATTTCTGTCAATTATGATTGTGATGTCACCCTACATGTGACATAATTGATTATGACATTATATATACTGAACTGATAGATCATATGCATCCATTATAATGGTTTTGTGTACATATAGTTTGAGTGCTCAAGCAAATAAAGATGAAATACCCACAAAAAGCTCAGGGACACATTTTTACAAATTTGCTAATATTACACTCTTAGATTCTTCCTTCATACCATTGTCTCTTTTTGATGAAAATCATGGATCAGGCCCTCCATGCTGAAACAAAAGCAATCACGTGACATGCTCATTTAAACTCTGATTAATATTTGTATTCAGCTGATAGTATCTTCTATGTAGTGGATAAACAATTGTTGGGATGACAAAATGAATAAAATTTAGCAGAATTTACGTCACTATTTTAGATGTCATTGCTACTGAGATTATATAGAACAATCCACACTATGACTTATATTCTACTCGACATATTTCTACAAATTATTTGTAGCTCGCCTCGCCTGAATGTGAGCTTATGCCATGGCAACTATCTGTCATCCGTCTGTCAACTTTTTCTTTAATCGACATCGCAAGAACCACTGGGCTATATTTGGCAGGGAGCAGCCTTAGGGCATAGAGATCCAAGTTTGTTCAAACGAAGCCGCTCGGTCGATGTCGTTGGATTTTTGACAGATTTTTAGAAACTTCTTTAATTCTTCTCCAGCACCACATGGGGGGAGTGCTTCCTAACTCGTAAAATGTCATCTGTGCCATCAGTTGAACCAAGTTTGCTGACGGGATGCTTCAGCGGCCATCTTAGATCTTTGCGAAAATGACTTCTACGAAACCACTGAACGGAACGGGCTGAAATTTCGAAGATATGATTGTGGACTAATTCAGGGCCATTAAAGTTTGTTTAAGGGAAGTTATTTTGAACCCTAACCCCATAAGCAAAACATGGCCTTTTCAGTAAATTTTCTGATCCACCCCTCTCTCTCCACGCTCCACCCCTCTCTCCACGCTCCACCCCTCTCTCTCTCTCCACGCTCCACCCCTCTCTCTCTCCACGCTCCACCCCTCTCTCTCCACTGTACTAAGACTACTTATTAATCACGACTAAGTTTAATAAAACTTGGCTAAACCATCTACAGAGAAATTAGATTAGTAAATCGTTCCAGTGGTCATCTCATTTTGGCCGGTTGTGCCAGTGACCAATAATTCCAGGTGACTTCTTGGGCCTCTTGTTTTATCATCTTTTGGACAAATAATCCCAATGATTTGTAGATAATTAAAGCAGATGCCAAGATAATTAGCTAAACTCAGAATTATTTTTTATTGCTCATTAATGGGAGATTTACTTTGTATCATTTGCAGGGGTTTTGATATTGTTTGTGCTGCATAGATTATTGGTAGTAAATTATGTTTATGTAATTATTACATGAACATTGTAAACCTATGCACCATCACTGGACACCGATGGCCAGACAGCATAATTTCCAGTGATGCACTGTACAAGATGTGTAATACGTCGCCGCTGTCTGTAAAAGTCCCCCAGCAAAGATGGTCCATGTTTGGCCATGTGCTAAGGATGCCAGAAAACACGCCAGCACAGAGAGCCTTGCAATTCACCCTACTTGGAGCCAGCAAATACAAAGCCAGGAGAGGACGTCATTGCATAAATCTGGTAGGCATGCTACGAGGTGACCTCAAGAAAGCAGGACTCGGTACACTCAAGTCAAGAATGGACCTGAGGAAGCTAAGGATTTCGGCTGTGGAAAAGAGACAGTGGTCAAAAGCGAAGAAGGACTGAGCAGCTGTAAGGTGTTTCTACTACAGAATACAGTAATCATACATATATTGCAAACACAATCTCTACAAAAGGTACACTGTCTGGCAATTTACACATGCTATATGCTAAACTAATGCTGTATACTTGTCATTCATTTCAGATGTATAACAGACCTCCGAACTACACATATGAAAATGTTAATAATGTCTCCATTAAACGAGGTACACTCAGCTTGTGTCATCCATGTCATATCAAACAGTCTCTCTCTCTCTCTCTCTCTCTCTCTCTCTCTCTCTCTCTCTCTCTCTCTCTCTCTCCCTCTCTCTCTCTCTCTCCATTTCTCTCTCCACTCTCTCTCTCTCTCTGTCTCTCTCTCTCTCTCTCTCTCTCTCTCTCTCTCTCTCTCTCTCTCTCTCTCTCTCTCTCTCTCTCTCTCTCTCTCTCCGCCCCTCTCCTTCTCCATTTTTCTCTCCAGTCTCTCCACCCCTCTCTCTCTCTCTCACTCTCTCTCTCTCTCTCTCTCTCTCTCTCTCTCTCTCTCTCTCTCCATCTCTCTCCATTTCACTCTCTCCACCCCTCTCCCCATCTCTCTCCATTTCTCTCTCTCCACTCTCTCTCTCTCCACCCCTCACCAGTCTCTCCACCCCTCTCTTCATCTCTCTCTCTCCATCTCTCTCCTTCTCCATTTCTCTCTCTCTCCCTCCCTCCATCTCTCTCTCTCTGTCTCTCTCTCTCTCTCTCTCGCTCTCTCTCTCTCTCTCTCTCGCTCCATATCTCTCCATTTCTCTCCCCCTCTCTATCTCTCTCTCTCTCTCTCTCCATTTCTCTCCCCTCTCTCTCTCCCTCTCCCTCCCTCTCTCTCTCTCTCTCTCTCTCTCTCTCTCTCTCTCTCTCTCTCTCTCTCTCTCTCTCTCTCTCTCTCTCTCTCTGCTTTGGTTTGGCCATCACTAACTGAGCATACTACATAGGGCAATAGTAGTGCAATAAGTTCTGCATTCTCTCCATGTTTTTGAAAATGATATTAAAGTGCGGCACTTCTTCACTCATATGACTGGCCCATTTATCAATTAACTGTCAAAAATATCCAGTTGCAGACCAAGAGATTATTTTTGAAAATTTACCTTGGAATGACTGGCTCAGTTATCGAGCCAGTCATTCCAGTGGTAAATTTTGAAAAAAATTGTCTTATTTGCAAGTGGACATTTTCCAATATCACTGTAGAAGCTGTTTTTGTGCTGGCTTGAGAGTTAAGGGTATAATTTAAAGTTTGTCTCAAATGAATGACAACTTGCAAGCCACCTGAAGATGACTTCTGAAAATCTCATACTGAGAAATAACTTGCTCAGACATTCCAGTGGTAAATTGTCATTTATAGGCATGGAACCTAACATTTCTTAACCCTTTTATGGTCAAGTCAGCCAAATCTGGCCTCTAGAGTGGTCTTGACGAATGTCCATTTGTAGGCCAGGAGAGGATTAATTTTTTTAATTTACCACTGGAATGCCTGGCTCGATAAACGAGCCAGTCATTCCAGTGGTAAATTTTCAAAAATAGTTCTCTCTTGCCCTGCAAATGGACATTCAATAAGCAAATTTATTGATTTTCTTGACAAAATATGACCATTAAAGGGTTAAGGCCTCTGCAAAAATGTTTTTTGGAAAGAATTTCAGGGTTTAGAATAGTTTAAATATATTTACTTTGGCTGTTCAAAGATAGTTGTTATCTGTAATGAAGAGTCATCTCCCTTTATTTCCCATGACAACTAACTTATTAAAGCTTAACTAACACTGCTGCTTTGCTTTCTCTTCTCTCCTTTTCTCTTCGCAATCTAGTTTCTAACAAACCAGGTCACTATGGTGAGCGGGTTATACAGAGCTTTTCTAGCTTTTCACGTAAGATGGCTAGCTCTGCCAGACCAGAGCATTTGCCCATCTCGGCTAACTCGAAGAAAATGCCGAAATCCAGCAGTGAGCCGATGAATCTACAAACAGATATATCACCGGGTATGCGATGCTGTTGTCTTTATGCATTTGCTGCTTTTTAGCTCGCCTGTTTAGAGAACGGAAGAGCTAATGGGATACCCAATGTATCGTCTGATGACGGCCAATATAGGGATCAATTTCTAGCTGCGCCTCGCCCATTTCTAAGCTCTGGCCACTTTGTGTGTGTTGGAATCACTTTATATACTTAGAACCGTAAATTCGCAGAATATCAATTTCTAGATAATTATACGGGGTAAGCTGTTGATTATTTTTTGAAATTTATTTGACTGGGATATGTTGCTGCCTCTGGCAGCAACAGCTCCCAGTAAAATTAGTTTCAACATATTAAACAGAATGTTTACTAAATTGTAAATTCACCAAAGACATACAATTTGTACGTTTTCATGACAGACTTTTCGAGTTTCGTGACAGCTACGTCATTTTGATTGTGATGTCAGCTAACATGTGATGTATTGATTATGACATCAGATAATTGAGTGGCAGATCTCGTTCTCTCTCTCATAGATAGTAAAGGAAACACTAATCTACATTTAGGAAGCAATGTTACTCATAGCAATGTTGCTGTCATAAACATTGACAGTTTACAGCGACATTGATGATGATGATGATGGATCCTGATGATGATGATTATGGATCCTGATGATGATGATGATTATGGATCATGCTGATTATGATGATTGGTCATGATGATGATGGTCCTGATGATGATGGGTCCTGATATTGATGATGGGTCCTGATGATGATGATGATGGGTCCTGATGATAATGATGATGATGATGGGTCATGATGATGATGATGAGATGATGGGTCCTGATGATAGTGATGATGATGATGATGATGGGTCCTGATGATGATGATGTGTCCTGATGATGCTGATGGGTCCTGATGATGATGATGGGTCCTGATGCTGGCGATGGGTCCTGATGCTGGCGATGATGATGATGCTGATGGGTCCTGATGATGATGATGAGGCCTGATGATGATGGATTCTGATGATGATGGGCCCTGATGATGATGATGACGATGATGATGATGGGTCCTGATGATGATGATGATGATGAAGATGGGTCATGATGATGATGATGTGTTCTGATAATGATGATCTGATAATTGTGGTGGTGGTGGTTGTTACTGATGACGGCGGTGACAACGACGGAGCCTGATGATGCTGATGCTGATGTCTCATGCAAATAACCATTTAACACTTTAACCCTCAAATTTGTTCAAGAAAATTTCAACATTCATTTGTGGCCCAGGAGATTATTTTTTTTTAATTTGTCCTTTAAATGACCGGCTCTGTTATAAACACTTACTGACCCAGTGATTTGTGGTAAATTTAAATAGTCTTTTTGGTATGCAAATTTTAAAACACATTTACAAAACAGGAATAGAAACACTAGGCAGAAATGTGAATTTTCTTGATTAATCTTGACCGTTTAACACTTTTCTTTTTGAATGGCCATTTGCAGGCCAAGAGAGGACTATTTTTGAAAATTTACCACTGAAATGACTGGCTCGGTTATCGAGCCAGGCATTCCAGTGGTAAATTTTCAAAAATAGTCTTCTCTGGGCCCGCAAATGGATATTCTTCAAGACCACTACAGAGGCCGGTTTTGGCCAGCTGGACCATTAAATGGTTATGGCTTCTCAGCACATATGGCTCTCTATATGATATACCTTTTGGAGCCAAAATATAGCGGTTGTTTATAATACAACCACCATCTTAGTGAACCACCAATGTTTGTTTTTAACCATCACACTCCAGAAGCGACAAATTAATTCTGAGACAATACATATTCTGTTGAATATTTTGAAACTAATTTGACTGGAAGCTCTTGCTTTCAGTTAATTTGTTTCAAAATATTCAACAGCTATCCTGTACATCTGTTTTGGACTCGAGATCACTCGAGCATGTTAGACTGTGCACAAAATAATGATGATCTATAATCTATTTCATAAACAGTAAATGCACAGGACATCATGAACAAGCGCAAAGGATCAACACAAAGCTTGTCACGTATAGAGCACTCCGCAGGTACAATACAGTCCACTCCATCAGCGGCGAGTCTGGCGCGTCTCGAGACAACAAGTCTGCGATCGTATGACTCTAGTCCGTGTCCCATGACCCCTGAAGATGTTACCTCGCCGATGGGCAATCCGAATCGTGGCAAGTCATCCACGCTACCCAGGCCAAGAAGCAGATCTAAAAAGCTATCAAAAGCGGTAGGAATTTGTTTAATGTAGAAGTGTTGCTGTTACAGAACAGCAGAATATGCCCTATTGAGCTCACTTACCAATTTCCTTTGCTTTTATATACAACATTGGGTCATCAGATTTAAATTATACAGGTGCATTCTATGCCGCATAGGAATCCTATCTTCATAATTATTAGTTTGAGATTTAGGCTTTTTATGACGATTTTGTACTTTGAATATTTAATTGGTTTGTTGGTAATATTTTAGTATTGGCCATATTATTAAACAATTGGCAGTGCATATTTAAATGGATCTTTACTGAGTGACGTGCTCTCTGCCATGCTGGAGTACAATCTCCATCAATACGTGTCCAAATTTTAGAAAACTTTGGTATTCAGTTTTGACATTTGGAAAATTAATTATTCACACACCATGAGAGTCATCTACTCCATTACTGGTTTATCACATGGTACCAAAATTGTGAGACTGGTGGTGGGGCGGAGGAATACCATGCTGTGTAAATGACTCATTAGTCAAGGATTCTGTGATAGCACAAACATTACCTATATACAATATGTTTGGAAGGTTACACACTATAGTTATGCTTGTACATAGTTATTTTCTCTGAAATAAAAATCATAGTACCATCCTCTTTATTTCATTGTGAGTCCACCTGGCCAGACGCAGCTCTTTGTACTGGGGACCCAAATTATTTTATTTTTGCCCTAAATGTTCAACGTTGTCTGTCTTCACATTTAAAACTCAAATTTCCATCTTTTGTTTGTATTTCAAGCCTAAATATTCATAGTGTTCAAGTTTCTGATTCAAATACCGAGGTTGCAGGTGAGCGATACATCCCCCTAGGCCTCAGGTTTATGTATGCTTTCCTGAGCATTCTGGGAAAACCATTAACGGCGAAATTTGGTCAAGAAAATCTATATTTCTTATTGAATTGCCATTTGCAGGCCAAAAGAAGACTATTTTTGACAATTTACCATGAATGACTGGCTCGGTTATCAAGCCAGTCATTTCCGTGGTAAAGTTTCTAAAAAATAGTCTTCCCTTAGCATGCAAATGGATTTTCCTCAAGACCAATGCAGAGGCAGGTTTGATTGGCTTCATCTTGAAAACGTCCATACTGCTTTGCGTTTAAAAAGGAAAATGTTTAAAACAATTTTGCACATGTAAAATCGACTTTTTTCAGTTAGTATATTAATTATATTATGTAAATAATTCGATAATATCAGATTGTCGTAGTTTGCTAATTTAGCAAAACATGTTGAAGCGTTTTCCTCTCCAAATGCAAGGTTAATTTAAGTGCTGTTGTTATTTACTCCGCAGGAACATGAGTTGCTCAGTCAGAATGCATACCTTCAGGGACAACTGCATGATACATCTGAAATGTCATCTTACTGTGCTAGCAAACTGGATGTACATATTTGTAAGTATGCAAACTGGATGTACATATTTGTAAGTATGCGAACTGGATGTACATATTTGTAAGTATGCAAACTGGATATACGTATTTGTAAGTATGCAACCTGGATCTGTTTCGTAACATTAACCGATGGAGTCCCCATATCTCATATTCTAATGCTACAATACAGGAAAATGATTGAATATTTTCAAATTAATTTAACTGGAAGCCATTACTGCCTTGGGCAGCAATGGCTCGCAGTCAAATTAATTTCAGAGGTTTGCCGATGAGAGTTAAATATTACACTGGAGCTTGTGTTAGGTGTTGTGTCTGGTAAACCTAGAATCTTAAGGTCATTGCCAATGGCAGGATCTGATCTGTATACAATCGTGGACAGAGCTTAGCTAGAAATAGATCCGTCTATAGAACTTACAGGTCTTGTGTCTGGTAAACATAGGATCATAAACTCATTGGCTGAAATTCAATTAGGAGGTTTAAACCCTGGTTTAGCCTAAACCTGGTAACAGATCACAAAGTAGTTGCAGGGTTAGTTGTATTGATAGGGCAATCGCCCCCAATTTTCATCGATTGAGAGCTAGGTCAGGCCGCCAGCAAGAGGCATGGCCTAAATGCCAAAATATGGTCATGCCTTCTAAGTGGGCGGGGCATCAAAGAATCCCTCCCATTTCTGAAAGGTGCCCATACTTCGGTATTTAGACCACATACCATGAAGGCTGTGTGGTCTGGGTATCAACTAATAAAATTTGGGGGTTATCACCCTATCTATAATACTAGCCTTGTAATTACTTTGTAATTTGTTACCTGGTTTAAGTTAAACCGGGTTTAAACCTCCTTATTGAATTCCGGCCATTGAGTTTTCATATCAGATGTATCATAAAAGTTACCATCATTGTGTGTCATTGGACTGAGTTTAAGATCCTCTGTATATCATTGTACTCATCCCAAATGAGATTTTCATAGCTATGCCCCGCCCATTTCTACCTAAGCTCCGCCTACTTTTTTATGCATGTTGTAATTGATTTGAATCTATGAAACTTGAAGCTGGTGAATATTTTGAAACTAATTTGACCGGGAGCGGTTTCTGCTATAATTCCGTAAATGTATAGAATGTCTTAACTGTAAATTAATCAAAGAAATACAAATTGTATGCTTTAGTGACAGACTTCATTTTTCATGGCAGACTTACATCATTCTGATTGTTCCATCAGCTAATGATTGACATATTTGCTTATGATGTTAGATATATCGGATCCCTCCATTGGCATTTTGCTGTATTGTTTTGGTGACTCATGTGTGCAGTTAATACAGTGTTGAGAGCGTTATGTCATGGACACATGGAACTATTATTGGCTCCCTTAAGTCTCTATAATATCATAAAATCATATATAATATATAATCCATATCTTTCTGCACACAGCTCGCTTACAGAATCAACTACTCAGACAGAACTTAGAGGGAGAAGATGAAATATATTTAGCCATTGCAGGCGTTAAGCAGGTGAGTTATTTATGTTATATAGGGTCAGTGTCAATTTACTAAAAATAGTCAGTTAGTTTGTTTCTTGGTCATGCGCATTGGCTGCGTGAAACAAATGATGGATGGTTAATTATAGTTAGTTGGTACCCGATTTACCTGTTGAATTACCATTACAGAACATTTGTAATCGGGTATCTTAGCAACAAAATCTGCTATTTTTAGGCCTTGTATGCAGTGTCATAGTGGCAAACTAGTCTTGTCACCCCCTCCCATACTCAAATACTAGCGACAGGGGACAAAACCTGCCCCAATAGCCCTTTTGAGGCCTCCCCCTCCCCAATACCAAACACTGTGCTGAAATCGCCCCTGGGGCCAATTCACCTTTCCAGAGTATCCATCCATCATCTGACCTCGTATGACGTCATAATCATCTCAGTGAGTGTTTGATAACGTCACAATCATTACGTCACAAAGGGTTCCATTTAGACCATCGTCAAATCTCAAACAGTGACGCATTGTATGAATTGTGTGTCTTTGTAGTGTTTGCTATTTAATAAACATGCTGTTGAATATTTCGAAACTAATTTGACTGGGTGCTGTTGCTGCCTATTCAACAGCATACCTGTATAGTTTTCTTAAAATTGATAGGCAGGTAGTTCAGAGATCGATCTATCCCAACACGAGCGAGATGTGGGTAGAGCTTAACTAGAGATGGGCGGGGCATAGCTAAAAATGGAAAGGTCCATTGCCCCAGGCTGACCCCTCATCACTAGCAATTGGCAAGTGAAGGCGATCCACAGTTTTGAATTTTTTACGCAAATTTCACATTAACAATTGCGACCAAGCTTGGGTGGCTGGTCGACGATAATTAACTAGCTAGTTAACTATTTCAAGTTGGAGTGGGATCTAGTCAACTATAGTTAAGTATGTGTCGTGAATCAAACTTGAACTTGGTTTACATATTACACTTACACCTGTCGATTATAACCTACTTTTTGGACCAGCAGATGATGGGTCTTTACAACGGGTGGTTATAAAACCACCAGTCTTAAGCAACCACTATCATTTGACTCCCTAAAAGCTACTTAGCATGTAGCAAATGAGTTGTATAAAGTGACCGCCTGTCTTTAGTGACCACTGTTTAATGACCCATTCAATGCCCATTATAGACAGGTTTTACTCTATCATATATTTATAATATTTGCATATTATAGTTAACATTCTGCTGTGAATTTCGTATTTAACCACCCACAAATCATGCCAGACAAAACCGGCCTCTGCGGTGGTCTTGGGCAGTGCCCATTTGCAGGGAAAGTGACAATTCTTTGAAAATTTACTACTGGAATAACTGAGCCAGTCATTCCAGTGGTAAGTTTGAAAAAATAGTTTTCTTGGTCTGCAAATATGATGGCCATTGACAGAGTAAACCTCTTGCTTTTCCTGACCAATCTTGACCATTAACCCGTTAACCCTTGAAATGTTTATTAAAATTTTAATTTTTTCATAGAAAATGTCCATTTGCAGGCCAAGAGAAGACTATTTTTGAAAATTTACCACTGGAATGACTGGCTCGGTTATCGAGCTAATCATTTCAGTTGTAAAGTTTCAAAAATAGTCTTCTCTTGGTCAGCAAATGGACATTTCTCAAGACCACTACAAAAGCCGTTTTTGGCTGATATAAGTGTTAAAGTGTTAAAGGATTAATCAGTGTTATTCTGAGGCATAGCATATAATAGAGGCATCCATTTCTAACCGTGCCACGCCCATTTATAAGCGTGTCACGCCCATTTCTAGCTGTGCCACGCCCATTTCTAGCTGTGCCACACCCATTTCTAGCTTGTTATGCCCATTTCTAGCTGTGGCACACCCATTTCTAGCTGTGCCACGCCCATTTCTAGCTGTGCCACGCCCATTTCTAGCTTTGTCAAGCCCATTTCTAGCTGTGCCACGCCCATTTCTAGCTGCGCCACGCCCATTTCTAGCTTTGTCAAGCCCATTTCTAGCTGTGCCACGCCTGTTTCTAGCTGTGCCACACCCATTTCTAGCTTTGTCACACCCATTTCTAGCTGTGCCACGCCCATTTCTAGCTGTGCCACGCCCATTTCTAGCTGTGCCACGCCCATTTCTAGCTTTGTCCAGCCCATTTCTAGCTGCGCCACGCCCATTTCTAGCTGTTCCACACCCATTTCTAGCTGTGCCACACCCATTTCTAGCTGTGCCATGCCCATTTCTAGCTAAACTCTGCACACCTTTTCACACATGTTGGGAGTTGATTTGAAAAACGTTGGCACCTGACAGTTCAATATTTTGAAACCAATTTAACTGAAGGCTGTTACTGCCTAAGGCTTTTAAAAAATATCCTGAAGGCTTGATCTTGTCTGGATGTGATTTTTGACAAGCTTTCGCATGTAGGAAGGACCTGAGGACTCATTTATATGTGAAAGATAGTCACAAGGACAAATTCAGGTCACTGTGAAGTCAAGAGTGTATTTTGAAAACCATGTTGCTGAAAGCTGTTGCAATTTAGCTTCTGACCGCAGAATGGAAATACATCTTTGGGATACAACGGGCAGGGTTCTAAACTGGCAAGGTTCTAAACAAGCAAGGTTCTAAACGGGCAAGGTTATAAACTGTCAATGTTCTAAATGGGCAAAATTGTAAATGGGCAAGGTTCTAAATGGGCAAAGTTCTAAATGGGCAAGGTTCTAAACGGGCAAGGTTCTAAATGGGCAAGGTTCTAAATGGGCAAAATTGTAAATGGGCAAAGTTCTAAATGGGCAAGGTTCTAAACGGGCAAAGTTCTACCCAAGTATGGAAAAGATCTTTCCATTAGAACCAATGTTATTGAAAATGTTTTAAGAAGAAGAGGAAGAAGTACTTCATGCTCACATTAACTGCGGTAAAAATCATTTAAGTTTGTCACAATCCTTTGAACCATGAATTCCCAGAATCTCAATTTCTACGGTATTTTATAGATCAGCTGTCAGCTATAGGCAGGAACTGCTCCCAGTCAAATTAATTTCAAAATATTCAACAGAATAAATATAAATTTGTAAAAAACATCTGGGGTTTGGTCTTTCAGGTTCAAAGGGTTAAACGGTTTACGATTTCAATACTGTTATTACTGTTACCTAACCATTGTACTTTTAACCCTTTCACTGACAGATCCCAGAAAAAGTATATTCTTTACGATGCAAAACTTATTCTGTAGGATATTTTGAAATTAATTTGACTGGAAGCCATTGCAGCAGCAACAGCTTCCAGTCCAATTAATGTCAAAATATTCCTGTACGGTTGGCTTGAAAATATGGGGGAAGTCATCAGTGAAAGATTTTAATCAAAGAAGTAGTTGGAAATCTTTTAGAATAGGCAGGATTAGCAATTAGAATAGGGTGTTCAAATATTAGTATAACAATCCCGAGTATAAATCCTTTCTTATCTTGTAATTTTGTTTTTTGTCTATCCATCAGGTTCGAGATATTCTTAAAGGAACACTAAAATTCTCACAAAATCTGCTTGATAGTGACGAGATCAACATACGAGAAAACCACTACAGAGTGGACACATCATCAGAAACCTCACCTGATGTTGACTCAAGTACTAGCCAATCAGTGACCAGTCCCGATGTGTCACATGACCCCGTCAACTCATCAGCAATCTCTAGTTGCGACGCGGGACAAGAATTAACGTCGCAGAAACCAAATCGAGGCTTGTTTTATATGAGTAGCGACGAGAAGTCTGAGGAGTCGCCTACGCAGTCCGTGGATGAGGCTAAATCATACGGCGCGAAACAATTACAGTCAAAACCTGATCAAAGTGACGATAAGCAAACAAGAAGAAAAGACTTTGAATTAGGAAGCTTTCGTGAACCGCTTCGTAGAAAATCACAGGAAATGTGCGGACAGCAGGCTGATGATATTTTGTCAGAAATAGCTACATCCTCTAATTTAAGTAGTGTATGTAGTTCTCCGGAACGGCAAAGAGACGATAATGTCATACTAGAAGAGAGTCCTAATCTACTATACAGAAGCGAAACATTTGATATGAACTGCTGAATATTCCAGATGCATCTGTCAGCGCATTATTCTTTCCGGAAAGCAGGTTTGAAAACTGCTGATTATTTTGACAACAGTTTGATGTATGGGTGCACAGTTCTTTGATATTTTGCGATTCAACAAAAATTGGTGATTTTTACAATGCTAATCTGGAAAAATTGAGAACAGTTTACAGTGCCACATGGAATATTTTGAAAGGATTTGACTGAACGTTGTTGCTACCTTACGTTAGATGCTGAATTTCCTTGACAAAGATATCTCTTGAAATTGTCAGCTTGAGTTTAACTGTCTGACTGCTGCAAGCCACCCTACCATAATTTCAATGGGCAATAACTCTGGACATGATGAATATTTTGAAAACAATTTGACTGAAAGTTGTTGGTGGCTTAGCCACCAACAACTTTCAGTCAAATTATTTTCAAAATATGCGGCATATCTAGAGCTAACTCCCATGGATAATGTAGTCTGCAGAGATCCAACAGGCAGACAGTTAAATAGAACTTATTATTATAAACATCGTAGTATGATGGTATGAAAAATAACTATAAAAACATCGTGTCATGGAGATTCTGACTTAACCCTTTAAACTCTCAACCCTGACAAAAACGGCTTTTACAGTGATCTTGGGAAATGTCCATTTGCAGACTAACAGAATACTATTTTTGAATACGAGCCAATCATTCAAGTTGTAAATTAAAAAAATAATCTCATGGTCTGCAGATGGACATTTTCTAAGAGAAAATTGAAAACTTTCTTGAGCAAATTTGAGGGTTAGAGGGTTAAACTAGCAAATTATTGAGTAAAATCATGGTTTATATTTATATTTATATCTGCCATGTGGTGAAAACATAAAATAATTTTTCATGTCAATAATCACCAACAATGAGATTCATTTTAGCAAGTTAGGCTGTTCACCCCTATTAACCCCTAATGGTATACTCCATACTAGTCACAGATGTGTCCATGTAAGAAACTTAGGGGTGATATAGAGCTAAGATGCCAAATTCTTGGCAGATGCGACTTTAAGCCTAAAAGAGGCTTTTAAAGAGGACATAGCAAGAGTTATGTCCCATGTAGGAATGTGCCATTCTTTGATTGTTACACCACTTTAGCTGTATCAGCTGCTTATAACACATTTAACCAAAAACTCATTATACTAAAACTTGAACTGTCTGACTGCTGCCAGCAACCAGGCAATAATTTCAATGTGCAATAACTCTGGACCTGCTATATTTTGAAAACAATTTGACTGAAAATTGTTCGTGGATTATCCACCAACAAATTTCAGTCAAATTGTTTTCAAAATATTTAAACAAGTCCTGAGTTAAACCCCCCATGGAAAATGTTGTCCGCGGAAATGCAGCATGCAGACAGTTATTAGTCAAATTTGGTTATGAAAACGTAAATATTTGTTTAATTAATGTCCATTTGCAGGCTAAGAGAAGCCTATTTTAGAAAATTTACCACTGGAATGACTGGCATTCAGGGGTAAATCCTCAAAAATACTCTTCCAATGACCGACAAAAGGACATTCCTCAAGACCACTGCAAAGGATGGTTTTGGCTGGCTTGACCATTAAAGGGCTAACCCTTATGTGGCCGTGTACATCAAGGAAGATAGTTTGTATAATTTATAAACAGCCAGTTATTATCAAACCTGTGTATAATGGACACCTTTTTGGGGGCCAAAAGATGGTGGTTCTTTAAGATGGGCTGACCACGTGTCTGAAAATACCGCCATCCTTTTTGGTGCCAAAAGTTATTTGTATATAGCAAATGAGTTGTATTAACCATTTAATGACTAAATTTTGTCCAAAAAAAATCAAAATATTTTCTTATTGAATGTCTATTTGCAGGCAAGACTATTTTTGAAAATGGACCACTGGAATGGCTGGCTTGGTTACCGATCCAGTCATAAAAATGGTAAAATTTCAGAAATATAATCTTCACTTGGCCTGCAAATAGATATTCCTCAAGACCACCACAGAGGCTGGTTTCGTCATAAAAGGGTTAATCAACTTTAGTGACCACTTATATGATTCATAACATCCGTTATAGACAGGTTTAACACTATTTTAAGCCTAATGCTCAAGTCGGGCTTTATCAACCCGGGCTGTGGTCTTGAGGAACGTCCATTTGCAGACCAAGAGAAGACTATTTTTGAAAATATACCACTGGAATGACTGGCTCGGTTATCGAGCCAGTCATTCCAGTGGTATATTTTTTTAAATAGTCTTGTCTTGAGCTGCAAAATGGACATTCAAGAAGGAAATATTTTGATTTTCTTGACCAAAACTGACCATTGTATGGTTAAGACGTTTTAAACCAATATGTATATTTTATCAATGTCACGTGCTACAGTATTCTATTTGTCTCGTGTATATAAAAAACAACAACTAATTCATATGTATATCTGACAGGCGTTAATTTATTTTAAAGATATAATCACAATAACACATATATAGCTGTAGTTTTTCAATTTTAAAAATCCATTGTTTTATAATTGAGAGTTTAACGAGTCTTATAATTATGTTTAATATAGATATTGAAATAGTTTTTATGGAATAATAAAAGTTCCTTGAATCTAAAGGTGGGATACTTTGAAACAGAGATTCTTATTAGTTTTAGAATTGAACTGCCAGTTAGTTAAGCCATAATTATGTACCCTTTTGCATCTGTCTGTCCATCGGTCGGTCAGTTGCTCTGTCTGTGTCTGTCATCAACAATGACGCTCAAGACATTTGGCCATTTCATAATAGTTTGATTCAAAGTCTAGTCTAATTATTGTTTTGGCCAGCTAATATCGTTTATTTGATATTAAGTGATACGATAGCCCTTAGAGTCTGTTGAAGTATTAGCATCAATAGAGAATGAAAATTCTTCTTCATATTTAGAGCCGTTGACTTCTAGCAATACAGTCATCTCGTTAAGTCTAGCATGCCATGTTAAAACATTGAAGACAAGCCAATATCATTAATATAGACGAAACAAAACAATGTATGTTCACTCTCAGTAACTAGACATTAAAGTTCTCATGTCCCATTAAATATACACTTTTGCGCGAGATATATACCTGTTGATTTCTGTTCAATTTAACCAGCGTACAATGCTACCCAGCATGCAATGCCCTGACTACATATTCATTGTAATTATTGGACACCATATTTGTTAGCTCACCTGGCCAAAATAAATGAGGTTATATCATGGCGACCATGTCCATCCGTCAACTTTTGCTTGAAAACGCTACTCTTCATTTACCGATTGGCGGATTTCAACCTAATTTGGGTGGAAGGAACCTATGGGGGTAAGCTTCAGTACTTGTATATATACTCTGCGGTTAATACCACTTGATTGTTCCAGATGGACTGATTCTCTTTTATTAATTCATCAGGAGCAATATGGCCTTTTCCCACCTCGCACAGTTTCCTTATCTCTCCTCCATTCCGATTGGGTTTCTCAAAATGTTAATCATTCTTGCACATTCCACAAATGCACAATGTATTTTTGCCAGTAGAAATAGACGCACTTAATGTAACATTATGAAGCCTCTATGCAAGCTGGATTATTATGTCTAATTTAGATCACGCAGTGGAAAGCTATTTTCTCTGGTACAATTAGGCTTAACTTAACCTTTTAACCCTCGAATTTGTTCACGGAAATTTTAATTTTCTCATAAAATGTCCATTTGCAGGCAAGTGAAGACTATTTTTGAAAATTTATCACTGGAATGACTGGCTTGGTTATCGAACCAGTCATTCCAGTGGTAAATTTTCAAAAATAGTCTTCTCTTGGTCTGGAAATGGACATTTCTCAAGACCACGTCAGAAGCCATTTTTGGCTGATATGAGGGTTAAAGGGTGAAATGGCAATGAAAAATGAAAACCGTCGCTTATTCAACGCTCATTTTCAGCCGAAAAGACAATTTTTGTCTCGACTGCGAAGCAGAAAGCAAGACAGGGATCACTAATTCCGCTGGCAGCGTCGTTGGTGGCGGCGTCAGTCATTTGTGCAGTTTAGGTTAAGGTTTTTTAATCAACTTATTTTTCAACACTGGCTCATCTGATCTCAATGAAACTTTACAGAAGTGATCTATACTATACAGGGATGTGGTCTCCATAACAATAAATTTCATTTTGGGGAATTATAATTATCTTTTCATGGTTTTGGACTTCAAATTTGTTCATGTTTTTCAGATTAATGTTTAATATGAACCATTCTTTTTCAACAACGGACTGCAGCATTATATGCTATGCATGGGGTTACTATCCGCATCATTACCCATTTCATTTTGGGAAATTTCTCCTGCTTTTCCACAGTTTTAGACTTGGAATTTTTTTCATGGTTTTTGTGTTAAGGTTGTCTATGGACCATGTAACTGAACTATGGTTATTCCGATTTCACTGAAACTTTACAGACGTGTACCATGCAATACAGAGATATGATCTGCATCGTTACTGTTAAGATTTTCGGCAATTTTTACTACTTTTTTCAGTTTTGGACTTTGAACTTTTTTCATGTTTGTTTTGTTGTAGTTTTTTATGGACCAGTCATTTTCAACAATGGCTCACCAGATATCAACAAAATTTTACAGCAGAGTTATATACTAGAGTACTATCTGCATCATTACTAGTTTCATTTGGAAAAAATTTCAAGAGCAGACTATCCGCAGTTTGGTAAAAAATGTCCATGCTTGATTGGTTACACTTGTTTGTTGGTACATTACTGAATAGTTGTATTACAAACCATGCCAAGTTTGCTTTGCTAATCAACATTATCCATACCTTTGCAGGCGAGACATTGTACGCTCTTGTTCTGCAAATGGGCATTTGAACCACTGCAGTTTAGAGTTTTTCTTAACCCTTCACTTCCAAAATCACAATATCATAACAAACATACATGTAAGCTTTTTAATATTTTGAAAATAATTTGAATGATAATCCATCAGCATCTTCTAATCAAATTATTTTTAAAATATTAAACAAAATATCTTTTACACAATAAAGAAAATTTTGTCTTGGAACTGTTGGGGTGCAGTGCTAAACATTGTTTCCGTATTAAAGATATGTACCTACTCAATGCAATATATGACATAAATATCTAATAAAGGTGCTATATTTTAGCACATTAACCATGCATACATGTATTGTATTGTTTGTATTATGAGTGTAATGATGACAATACTAGTAATTGTTGTGCCGCCGCCGATGATGAAAGTCTATGAATGAGTAAGTGATCGAAGTCATGCTATGGACCTGTTTTTTCTGAAAAGTGAAATTTGTATTCCTAGAAGTTGTGTGTCAAGTGAACAATGTCAAAGTACCGTATTTCGCTTAATAGTAGCTTAGGCTTCTATTAGGACAAGAGGTGTCCAATTTCCAACCAAACATCTCTGAGAAAGGGGGTGGGCTTATATTACAGTTTTCCCGAAAAAGTTCTAAAATTGATACCACGGAAATTCAATGTATTTTCTCCCGTAAAAATTCCCACCGCCTACGTTTAATGTATACCTCAAAACAACACCGGGGAAGTGAAATTATTTGATTTGAGCGCCTAAACATTGTGTATCCTTTAATAAAGCTCGTTTATTACGTCAAAATTAATCCACAATTTGATATAAAATGGCGTCGTGAAAAAATACAAATCACGTGATTCGCCTCCAATCCCGAGCGAGTACTTGGATAAATATTCTGGAATCGGGGACTCGGAACTCGGGAATATCTATATGTTATCATTGCGCGATAGAAACTGAGTATTATTATCCTGATCTTAAAAAACTCCCGTTAGCGTATATCTCGCGAGAACATGATGCCTTCCATCTCAAGAACCACTGGCTCGCCAACTTAAGAAGCCGGCTATATTGTCGTTCGTAATAATTCAATTTGGATCATTAATGTTGATCGGCGTTACAAAATTTATGCACATTTTCTCCCGTGCTTGTTGTTTGGTACATAAATTTGGTCTTAAAATATATTTATAAGGAAGGTATTTAATCACGCCAAGACTGTTTTACGCGCATTTTGACTACAAAAGTGTGGAATAAACTTTATTATATCTTGAACATACGTGGCCTACTACTAGTATTAATCTAATAGGCGGTCGAGATTTACAAATCCGAGGCCTGTATTGACTTCTAGAGGGGCCGGGAAAGTATCAGGGCAGAGATCGGTCTGAAGTAGACACACCCTGTGACACGATTGTTATTATTATACACGCTATTCTTACAAATTTTCTTAAGAAAAATTTTCCTATAGTCTGCTGAGTTAGGGGGTGGGCTTCTAATACAGTTTTGCCGTTTTGAAACTGCTAAGAAATCATTGGAGGTCATATGTCAAAGTTAGGGGGTGGGCTTCTATTAGAGCATAGGCTACTATTAAGCGGAATACTGTAAGCAAGGTTAAGTTTAACCCAGGGATTCTCATAAGGGTCCTTTTGAGGGTATAGACCTCCAAAATGCTACTTGGAACACCCCCCCCCCAAAAGCAATGGCAGTGAAAAACCCCTGAAAATCTTATCATTTTTAAATATTATTTAGTTTCCTATGTTTTACACAAAAATACCCACAAAATCTAGCATGGGATCTACATAATTCCTCACTGCGAGTCCAGGGTACTCTCTAATTTTAGAATGGATGAGAAAAGCTGTATTAGAAGCATGATTTATCAGTTTGGGAACAGCAGGTTTTAGGGTGTGATGTTCCTGGGACCTCCAAAATTTAGATGCTGCTGGTTTAGCCCTTTAACACGCATGACAGCCAAAATGCCTTCAGCAGTGGTCTTGAGAAATGTCCATTTGCCGTTCAAGAGAAGACTATTTTCTAAAATTTACCCCTAGAATGACTGGCTCGATAACCGAGTCAGTCATTTTAGTGATAAATTCTAGAAAATAGTCTTCTGTTGGCCGGCAAATGGACACGTTTTGAGAAAATTAAATGTTTCTTGTTTAAATCATGACCCCAGTGTGACTGAATTGTTTATAGATTTCTGTAATCTCGGTTACACAAAAGATTCCTCTGATAGAGACAAGTGAGTGAATAAACAAACATTCACAGTATTTCTGGTAATACAAGAGAACTGTAACATATTTCACGTGTAGCAGGGTTCCTACAGCCATCAGCAGTTTTTATTCAAGGGCCTTTCATGGGGCCGCAATTTAAACATTTTCAAGGACCTGATACTAGGCTCCCTTGACAATACAACCTCAAGAGTCTGCTATTGATGCAAATATTTTACTATTAGATGCTCTGAGAAGGCAATTCCTTAATTTTGCCTGATGATTCACGACAACAATTTTGTATTTAATAAAAATTATTTGGGCTGAAATGTTAAATCCAAGGCTCTTCAAGGCACATGCAAAAATTCAAGTACTTTTCAACTTTGTAAGAACCCTGTTTCAAAATATTCAATAGAATGTTTATTAAATGGTAAAGATATACAATTTGTATAACTGACGGACTATTCCAGGTTCATGATGGAGTATTTCTGTCAATTATGACCGTGACATCAGCCTACATGTGATGTAATTGACTATGACTTTGTGTACTTGACTAACAGATATTCCAATGCATTGATATATACCGATAACTACTGATGTTGTTAGCATATGCTTTACCAGACAAACCGAATTTAATATAATAGTGCATCCTCTAACCCTCAAATTTGTTTAAAATTTTTAATTTTTCTCAGAAAATGTCCATTTGCAGACCAGAAGTATTTTTGAAAATTTACAACTTGAATGACTGGCTCGGTTATCGAGCCAGTCATTCCAGTGGTAAATTTTCAAAAATACTCTTCTCTTTGTCTGCAAATGGACATTTCTCAAGACCATATCAGAGGCTGGATTTGGCCGGTATGACCACTAAAGGGTTGACTGCTCTGCCATTTTCCCATAAATCTGTCGATATGAGATACAGTAACATTTGACAAATAATTTCCAGTGCTGTTCAGGAGCACATCTGACCTTGGGTTGGAGAGGTCAAGGTGGTTCCCTGGGTTCAAGCAGCGCGATGAGTGTGCTTCACCCACAGCATCCATTAGATAGGCGTTGTTCACAGGCAGGGTCGATGGATGCGAAGGGAGTATGCTTGAGTTGGTTGTTGATGCCCAATTGACACGCACACAAATAGACAGTGGTATAAGTACATAACCTGCCAAATCCATGTGCACTGAACCGTTCCGGTTTTAGCTATGCACCGCCCATCTCTAGCTAAGCTCCACCCACACCTCGCTCATGTTGGGATCGATCGATCTCTGAACACCCTGACTATCAATTTCCCAAAAAATACACATGTAAACTGTTGAATATTTTGAAACTAATTTGACTGGGCGGGCGCTGTTGCTGCCTTAAGGCAAATAGCAAAGAATTACAAAGACATACAATTCATACAACGTGTTGGACCATTTGAGATTTGATGATGGTCTATATGGAACCCTTTGTGATGTAATGATTGTGACGTCATCATACACGCACTGGGCTGATTATGACATCATACGAGGGCAGATGATGGATGGATACTCTGGAAAGGTGAATTGTGAGCTCAACTTAGCAGTTCATATCTCAACTGTGGATACTCATACTTGACCAAAACTTGGACACATGCTTGCATATAATGAGGCGGCATCACGTAATGACCTTGGGCTAAAAAATTCCAATGGCAGGAGCACTAGGACATTGGTAAAAACTGCTTTTTCAATATTAGCATTTTGCAATTAGCTCAACTTAGCAGTTCATATCTCATCTTTGGTTAAGTATACGGAGCTCAAACTTGGACACATACTTCCTTAAAATTAGAGGGCATCACACTGATGTTGGGGTCAAAAGGGCAAAGGTCAAGTTTATTGTGAAATCGGTTAAAAACTTTGCGCCTTTTCAATATTAACATTTTGTGTTTGGCTGAACTTAGCAGTTCATATCTCGTTTGCTTGCTCTTTCTTGGATACAAATTGGGACACATACTTCCTTATAAGGAGTGTGCATGACACAAAAGACCTTTGGGTTAAAAAGTCAAAGGTCAATATTATTGTAATATTGGTAAATGACTTCTTTTCAGCAATAACATTTTGCGTTTAGCTAAACTTAGTGGGTCATATCTCGTTTGGTTAAGCATACAGGACCCAAACTTAAACACATTCTTCCTTATAGTGAGAAAGCATGACACAATGTCCTTCTGGGTCAAAAGTCATTGGGGGTCTTGGGCGGAAAAACTGTTTTTTCAACAGTAACATTTTGCGTTTAGCTGAACTGTTTATATCTCATGTTTGCTTCGTCATACTGGAGCTAAAGTTGGACACACCTCTTTATCACGAGTGGGAATGACACATGACATCTTGGAGTCAAAATATTAAAGGTCAAGGTCACTGTTTCCTTGCTAGTTTTCATCAAACTAACATTTTGTGCTTAGCTCAACGTTGCAGTTTATATCTCATGTTTGGTTATGCATGCATGGCCCAAATTCAGACATCCTTCCATATAATGACATGCACGACACAATCACCTTGGCATCAAAAGGTCAAGGCCAGTGTGATAATAACCAAACTCAAAGGTTTTCCCAACAATAACATTTTGCTTTTACCTCAACTTAGCAGCTCATATCTCATGTGTTAATCACACAAACTTGGTCACTTGCTAATAAGAGGATGAGACAATTACTTTGGCATCAAAAGATCAAAGGACTCATTGATAAGTGTATTGATAAACCTTCTATATTTAATTTATGTTTTAAGTCAAGCTTCATAGGTCATTGCAGTCGTAAAGTCGAGCAACAGCCCACATACAAAATAGTTTCAAAATAGTCAACAGGTTTTCTGTATGGTTGGTTTGAAGTTGAGATACATGTCAGTGAAGGTGGTATTCATACACCATGGGCCACATCCATCCCACAACTGGTTTCACACTTTTGGTGCTCATTAAGCAAAAGTGGGATTCGAACTCAGGACCTTTGATTTGAATCCTACCTCCGTGGGATGAGTGTCAGTCCAAAAATGGTAAAACTCGACGGAAGTGGACGAGTCTCATTGTTATGGAAATAATTCATTAATTGCTTGTCCACAATAGCGCAATTACGTGTTAGCCTCACCCATTAAAGGGGCGTAACTTCAGTGTAAGAGAATTTCCACACGTTGGCTGTGATCCGGATAAAAGAACACAGATCAATCAGATCAAATTTTGGAGCAATGGATATCTCGGAAACTGAGTGATTTTGCTCAAATTTTAACACAACAAAGGGTACTCCACCACTTTGAGCGTGACCTGGAAAAAAATCAGAAAATACGAAAAACAGGACGAGGGGCTGCAATTTTCGATTGCTCTTGTATAAGATCAGTGAAAGGGTAAAATACCTGGTGTGAAAATAAGGCAAGCTATTTTTAGGTTACAGAAATTCTTCAAAATTTGGGGTCTGTATTTATACAATATCAGATACAATCATAAAATAACAACTAGAAAAGCAAATATTCTCTCGCCTTTTATTTGCAACAGCTCAGTACATGTACACTAAAAGCAAATATTTGAGACTGACAAACCATGTAGTTTGCAAATCATATAATACAGGTATTTTTCCACTCTTATCGTCTTCACGAATCATTATTATTACCTATGATTAAACACTTAACCCTCAAATATATTTACCAAAATTTCAATTTTCTCTTAGAGATGTCCTTGTGCAGACCAAGAGATTATTTGTGACAATTTATCAATGGACTTATTTACTTCATAACCTGTGGTAAATTTTCAAATATAGTCCTTTTGCTCTGCAAACACAAACCTTTAATGGTCAAGCCGGTCACAACCGGCCTCTGCAGTGCTCTTGGCCAAGAGAACATTTTTGAAAATTTACCACTGGAATGACTGGCTCGTTTATCGAGCCAGTCATTCCAGTGGCAAATTTTCAAAAATAGTCTTCTCTTGGTCTGCAAATGGACATTTACTTTGAGAAACTTGAAATTTTCGTGACCAAATTTGACCATTAAAGGGTTAACGTCAGAATATGAATCACGCCATGGATATTTCCAATCATATGTAGTCTAACTTAAGTTCATGTCACAGCTTTCAACATTTCCGTGGCTATTTTGACATGTCACTGAAAGCCGTTGCTATCAACGAAAGCAATAGCTTTTAGCAACACTATTTTCAGAATCAACACATGGTACTTACTCACGCGCCTATAAAGTTTGATTTTCTGGCACATCAGCTGTGTGACACTGGTAAATATTCTGAAAACAATTTGACTAAATGTGGTTGGCCACCAACAACTTTCAGTTAAATTGTTTCCAAAGTATTCAGCGTGTTTATTTAAACCCCTTGGGAAATGTAGTCGCCAGTTAATTGGTTCATATAATTAATATTTCTGGAGAATATAAACATAAGAACTTCTTATTGTTGGACTGTTAGCAAGCATTCTCCTTTATTAAATCACCTGCCATGTCATTTAATATTTACTATTAAGTACACAATACAATGGACCTTTCCACTTTTAGCTATTCCCCGGCCATCTCTAAGCTCCACCCACACCTCGTCCGTGTTGGGATCGATCGATCTCTGAACGCTCTGACTATCAATTTCCAGAAAACTATACATGTAAGCTGAATATTTTGAAATTAATTTGACGGGGTGCTGTTGCTGCCTATGGCAGCAACAGCGTCCAGTAAAATTAGTTTCAAAATATTCAACAGCATGTTTATTACATAGAAGAGATACAATTCATACGTGTCAGACTATTAAGCGTTAAATACGGGTGATATCGAATCATTCATGACGTCAGCATACACGTCACTTAGTTAATTATGACATCAGATTGATAGATGGATACTCTGGAAAGGTGAATTTAACAAACAGTATTAGTCCAAAATTGGTGTAGCCATTTGTGTGTTTATTTGATTTCTCCGTAAGCAATTATTTACATACTAATCTATAGTGCGTATGTGCGTATATGCAAGTCAATAAATGTGCATGCATGTGTGCGTGCTTGCGTGCATGTGTGTGCTTGCGTGCGTGTATGTGTATGAATGCATACATTTGCAAGACGTGTATGTAAGTTTGTGCAGGTGCATAATGAAGATTTGCGGCCATAATAACAGCATTCTGGTACTGAATATCACATCTTTAACAAATGACCATTACCTTTAAGTTATCAGTATCAACCATCTTCAATTAGGCTACTCTGCCTTGCCTAATCCTTCATCTCCCCGCCCAATACCTACTCTACCAGTTTTCAACGTAACGCTCAACATAAAACAGTTTGCTTCACTAAATTACTGGATGCGAAGAATTCCAGGCCATTATCAATAGCTTAACATGATAATCATTAGCGCTTTAATGATCAAGTCAGCCAAAAACCAAACTCTAGTGGTCATCAGGAATGTCCATTTGCAGACCAATAGAAGTTTATTTTTGAAAATTTACAACTAGAATGATTGGCTCGATCAACGAGCCAGTCATTTCAGTGGTAAATATTTCAAAAGGACTCCTGGCTCAGGAATAAACATTTCTTAAGCAGAAATGGAATAGATATTTACTGAGCAAAATTTTTAAATTTTGTAACAAATCTTGACCAATAAAGCGTTAATTCACGTAATTAGGATAATCAGAACAAAATACAGAATAACTTTTAAATAATTCATATATACATGATGTTCTGCAGGCAATTGTTTTATAATACAAACTAGGGAACACACTCCTAATACTACTAAACATCCCATTTTTCACTAACTTATGATACTTCCCATAAATGTATTACTTAGAATCTATTTTTAACCCTTAGCATTCTTGATGTCAAAATTTTTAATTTTCAAATTAAATTAAGAGATGAACTGGTGTTCATTTTTCAACAAATTTGGTGGAAGATGTTGCTGTCATTGACAGCAACATCGTCCACCAAAATTGTTGAAAAACGTACACCAGTTTCTTTGTGATTGATGCCGTAAAAGATAGAATATTGACATTAGAGTGGTAGGGTTATGGCTGTGTTGATGAAAGAAAATGAACAAGTATTGTTTATGAATTAAGATATTGCTAAGGATGGCCCATTTAAAATTTCATTAACCACACTGCCCACCCACCCCTCCCCAAACTCCACAAGATTCTTACATCATACCTAAATCCTATACATAAACATGTCATACTGTATAATCTAAATCATATTTACTATACACTACAAAGGTTAGTGAAAGTTCTGCTCATTATTTAGTTTTGTCTGAAAGTTGCTGCTTCTAAATTTAGCATCAACAGCTTTTAGTCAAAATTGTTAAAACATTCAGCAGGCTTTATATTCAGCAATTTTCTAGTGCGCCAGGTTGAAAAGGTTACAATCAATTTGGGGGGTCGGTATACACAGGGGATACTTATGATGTCATCATAGTTTAGCTGCTGCTTCTTTTACGTAGACGACTCCGATTCGGACTTCTGCTCAACCGTTTTCTTGCCCTGAAAATATAAACAGTAGCACAGTTCATTGCAGTTGTATTTTTTCCAAGAGTCTGGAGCTTAGCTAGAGATGGGCTGGGCATAGATAAGTGTATTTTATCCATTGGCTCGTTGGACCCTAAGATGGTCGACATTCTGTACAGAAACCTGATTGGTCAATCTTAATTTTGTGACATCTCACATGACATATTATATCAAGAAGAACATGAACACTTGAAATTCCAGTGTCTCAATTTCAAAGACAACTATACAGGAAAGCTATTGAATATTTTGAGACTAATTTGACTGGGAGTTTAACAGCTCCGCATCAAATTACTTTCAAATTTTTAAACAGAATATTCCTTACATCAGATGCTTGACTTGAAAGTCTGTGTATGTGTCTGGTTATTCAACTAGATAGTGGTCAAGTCGGTCAAAACCCACCTCTGCCAAAGCCAAGAGAAGAGCATTCATAAAAAGCTACCACTGAAATGGATGACTCGATAACATAGCCAGTCATTCCAATGGGAAACTTACAAAAGTAGCGTCTCACGGCCTTCAAATGAACATTCAATCAGCAAACATTAGGATTTCCTTGACCAATGTTGACCAATAACCCTTTAATACTCATATCAGTCAAAAAACGGCTTCTGCAATGGTCTTGAGAAATGTTCATTTGCAGAGCAGCAGAATTCTTTTTGAAAATTTACCACTGGAATAACTGTCTCGATAACCGAGCCAGTCAATCCAGTTTTAAACTGTCAAAAATAGTTTTCTTTTGGTCTGCAAATGGACATTTTCTATGTGAAAATGAAAACTGAAATTTTTCTTGAATCAATTCGAGGGTTAAAGGGTTAAGAGAGGAATTAATATCTATCAGTAATTTGAAATAAAAAACATGTTTCAGAAGCAATGTTTTGAAAATAATCATTTACCAAAATCTAAACATTAGCTCATTGAAAAACAATTAGTGACTGAGATCCCAATGTGGGAGGCATGACTTATTGACATACCTATTTGGTGATCGGGAACGGCTACGTGACGATGAGCTACCTTTACGTCTGAAAACAAAGATACTCTGATTAGATTACAGTACAGCTCATAAATAAGTCAAAATGTTTCCAAAAACAAAAACACAAACATGTTAGTTACTAAGAAATGTTCTCGTGAATATTTGTAACATAATTGGAAGGCATTGCTGCCTGATTCCAATCCAATGGACCTGTCCAGTTTTAGCTATGCCCTGCCCATCTCTATCTAAGCTCCACTCACACCTTGTCCATGTTGGGATCGATCGATCACTGAAATCCATGCCTATTAATTTCCAGAAAACTATACAGATATGCTGTTAAATATTTTGAAACTAATTTGACTGGGCGCTATGGCAGCAACAGCGTCCAGTCAAATTAGTTTCAAAATATTCAACAGAATGTTATTAAATTGTAAAGACATACAATTCGTACGTGTCGGATTATTAAGCGCTAAAGACGGACTATATCGAGTCATTCATGACGTCATTCTACACATCACGTAGTTGATTATTACGTCATGTAACGTCATATGGATGGATAAATTTGGAAATGTCAATTACGTTCGAAATATTCAACAGAACGTTTTATTTAGTTTGGGAAACATGTTATATTATTACTGTAGTTATACATTACAGATGCTCACCCATTCAATAAACCCTCAACATGATCCAGATAAATTTTAAACTCTGGATTCGTATCCGGATCGAGACAACACTTCAGGCCTATGCTCTATTTTCCAGGAAAGGTGGCATATAATATTTAGAAAATCTGTTTATTCTGTTCAACTTGTAAGATGCTAGTGTTGTCCTGACGCTAATGGTTAGTGTCCGTTTAACGCTAAGCTCACTGAGATTAGACAATATTAATATCAGAAAAGAAATGTTTTCTACTGTTTTTTCCTTTGCAAATCGTGCTTATAATGTTTATTTAAATAACTCTAACTGTCTTTTTGGATAAAATGTATGCTCGTAAAATGTCTAATGATTTTACAAACTCGATTAATTAAATCAAATTTGATTTACTGCACAGGTGCACATGTACAGTGCAATAGGCAGATTGTTTGCAAGATATGATGCGTAGAATTTTTAGCGGGTTTTATCAAAATATTCTAACTATAGTTTAGTCATCCTATAGGATAGTTTCCACATCATAAACATCTTTAATCGACTGCAATACAGCACATAAAATTCGACACTATCTGCCTCTGTGATAGCTTAGAAGGGGTGGGAGGTGGTAGTATACCAATTGTTCATTGTTTAGGGACCTCTTAGACGACTGACATTGGACAATGGCAGATTACGATTATGACGTTAGAAATGATTTCCATCCCAAAATTTTTAAATTAAGCGCAAACTCTTATGTTTTAAAACAATTTAAGCAATAATTTCACTACATCCGCTAGAGATTACATCAGATATTATTGCTACAGATTTATATCTACTGCTAAAAATGTTTTAATTTTGTGGCATTGGGATAATTTTTCACAAAAACTCAATATTTATTGAAAAATAAACTGAATATCTGGTTAAAACCGGTTTTCTGGTCAACAGCATAAACGGTCACAAAAACAATACCGTACAGCCCTAGCTGACATCATTTTCATTATGACCGTAACAACTGTAACATGTGATGTATATAATTATAATGTCAAAGTGACTGATTGGATCCATCCATTGTTGACATACTGTAACCTGTCATGGGCTCTAATCAGTCCTTTCACTAATGAAACCAATTCAAGTTCATAACACAATTTATTCTTGTTAACAACTTACTTTCTAAATCGATCCCGAGACGGACTTCTGTCCCGGCGAATGCGCGGCGGAGAACGTCTTCGGCTTCTGTCAAAGACAGCAGAATATAGTCAGTAGATTAGTTTATGAGCTGTTAACCCGTAGCACACTGATGTCAATATTCTATCTCTACGGTGTCAATAGCTAAGCTAGTGTACAATTTTAGCAATTTGGTGGATGATGTTGCTGTCTACGACAGCACCATCTTCCACCAAATTTGTTGAAAAATAAACACCATTTATCATTTACTTTAATTTTAAAATACTAACATCAGAGTAGTAAGGGTTAAAAGCATGTTTTATTCTACAAAATATGAACTATTCTATATGACTGTTTTGGTCATAGCAATGTGGTAAACACTGTCAGAATTTTCTACTAGATTGTTTGGTCAATGACATGTTATCGCAAATCTCCGAAATTAGCGCTTTGATGTTGTGACCCCCGTGGAGTGGAGCCAAATGTAAATGTCCTCTCACACTCCGCAATCATATACCCGTCGGTTGAATTCTGTCCAACAGTTTCAGATGTCTTGTGTTACATTTCGATAAGTTCTTCCCCAGACCTCGTCCAACCACCCTACGAAGTTTTCAAAGCGATCCGATAAACGGTAACAGAATTATCATCCAGAAACCAATTTTGGAGATAGCCGCTGGTAGCTGGCTGCCATCTTGGATTTTGGATCATTGTCGATTTCGGTAGATTTCATCCCCAGACCTAGTCCAACCACCCTATGAAATTTCGATTTCAAACTATATGGTACATATGATAAATGATCATCCGGCAACCACGCTACTGCCCGGACCACGTCATTACATATCCCGCCAATTTTTTTGGGCGGGGTATAAAAATGTTCCTGGAAGCGATTGCAGCTAGGTGCCTAAAGCATTTAACCATTTAACACTCATATCAGGCCAAAATTGCTTCTGTAGCGGTCGCCAGAAATGTCCATTTGCAAAACAAGAAAATACTATTTTTGAAAATTTACCACTGGGCCATTCCATGTCAAATCAACACACTAAGATGTACTTTTTTCCATGTCCATCTCTGATTTTGCTCAAATTTCACACACTGATTACTTAGGAGAAATGGAGCTATACAAAATTTTAAGTCTATCTTGCCCAGTGTCCGAGATATGGGTCAGCATTGCCAGGTATTAGAAGTTCATCCTTTCTTGGATAGGAAAATGAAACAGAAGGTCCAGAAGGATGCAAGAATTTAAGTCTCACCTCATCTGTGTTTATGGACTTATTAAGAACATAGGCTAGCCACCATTTTCCATCATATTCACATGTTACATAACCAGTGAGCTCCACCCATAGAAGAGGCTCTTTACTAGCTGTGTCACTGACCTGCACCTTTGTTCCTGATACATACAGATGAGCATGAAAAGTCTAACTATGAGACTAAATCGTGATCCGGGAATTGCAGTGAATGCATGTAGGTTTTGGATACCTGAAATCGCTACTGCACAATCAAATCGATCCTGTACAGTTACACGCTCTTCTTCGACTCCTTTATTGCTGATGTACACAAATTCAACTGCAGGAATATTATCTTTTGCCCATTCATAAAGCTGTTTGGGTGTCTGGATTTGATCCTCATATGGTCTCTGTAAACTAGTCCTGGCTGCAAGTCGCTTGACTGTCCCACCGACTCCATCACAAGGGCCTTTTCCATGTTAAGTTCCACAAAAACGTCACTGCTAGCATACCAGTCATCCTCGTGGTAAGCAAGGTTGAGGAAATTTTTCCTGTTCTTATATTGAGGTGCTGCACCATCAGAGAAAGACAACACTTTCTTAACTGGTAAGTTCTTAGATTTCAAAAGATTCAAAAGTTGCCTTTGAAAGCAATGAACAGCAACTGTATCGTGTTTGAGACAGTCAGATATTATCACATCACTGATGTGTTTTAGATCTGTTGATAAATTATCTACGATTGGAAAACGATGATAAGCAACAAATGGATGAATGGTAGCTCGAGTGTTTGTCCAATGAAAGCCTTGTGCAACATCTTGAAGGACGAATGTATAATTTTCTGCAAAATCTCCAATAATCAGGACTTCACCATCCATGTTTCCTTCCTTTATCTACTTTATATATGCAGATTGTTCTTTTGAAATGAAATCATGTCATAGAAGAATAAGTAGCTTTTTCACGAGAACATCAATAAACTCATCAACTGTTTTCACAAGTGTTTCCAATATTGTTCTCCCCACGGTAACCCATGATTTATGTCACTTCATCAATTGATAACTTTGTAAATATATCTTTGAGGCAATCAGAAAGTTCATTCATATTAACACACAAAGCAGTTTCCGATGTAACAGTTGGGCTGTGCTGGGTTACACGCTAGACGGGTCAATAGGTGTTTATACGTTACAGTCCCATTATAGTCATCTGCAACAAGAACTCTAAATGCAGGAAAACTGGAAATCTTTGCTCCTTCAAGCATAAGTTTCACATTTTGATGCATTGCACCAGGCAATGCAATACTCTTTGGTCTCTATGAAGCAAATTTAGAAAATCCAATCTTTATGTTTGGGTGTTCATATTTAAAACGTATGTAGGCTTCCCTGAGATTGCACAGAATAAGTTTCTTTTGCACACTCACTTTCTGACCATCAGTTCTAATTGATACACAGTCTTTTTCCCCCGGAATTTGACGACTTATATCATCACTTTCATAAAATTCTTTAACCACATTGACAGTTTTATTGGGAAGTGTCTTCCCTGGCTTTGGGTTTGGAGTTGAAAGAATTCCCTTCTCAGTCACTAATTTCTTAGCAGCTCTCGCCATATAATTTGTGGCACCAAATTCTTGCTCAATTTGCCGAATGCTCCAGCTCTGTGGCAATGTGGTTAATATTTGGACTTGCACACTTTTCTGTTCTGTTGTCTGAAATTTGTTTTGGAGCGTATGAACCATCTCTTCAAAATGTGTTATTCTGGGGGTCTACCAATTCATCAGCCATGGAAGTGCAGGCATCCATTTTCAATTTTTTGGTCAATATTTATGGGTGGGAGAAATAATTCTACTGACCTTCGTATATATCATTGACTAAACAGACTATATCTCAAAAAACCCATATTTCCCACTAATTTTTTTAACATGCCTAAAGGATAGATGACTATCAAATGACATCAAGATTTCCTTGGTCCGACGAGGTACTCCGGGTGTAGGTAAGGTCAGATGTTACCAAGGTCAGATAAAATCAATATTTTTGCATTATCTGATAGAAAGAAAGGAATGATACCATTGGATAGGGTTTCCAAATACCTTTAAACCAAGCGATTGATCACCTCTGTATGATAATAAATAAGGAAGTTATGGTCGTTTTAGTATTTAATATCATCAAAATTTTGGCAGTCAACTGTGATTTTGGCCAAACTTTGCTGACCCATATCTCGGACACCGGTCATGAGAGATCGGAAATTTTGTGTAGGTCATTTTCTCAGTTATACAACAAGTATGCAAACTTTGAGCAAAGTCAGAGGGTCAGGTTTTTGGTTGTGTTGAATTCATATGGAATGGCCCCACTGGAATGACTGGCTCAATAACTGAGCCAGTCAGTCTAGTGGTAATCTTCAAAAATAGTCTTCTCTTGGTCCGCAAATGGACATTTTTGAGAAAAATTAAAATTTTTTAAAACAAATTCGAGGGTTAAATGGTTAACAATACTCCGTCAAAGTGGCCTCAAACTAAGTTTATTTTGAATGATTTAACTGGATTAGAAATATTTTTAAAAAGTTTAGCATCAAGGTATCTCTTACCGTGACCTGGATCTTGATCGTGAGACTTTTCGGAGACGAGGAGGAGGAGAATAACGCCCTGGGCGCGACCTAAAATAAAAGAAAACATAACCAGATGTGACAGTAATACGCATGTATGAATCATTTATCATGCTAATGTGATTGATTGGAAACAACTTTAGTCTATCGAAAAGAGGGATTCATTTGTAGCTATGCCCCGCCCATTTCTAGCTAAGATCCGCCCACTTTGATGGAGTCGATTCAAAACTTTAAAACCTGAATTTCCAGAATCTACCTTACAAGGTAAACAGGTAAGCTGTTGATATGAAATAAGTTGCATAATACCCGTTTCTGTTTCTAAATACCTAGTGTTGAACCGCAAGTGACCAGCAAATAGTCTGGTTTGTCTGCGAAACAGCTAGATTCCTGCTAGTACTGATACATGTTTTATATACATTGTTCTGTATATTCAATTTCTATTAGACCATTCAGAAAAATAATTTTGTTTCCTGAAAACCAGGTGGGGAAAAAATGCTTCAGTCATGGTTAGGAAAGGAGGAAATTTTTATTATTTCAATTATTAATTTATTCTAAAAAGGTCATAAATATTTGTTTTTCAGATATTTAACTACCTGTCCATTAAATATGGTTGTAATTGACCAATTTGCCATGTTTTTCATGTCACAATTAGCAAAAGGGATTCACATGGCATACAAATGACCTTAAAAACATTGTAATTTGTAGTTTGACAATTGTATGGATGTTTTAGCATTTAAGCTGGGTAGAAAAAATTTATCCCATTCCCGGCCGGGTGAAAAAAAGAGAAAAATGTCACCAGGGATGTTTAGAGAAAACAAAACTTTTAATTCAGCCTTAATTACATGTATGAAAAATGAATATACTTGATAACATAATCATAAACCAGCAATATTTATTTAGTTGTATTTCACGCAAACTTTTATGGATCAGTTTTAGTCTTCACCAAGCAACTTCCTGTTACATTTCTACCGTGATTGACAGCAGTTCTCAGTTCGTTTTGTCTAGAGGACAGCAAATAATTTCAAAAGGAATAGGATGAACAAAGAACCAGTTTTAGTGAGCGCTCACTCGGCATCAGTCATTCATTTCATCATCATCATTCAACTCTATCTTGCCTGTTTGTCGATCTCTTGACATGATTGTGGCTTTCTACACCCACGGACTGCAGAAAACACTAAGTTTGACCAATTTTACAATACTGATATACACGATTTCCCAATGTTGGATGAGATTTTTGTCAACGTCATTTATGTTACGTTTGTTTTCTTCACGTAGTGATCGTAGTCATCGTGTGGCCAGTAAGTGACTAACAGTAGCATCTAGTAAGGAGGTAAACTAAACAGAATGGACGTTTTCCAGTTTTGGCTGTGGCCCCCTACATCTCTAGCGAAGCTCCACTGAGACCACACTTGAGTTGGGATCGATCGATCCCTGAACTCCCTGACTATCAATTTCCAGAAACCTATACAGGTAAGCTGTTGAACATTTTGAAACTAATTTGACTGGGTGGCGTTGCTGCCTATGGCAGCAACAGTCCCCAGTCAAATTAGTTTCAAAATATTCGACAGACTGTTAATAAATAGTAGACATACAATTCGTACATGTTAGACTATTAAGCATTTAAAACGGACTAAATTGAGTCATTCATACAGTAATTGATTATGACGTCATCCTACACGTCACATAGTTGTTTATGTCATATGATGGATGAATAAACTGGAAAGGTCCATTACATAATCTCTGCAAGATGGTAGTTAGTTTGCTATGTTCCATACATGAACACCTGGTTAGATGGACCTTGGACTGACCCACAAAATAACAGACTTCATCCGCACCATACGGCCAACATACTTATCAAATTTGATCAATGTACTCCAAGTCGAAGCCGAGTTATTGAATAAAAGCCAAACATCTGCATGGATGCACCTATTCAGCATCAGGAGGATGTACAGACTGGCACAAAATAATAGGTATCTAACTAGATCAATGGGCACCCCAACCATGAAATTTCATAGACATTTTCCAAGTGTAGGACGAGTTATTGAACAAAAAACAAAAATATGCATTGAAGCATGCATGAAAAGAAGCAAAGAAATAATAATAATAATAACGTCAACAACAGCTAGAATGGAATCAATTAACCCTTACATGTACCACTTTGATGTCAAAATTATTAACTTTCAAATTAAATTAAAACATGAACTGGTTGGTGTTCATTATTCAACAACTTGGTGGCAGCAACATCGTCCCACACGCAGCAACATCGTCCCACACGCAGCAACATTGTCCCACACGCAGCAACATCGTCCCACACGCAGCAACATCGTCCCACACAATTGTTTAAAAAAGTAGACCAGATTCTGCGCTAATGACACAGTAAACGCGAGAATACCGACATCTGAGCAGTAAAGTATAACCCTTTAATGTTATACCGGCCGAAACCGGCCGCTGCTATGATCTTGTGGAATGTCCAATTACAGGTCAAGAGAATACAATTTTTGAAAATTTATCACTGGAATGACTGGCTCGATAACCGAGCCATTCATTCGAGTGATAAATTTTCAAAAATTGTATTCTCTTGGCTTGTAAATTGAAACTTTATTTAAATTTTCATAACCAAATTTGATCATTACCCGGGCTAAGAAAGGTATTAGTAGTCTTACCGTGACCTTGATCTTAGTGGTGAACGTCTTGGTGACTTAGCTGGTGATCGTTTCATTGACCTTCGGGGTGATCTTGATGCAGATCGTTTAGGTGATCTGGCCAACGATTTGTTAGGTGACCGTCGTGGTGATCTCGCTGGAGACCTTAATGATAATCGCCCTGGAGATCGTGCTAGAGGCCTTATTGGGGATTTTGCTGGTGAACGTCGCGGTGACTTTGGAGGGGAATTTGATGCTGTCCGTAAAGGGGATTTTCCAGCTGACCGGCGAGGTGGCCTCACAGGTGAACGTCGAGGCGATTTTGCTGCTGATCGCCGTGGTGATAGAGAGGGCGACCGATGAGGAGATTTTGTGGGAAATCGTCGAGGTGACCTACGAGGTGATCGTGCACCTGCCCTAAATGGAGATCGTCTAGGTGATTTTGCTAATTGCCTTCGTGGTGACCTTGCTAGTCTTCGAGGTGACCTTCTTGGCGATCGTCTTGGTGATCGGCGTGGTGATTTCGACAGTGATCGTCTTGTACTTCGAATAGAACGCTTTCCTGAATTCGGAGGTGATCGAGCTGATCTGCGCGGAGAACGACCTGGGGACCTTCGATTAGGAGACCGACGATCTTGGCGAAATGGAGACCTTCTAGGTGATCGCCTCGGGCCCCTAACAGGTGATCTCCTTTTTGCAAATTTTTCCCCAGATCTGAATAATTGTAAACACAATGATTGTCAAATAAAACCAGTACAAACGCTACATATTTTCAAAATATTATTTTAACATGAAATATATGAGTATCTGGGAAAAAAATATATGGAATTTCATTCAAAACTGCACAAATTTTGGTAGAATTTATGACTTATAACTATGGTCAAAATATTCAACAAACCATTTCTTATTAACCTGTACCACTGCGATGCCAAAATTTTAAATTTTCAAATTAAATTAAAGGATGAACTGGTGTTAATTTTTCAACAAATTTGGCGGAAGATGGTGCTGTCGTAGACAGCAACATCGTCCACCAAAATTGTTGAAAAATGTACACCAGTTTTTATGCTATTGACACAGTAAAAGACAGAATATTGACATCAGAGTGGCAAGGGTTAACTAAATTGTTTCTGTTTATGGCTAGAAAACATGTGACCTGCGTCAAGTTCGACTCGCTAACTATAGTCAATTTGCTGGTTTACTGAACATGCGCAGTTGCTATGCCGAGTTGGACGCTAAATAGTTAACATTAGTACGTTGGTTCCCGATTTCCCATTGAATTACTATTGCAGAAAATTTGGAGCCGGGTACCAGTCTCCATTAACCCTTTCTGTCGTCTGCTTTGATGACCTATGAAAATGGGTTATTTTTGTCCACTAAGACATCAAAAATCGTCCATATGACATAGAGTGGGAAGGAATAGGAGCTTAGGAACAATGAGATACAATGGGAAAGCATAATTTCATCAAACCTAAGTTATTTAGTGAAATATTTACACTTTTATATGCATTTATTCATGGTAAGCGATCGGTGTTGGCCATTTTGAAATTACACAAATATCGCACTAGCCATCTGAACCGAACTCAGGTGCTCGTTCGACTATAGTTGACCAGCTAACTATGGTTAGGAGTTGAACTTGACCTATGCGTACATATCAGCCACCTTAGTGATAAAGGCATCCTGTATATTAGCAATGGAAGAGCAAAATCCTCAGCTCACTGATGTGCAGCTCCTTTACAGGAGGAATAACTCAGGCTGAAGACATGAAATTGTGACCAAAGACAAGTGACTACTTACAGCTGCAGATGTCTGCATCCGCAGAACACGCTACACCATCATCATCATCACAAACACCATCATCACAATCACCATCATCACAATCATCATCATCACAAACACCATCATCATCACAAACACCATCATCACAATCACCATCATCACAAACACCATCATCACAAACACCATCATCACAAACACCATCATCACAATCATCACAATAGCAATCATCATCACAAACACCATCATCACAATCATCATCATCACAATAGCAATCATCATCACAAACACCATCATCACAATCATCATCATCATCAATCATCATCATCACAAACACCATCATCACAATCATCACGATCACAAACACCATCATCACAAACACCATCATCACAATAGCAATCATCATCACAAACACCATCATCACAATCATCATCATCATCACAATCATCATCATCACAAACACCATCATCACAATCATCACGATCACAAACACCATCATCACAAACACCATCACAATTGTCATCATCACAAACACCATCATCACAATCATCATCATCACAATAGCAATCATCATCACAATAGCAATCATCATCACAAACACCATCATCACAATCACAAATATCATCATCACAATAACAATCATCATCACAATCATCATCATCACAATCATCATCACAAACACCATCATCACAAACACTATCATCACAAACACCATCATCACAAACACCATTATCACAAACACCATCATCACAAACTCCACCATCATCATCACAATAGCAATCATCATCATAATCACAATAGCAATCATTATCACAATCATCATCATCACAATAGCAATCATCACCACAATAGCAATCATCATCACACTCATCATCACAATAGCAATCATCATCATCATCATCACAATAGCAATCTTCATCACAATCATCATCACAATAGCAATCATCATCATCACAACAATAATCATCATCACAATCATCATCATTAGGAACTTAGAGGAACATTTAGCCCAGGTTTGGTACCAATCTAGCAAGAAGTACCCCAAGCCAAGTCTGCCACAATTGTTGAAATTGCATATGATCGAAGACAGACAGACACTGAGTATGGTCTCATAGATAATGTTGGATTCACTAAAAATAGTCAGTTAATTTGCTTACTGATCATGTGCATTGAATGTGCAAAAAGAAAGCTGGATAATTAACTTGGTAGCCAATTGAAGAATCCAGTTTATCAATCAATCATTTGGCGTCATAATCAACTATGTCACATGTAGGCCGATGCTATAATCATTTACGTTATGAATGACCTAATTAAGCTCATCTTAAACGTTTAATAAGCCACTAAGTTGTACGAATTGTATGTCGTTACTGTTTAATAAGCATTCCGTTGAATATTTTGAAACTAATTTGACAGGGCTCTATTGCTGCCATAGGATTACCTGTTGTTTTCTGGAAATTGAGATTCGCAGAGTGCAGGGATGGATTAGTCCAAACATGGGCAAAGTGTGGGTGGAGATTAGCTAGAGATGGGTGGGACAAAGCTAAAACTGGATTCCTCCATTAACCCCCTTGGCTTAGCATAACAGAGAGTACCAGTTTCAGTTAACCCTGTCCCCAGTGCTGAAATCATTATTTTGATGGGATATGAAAATGGGTGTTCTGTACGCAAAAATTTCAAACAATGTCTATAGGAAAACAAGAGCTCTGCAAACGGCGCATAATACTTTGCCCTGATGACAAAACCAATGTGTGAGAGCTACAGTACGCCGCAAAAATAACTTTACTAGAAAACGGGAAAAAACGGGACCATAGCACTAAAAACACGCAAAAGAAACCGGACAGTTTCTGCACTGTCAGTTAAAAGATTTTGATGCGCTAGGAAAAGATTTAGCCCACCAAGAATTTCATTTAGCGTGTGGATGCATCGAAAAAACCCATTGAGACCCGTTTTGAAGATTTAAACGAGTTCAGACTATTTAGGCGCGTTTAAATGTTCGGTGGCTTGCCAGTGTCAGAGGAGTGGCATCACTAGCAATTTTTTTACATTTTGACCCCAGGGCCTGGGGGCGGGGCCAAATGTAGATGTAAAACTCCACATTGATATAGATAATCAATAGACCAAATTTGGTTGAATTCTGTCCAACGGTTTCAGAGGAGATGCAGTACAATCAATTTCCGCATGTTAAAATTTGACCTTTTGACCCCTCCCCACCCCCTGGGAGCGGAGCCAAATCTAAATGGCCTCTTGCAGTTCGCAATCATATCGGTAACTCAGGTATCAAATTTTGTTGAGTTCCGTCTAACGATTTCAGAGGAGTTGCGTTACAACTGATTTGACCTTTTGACCCCTGCCATGCTCCCCCTGGGGCGGAGCCAAATCTAAATATCGTCTTGCAAAGCGGAATCATATGGGTAACCCACATACCAAATTTGATTTAATTCCATCCACTGGTTTGGGAGATAGCGTGACGGACGAAAGGAGACAGACAGACGGACAGAGGCGATTACAATATCCCCATTTTTTTTAAACGTGGGGATAATAATCCAAAACCTATTACTAAATATTAAATCATCACTAAATTTCAGTCATATACAATTCCATACATTCATTTCTAATACATGTAGTACCTTTCCCGGAATAAAACGGCATGTGAGGCTTATGAGCACGCTATTAACTTACATATTTATTTGTTGTTTTCTGATTTTCCGGAATTTCCTTTGTTTGAATATATGGTATTAAGATTTTAAACCCCATTTTCGTAATTCTTCAGCGATCTCTCTATTCGGCACATCCTCGTGTTTTGGTTGTTCATAAAAATGAAATTGCGAAAGCAACCATATATGTAAGATCACACTTCATCAGGGAATTCCCAAACATCCCCGATACAGGGTATTAACGTTTTAAACTGTGGGAGCCAAATCTAAATGGCCTCTTGCACTCCGCAATCATATGGGTAACTCAGATATCAAATTTGGTTGAGTTCCGTCTAACAATGTCAGAGGAGTTGCATTACAATCAATTTCATGACCTTTTGACCCCATCCCCCCCCCCCTCCCCTGGGGGTGGGGTCAAATATAAATGTGTTCGTCCACTCCACATCGATATGGGTAACTGACATACTAAATTTGGTTGAATTCCGTACAACAGTGTCAGAGGAGTTGCATTACAATACATTTTTTTACCTTTTGACCCCACCCCACCCACCCGTGGGGGCGGGGCCAAATGTAAATGTGCTCATGTACTCCACATTGATATGGGTAACCAAATGACCAAATTTGTTGAATTCTATCAAACGGTTTCGGAGATACATTATAATCAATTTCCGCAGGTTAAAATTTGACCTTTTGACCCCTCCCCCACCCCCTGGGCCAGAGCCAAATCTAGATGGCCACTTGCATTCTGCAATCATATGGGTAACGGAGATATCAAATTTGGTTCAGTTCTAATGATTTCAGAGGAGTTGCGTTACAACCGATTTTACCTTCTGACCCCTGCCACATCCCACTAGGGGCGGAGACAAATCTAAACATCGTCTTGCAAAGCGGAATCATATGAGTAACCCACATACGCAATTTGATTTAATTCCATCCAATGGTTTGGGAGGCGATAGCGTGACGGATGGACGGACAGAGACGATTACAACATTCCAGACATTTTTTTTAAACGTGGGGATAATAAATGGGTCAAAACTAAATTAGACTCATCAAAACGATAGTTCAGGCTCGTCAGAAATTGTCTAGACAACATGTTCTATATAGCATTTTATTTTACTACGCGTTGCAAAATGGGTTTTTTTGTTTTCCTTTTGGCGATTTAAAATGCCTTTTTATAACTTATTTTTGTGGCGTACTGTATCGGAAAATATTTTTTTCTTCCTCAGACCCAGACCAGTCATCCTATGAAGTGTTAAAGCGATCCGTTAAACGGTCAAGGAGTTATTGTTCGGAAACAAATTTTCAAGATGTCCGCCGGTGACAGACGGCCATATTGGATTTCGGATTATCATAAATTTCAATAAGTTTCTTTACCAGACGTAGTCTAAGAGCCTATTAAGTGCTCCAATAAATGGTAATGGAAATATCATCCAGAAACCAATTTTCAAGATGGCAGCCATCTGGGTGTTCGAAATCATCGTCAAGTTCGCTAGGTTTCTTCCCCAGAACCAGTCCAACCAACCTATGAAGCCTCAAAACGATCTGATAAACCGGAAGGGAGTTATCATCCGGAAACCAATTTTCAAGATGGTTTCTGGTGGCTCGCTGCGTTCTGGTATTTCGGATCATTGTTAATTTCGATAGGTTTCTTCTCCAGAGCTAGTCCAACCACCATATACATTTTCAATGCGATCTGATAAAAAGTAAGTGAGTTATCATCTGGACACTAATTTTCAAGATGGCTGCGTGTGGCCATGTTTAATTTAGGATCATTGTCAATTTCAATAGGTTTCTTCTCCAGACCTAGTCCAACCACGCTATGAATTTTCTAGTCATATTACTTTCAAAATATTCAACAGTATATGCTATACATGTACATAGTAAAGAATTTAAGTATCCAGGAATTTGTTGTTGAAAGGGTTAATAATAGAACTTAAGAAAATCAATAATAAATTGCAATCACATACAAATTTTGCATAGCAGATATAGCTAAGCATGTTGCAGAATGTATAGCAAATGCCTAAATGTGTAGCAAATTGAGATGCGATACCAGAAATTAACACATTAATACTCAACCTAGCCAAAAAGCGCTTCTGCAGTGGTCTTCCGAAATGTCCATTTGCAGAATAAAAGAAATTTTTTTAGAATTAACCATTGGAATGACTGGCTCGATAATCCAGCCAGTCATTGCTGTGGTAAATTTTCAAACATTATCTTCTCTTGCTCAGCATGTGCACATTTTCTATGAGAAAATTAAAATTCTCTTGAACAAACTTGAGAGTTGAAGACTTTACATACCTGGAACGGCGTGATTCAGATTTCCTTTTCCTTGTTGATAAATCCTTTGCTCTGTCTTTAGACCGTTCACGATCAGATGTCTTTCTCATGCCTTCATCTCGCTTCATTGACAGCGAATCTCTACGCCTTTTTGTTGAATCAGTTTTACTTCCAGCACCCAATTTCTTTGTAGATTTCCGATGACCACTGCTTGATGACCGGGAACTGGAAGAATCTGAGCTTGATGAACTGGATGATGATGAGCGAGTTTGGCCTTTTTCAACAAGGTCCTTCTTAGACTTCAATTTATTTGGTGATCTTGAACTTTTTTTCTTATGTTCTGGACTTCGAGATTTACGGGCAAACTGTTTTGATTCTGTTTCATTTGTTGACTGACTGTCAGATGGTTTTGGATCAACTTTGTCCGGGAGCTGTATTTCTGACAGTTTGTCTGTGTATTTTGGCAATGGGATATCATTTCTGGAAGTCTCCATTTTCAATAAATCAGGGGCGTTTTTATCTGATCCAGCCAACATCTTATTGCGCTTTGACGGTGATGGTGATCTTGAAGTGGAAGATGACGATGATCCGGAGGAGGAAGATGAAGATGAGGAGGACGACCTTCGCTTCTTAGTAACAACTGGAGGTGTGTCAATCTGAGACACCCGTAGTGGCGATGCTGACATAGACTTTAATTCTGGAATAAGGTTCGAGTCCTTTTCACCACTCATATATCCAGCTAACACATCAGTACTCACAGGATTTAACACTGGTGGAGGGGAGTCTTCATGGTGATTTTCTTGTTGAAGAGGATCTAGAGATGCTTCAGGGCCAAGCGGCATTACTATATCCGTGAATGGTTTGAAAACACAGGTCGTTTTAGGTGCACGAGGTGGAGGTGGAGGAATCAGAGCTGCTGCATCTACAGGCACCAGCTCTGGTGAAGTAGGACGTCCAGGTGAGTAGGGTAGCAATCTTTCAACAGCTTTTAAAACCGGAGGCGGGCCTGGGTCAGCAATCTGTTCTGGCATAGGAATGTTAGCTATGTTTGTCACTGATGGTGGTCCATCAGAGTCTGTAGATGCACCTCGTCCAGATGGTTGCAGTATTGGTAATGGTGGACTGGGAGGCGCTGCTACTGGAAAAGGCGGTGGTTTCTCCAATGGTAATAGACTTGAGACATCACCCATCTTCAGCTTTTCATCTCCTATGGAAAGTGTAGTCTTTACCAAAGGTGACTTTGATCGTGACCGTGAAGAATCTGATGATGATCGATCACGTTTATCTTTCTTCCCACCTAAGGATCTTGAACCACGTCTTCGTTTCCTATCGCCTGACCTCGATCGAGATCTTGATGAAGATGACCTTGAGCTACGACTCGAATCACTAGACAAAGATCGTCGACCTCTTCTCGGCCTAGGTGAATATGACCGTGACCGTGATCGCGATTTTGATTTCAATTGCAATTGTGTTTTTCGAATATCTTGTGGTGAAGCTACCGGTATGCTTGTATGCTCCTCAACAGTAACTCCACTAGGCACTGCCATTCCCGCCCGAGCCAACAATCGGGCCTGTGCCGCAGTTATTTTAGATATTCCCTTCACCTCCTTTATAGCGCTGTCATCAGTCTCCTTTGGAATCTCAATGTGATCAGTATTCAGCATTGGTGGTGATGGAACCTTAGTCACAGACTCAGTTACTGTCACAGGCCTATCCCAACGACTAACGTGCGTCTTTTGCAATGTGTCAGGTTTCTTATCATCCCAGCGACTTGCAACATGTGGCATTTCCTGATCCTGCGTAGTGTAATAAGGCACAACATCAGGTGATTCATCTGCTTTATCATCCCATCGACTCGGAGGTGGTATCTGTGGCGGGGCTTCGATCGGAACCGGGATCTCTTCTTTGCTGCTAATAACATTTTTGGGTAACTGAGGGAGAGGTGGTTCCGGGGGAAGTATTGCAGCAAAGATTGATGGCCTAGAATAGAACAAGAAAAGAATAAATGTGTTTACTACAGTACAGCTAAAAAATAATTTAAAATTTTTCCAAAACAAAAACAGATATGTTAGTTAGAAAGAAATGTTCTATTGAATATTTTGAACATACTGGAGGAATCCAAATTTAGCTAAACTCCAACCACACCTCGCTCTCGTTGGGATCGATCAATCCCTGAACTCACTGAATATCAATTTCCAGAAAACTATGCAAGCAAGCTGCTGAATATTTTGAAACTAATTTTACTGGGTGCTACAACTGCCTATGGCAGCAACAGCACCCAGTCAAATTAGTTTCAAAATAATCAACAGCATGTTTATTAAATAGTAGATATACAATTCGTACAACAACGCTTAGTCCGTCACCAATTATGTGTTCTTGCGAACTTATCTATGGTCATTCATGACGTCATTGATTATGAAGTCATCCTTCACGTCATGTAGTTGATTATGGCGTCATATGACAGATGAATACAGTGGAAAGGTCCATTGGATTGCAATCATAAATGACAGCTGTTGAATAGTCTGTAAATCAGTTGACAGGACCTATTGCTGCCAATGTAATGTCTTCAAGTCGAATCATTTTCAAAATATTCAACAGAATATTTCTTATGCAAAAAGGTTAAAATACAAATTGTGTACTAAATAGTGATTAACCTGTATTTATCCTCACCCTGCAAAGGGGGGGGGGGGGGGTAATTGCGATCAGGCCTGTCTATCTGTGTGTCCACACCTGTATCTTAACCCTTTCCTGACGAAGCCGGCCATAGCCGGCCTCTGTAGTAGTCTTGAGGAATGTCCATTTGCAGGCTAAGAGAATATTATTTTTGAAAATTGTCCACAAGAATGACTGGCTCGGTAACCGAGCCAGCCATTCCCGTGGAAAATTTCCAAGAATAGTCTTCTCTTGGCCTGCAACTGGACATTAAATTAACAGATATTTTAATTTCTTGACCAAAGTTAGCCACTAAAGGGTTAAAACCTGCTGGTCCGATTCGGCTCAAATGTTAACATAATTAAGGATTGCGGTGCAATAGGATTTCCAGACTTTGGCTGTGATCCGGATAAGGGAACCCGAATCCGGATTGGATTAAATTCTGGACCTGTGGATATCTCAGAAACTACGGGTCTAATTTGGCTCAAATTTTAACACATGAAAGGGTGTGACCATAGACTAGGATTCCACAACTTTGGTGTGATCCAGGAAAATCCCAAAAATCTGTAAACATCCAGAAAATCAGAACAAATCTTAAATGCGACAAAAACGGGGTAAGCTATGGTCGGCAATCTCTGATTGCTCTTGTTTTCTCACATCGTTGATAACATTTAAGCCTGTGACCCTGAATTTCTCATAGAAAATGTCCATTTGCAGACCAAGACTATTTTTGGAAATTTACCACTGGAATGACTGGCTTGGTTATCTTTTAGAAAATTAAAATTTTTTAAAACAAATTCCAGGGTTACCATGGGTTAAGAGACAAGACCATGTATACTAGAACTTACTTTGAAAGTTGCAGTTTCACTTGTTCAAGCGACGGAACGGGTGGAGTTTTGATGCGCGGACTGTTACTCTGATCATCTGCTAACTGAAATAATAAAAGAAATTCATCAGAATCAGAATGAGTGTAACAAGATGTTCATGTACATGTGCACAGGTTCTGAATAGTAATGCTTTATCCCTCAAGATGGCCAAAAACGGCTTTGTAATGGTCTTGAGAATTGTCCATTATTTTTGAAAATTTACCACTGGAATGACTGGCTCGATAACTGGAGAATATGGCAAAAACAGTCATGGATGAGTCTCATTGTGTACGAGAAGTTCATTAACCTTTAAAGACAGCCAAAAACGGCTTTTGCAGGTCTTTTGATAAATGTCTATTTGCAGATCAAGAGGATATTTTAGAAAATTTATCACCGGAGTGACTGGCTCGATAATCCAGTGATAAATTTTCAAAAACATTCTTCTCATGGTCTACAACTGGACATTTTCTATAAGAAAATTGAAATTTTCTCGAGCAAATTTGAGGGCTATTACCCGATTAGGTGTGAGCTGAATCATGTTGAAAATATTAACCCAGAAGCAGGGACGGGTTGCTTCCGGAAGAAATCTATTTCTTTAGGACCATCCAGAATAAACTGGAGAAGAAAGGGGCTAGAATTGTAATGGTTTTTAAAAAAACTGAAAACAGACATGAATTGGTGACACTATGCTACTGACATACTGCTTGCCGAGTCTTAATTATTTAAGATGGCAAGCCAGCCTTAAATATCATTGTAATTATGTATTTTGTCACCTGTGAGTAGACTAGCTAATTAACCCGTTAACACTCATATCACCAAAAAACGGCTTCTGCAGTGGTCTTGAGAAATGTCCATTTGCAGACCAAGAGGAGCATTTTTTAAATTTACCATTGGAATGACTGGCTTGATAACCGAGCCAGTCATTCCAGTGATAAATTTTCAAAAAAAATACTCTTATCTTGGTCTGCAAATGGACATTTTCTATGAGAAAACTGAAATTATTCAAAACAAATTTGAAGGTTAAAGGGTTAAAGATCAAAATATCCCACCTGTTTCATTATTGGCATGACCACAGAACTCAGACTGTTTTTCTTTGCCTCTTCCTCGTCATTGTCAATTTCCATATCATCTGGCTCAGGGGGAGGCTGCCACGTTGCGGTCACCTAAATGGGATGAATAAACAAGGCTTTATTAATTAGCACTTAAAATCCTCAAATTTATTCAAGAAAATTTTAATTTTCTCATGAAAAATGTCCATTTGCAGACAGAGATTATTTTTGAAAACTTATCACAGCAATGACTGGCTCGATTATTAGTGTGTGGCCCTATGGCAGGATTTCTAGTCCCATTGGGATTTTTCTGTAAATTTATGGCACCATGCATTTTTGGAGTCTTTATATATTCCTAAAAGTGAACAATTTTGGTGCCAGTTTTTCTTTTGTTTTTGGCCTTTTTTGGACAGAAATAAATGACGCATAGGAGTACGATGACAAAAATTAAAAAGACCGCCATCGAAAGTTCTATGGGACTATTCTATTTGTATGCGATTCTGAGTTATTGTTACGATTTCCGATAGGAATTTTATATGAACATTGGAAAATTACGGTTAAGCCTGTCTATAAAGGCCACTTTATTGGTGATAATAAAATCACTAAAGACTATGGCTTGATCATAATAATTCATTTGCTATTGTGAACTGGTTTTAGGAGAAGCATATGCTGGATACTTAAGGTGAGTGGTCTTAAGACCACCTATCTTAACCCTTTCAAACCGAAAAGCTAACACACAAAAGTCCTTACTATTTAGTTAATATTCTGTTGGGTATTTTCAAAATAATCAGACTACATGTCGGAGTTATTGATGCTTATGGCAGCCACAGGTTCCTTTGCCCCGTCAGATGAAAAAAAATTATTGGAACATTTATCCGAGATTGAATTTAGTCGGGTGTTACAGAATAAACCTGGACATGTATGTTCAACAGCTACCAAATATTTCGCTGTTGGCTAAGCAGCTAAAGTTAATCGTCATGAGATTATTCAATGTAGAGAGCAACTGTTTGTGTTTAATGGCAATGGTGAGCGAGAGTATAATGTTCCAAACATTCTTTATTCAATTTTTATGGTGGATACTTAATGGTCCCCACACAGAGTTTAAAACACAATAGGCCTATCATTCAGAACTTAGGCACAAAACCTGTCTCAATATTTCAGAGACTTTGTATGAAATGAAATCAGGTACGCAGGTGCCCTATAGTCCACAAATTCAGGAAGCTGGTTTTAGACATGCTACAAAGAATGAGAATGAACATGTTCTAGCGGTAGGTCTCAAAGTACACACATATTCCCGAAGCAAAGCATCTAATTGACTATTTGCATGCTAATAGTGCGTGTGGACTATTGTCGAATTTTACGTATCAATTCTCAGTTGGCAGCTCGGGGGTAATTCAACGTATGGCATTTAGAGGTGGTGTTTACATTGCCCATGGTATAAAGAAAGGCTTACCAATAATCTTGGCTTCAGACAACATTGACTTCATGGAGGATACGTCTGATGGAAAGAATGCATTCCATGGAACAGTAAGTGGTTTTGCAACACCAGAACAACGACAACAAGAGGCCTAAGGGCCTGTGGCGCTCACCTGGACCATTGGCATTTAAACCATTTGCACGTAAATAGACATGATGGATGATTTCGGAAAATCCAAGATGGCCACCAAAGAATTACCCAATCAAGACTCTCATTTAATATGTTGAAGCCTACAATCATAGGATCGTTCCACCCAAGTTTTGTTGAAATCGGGTTATTGTTCGAAGGAAGGCGTACAGTTTTTAAATGGTTCCAGAACGCAAACAGATAATCAGAGATTTCTGCCAAAACATTGACCTATTGAAATTCCGAATAGAATTTCTAGAGGCTACGACAATAGGATCCTTGCAGCCGAGTTTGCTTGAACTCATTCAAGCGATTAACGAGGCGTAGCCTTTTAACGGATTTCTCAAAATTTTCAGAAAATCCAAGATGGCCACTGTAAAAATTGACCAATCAAAATTCTGTATACATGTTCCGAATCCTACCACCATAGGGTACCGCCAGCCAAGTCTGGTTGAAATTGCTCAAGCAGTTAATGAGTAGCGTTTCAAATGATTTCTCACCATTTTTCAGAAAATACAAGATGGTTGCCTGAAAAATTGACCAATCAAAATTCTGTATACAAGTTCTGAAGCATACTAGGCTAGGGTTCTTCCATCCAAGTTTGATTCAAATCGGCCCAGTGGTTATCGAGTAGTAGGCCTTTAAGTGATTTCCAGAAATTTTAAGACAAGAGGCCCAAGGGCCTGTGACGATCACCTGGACCATTAACATTTGAACCATTTGTATTTAAATAGGCATGGATAATTTTCGGGAAAATCCAAGATGGCCACCAAAAAAATAGACCAATCCAGATTCTCATTTGACATTTTGGCAGGTTTGAATTTTAAAATGTGTCACGTTCCTTATTTGCAAGTGATGGAACTGAACTTCCTTGTCAAAACACGAGCAACCTGATGAGGTTGCTAGAAAACGTCCCTGTGAAGTCTACAGCTCATATAGATGTTATGGGACAATTAGCAGAAGAGTCAGGAAATGGTAGAAATAAAGATGACACAATGGATACAATCGATGATTCCGCTGGACCAGAGAAAGCTCTTATCATGGATGGAATGGTTTATCCTCCACGAAACTCTGTTCAAACACGGAAATGGTAAAACCTCTTTAGACATAGCCTGTGGGTTTCTTTCTCTACTTGACAGCAAAGTCCAAAGATATGACATGGCACATGTTATATTTGATCGTTATGATGCTGGTGACATGCTAAAGCAGAAACCTCTAGATCGCCGAGTGAGAAAGACATATCATGTCTCCAGATACAGATGTCTTCATACCGGTGTTGTATCATTTTAGACAGCTAGGAATGGAAACATGTTTCATCACAGGGACATCTGAGAAACGTCCTTCCATAAGATTGAAACCAATATATAAAAGATTAGGTGATCATTTCATTGTTGCATTGCCTGGCTTACGCAGCTTTACAAGCTGTGACACAGTTGGACAATTTTCTGGTAACGGTAGGGTTAGCTGCCGGAATACCCTTCGCAAGGCCGGGAAAATATATTTGAAGAATTTGCCCAACTTGGTAATAAATTAAAACCTTCTTCAGAATTCAAGGCATCTCCTGAGATCCATGTATGCGCCAGGGACAAAGATTACTGGCATTGGCCAGTTGAGATGGAATCTTGCTTCCCACATCACCTGCTCTATACCATCACATGCTACAAGCACATTACCAAGCTTTGATCACCCCCATCAAGATTTACCATCACCAACTCTATATGGCTGGCCACTGATTTAAAGCCATCACCAGAAGCTATCATAGAGTTAGTGCAGTGTGATTGCCAAAGGAGCAAATGTAGTACACACAGATGTTCATGCAGAAAGGCAAACTTGGTGTGCACAGAGATGTGTAGCTGTGAAGCAGCAAATGAGTCATGTGAGAATATTGATGGCAGGTTAAATGTACAAAGTGATGACGATGATAGTGATGAAGATAATTAATCTTATCATAATTACATAGTGTTGAAAATTGATGCATCATCATCCTTACAGATCGGTTGAATACCTTCATCACTAACGGTATGTAAAGATAAAGCATCCGTTTCGCATTTTACAAACTCAGTATGTATAATAAGTATTAAGAACGACGTAATAATGAGCTATGTTTCATTCCAGATGTGACTTTAAATGAATACACAACGTATTAATGAGTTATGTTTCATTCTAGATGTGACTTTAAATGAATACACGACGTAATAATGAGTTGTTTCATTCTAGATGTGACTTTAAATGAATACACGACGTATTAATGAGTTATGTTTCATTCTAGATGTGATTTTAAATGAATACACGATGTATTAATGAGTTATGTTTCATTCTAGATGTGACTAAATGAACACACGACGTAATAATGAGTTATGTTTCATTCTAGATGTGACTTTAAATGAATACACGACGTATTAATGAGTTATGTTTCATTCTAGATGTGATTTTAAATGAATACACGATGTATTAATGAGTTATGTTTCATTCTAGATGTGACTAAATGAATACACGACGTAATAATGAGTTATGTTTCATTCTAGATGTGACTTTAAATGAATACACGACGTATTAATGAGTTATGTTTCATTCTAGATGTGATTTTAAATGAATACACGATGTATTAATGAGTTATGTTTCATTCTAGATGTGACTAAATGAATACACGACGTAATAATGAGTTATGTCTCATTCTAGATGTGACTTTAAATGAATACACGACGTATTAATGAGTTATGTTTCATTCTAGATGTGATTTTAAATGAATACACGATGTATTAATGAGTTATGTTTCATTCTAGATGTGACCTTAAATGAATACACGACGTATTAATGAGTTATGTTTCATTCTAGATGTGACTTTAAATGAATACACGTCTAGTCATATCTGTTTTAATGCATGTTGCCAGTATTACATTGTATTTGTTTCGCATTCAAATTTACGGCTTATTTTTAAAAATATAAATTCGTTGAAAATTTCTACTGGAAATGTCGCCAATGAGTCCAAACCACATACAGATATGATATTATTGCATAATTCTTAATGACTAACATTTTGAATGGCAGCATGCCATACTTCTTTCAAAGTAAACAAAACCAACATTTTACTTATCGTACGCAACATGTCAAATATTTGGAGAAAAATGGGGCAAAAACACAAACGAAAAAACTGGCACCAAAATTTTTCACTTTCAGGAATATATGATGGCTTCAAAAATATATGGTGCCATAAATTTACAAAAAAAAATCGCAAGGAATTACATAAGACCATACAGTATATATTATATTCCTCAGATCACTTGCAGATTTTTTTGGCTGGCTGAGTGTTAAATAGTAAATTTGTTTATATCTCAACCCTTTAACACCCAATCCACCCAGCTTCAGATCTTGAAAAATGTTAATTTTCAGAACCGAGCCAGTCATTCCAGTGGCAAATTTTCAAAAATAATCCTTGGTCTGCAAATGGACATTTTCTATGAGAAAATTAAAAATTTTTGAACAAATCTGAAGTGTTAATCAATGGAGAAGAAATATTTATCAAAGCATATTAAACATGATATTAATCAATGTAATGGACCTTTCCTGTTTTAGATATGCCTCGCGCCCATCTCTAGCTAAGCTCCCCCCACACCTCGCTCATGTTGGGATCGATCGATCGATCTCTGAACAGCCTGACTATCAATTTCCAAAAAACTACACAGGTAAGCTGTTGAATATTTTGAAACTAATTTGACTGGGTGCAGCGCCCAGTTAAATTAGTTTCAAAATATTCAACAGCATGTTTATTAAATAGCAAAGAATTACAAAGACATACAATTCATATAACGTGTCGGACCATTTCAGATTTGGTGACGGTCTATATGGAACCCTTTGTGGCGTAATGATTATGACGTCATCATACACGCACTGAGCTGATTATGATGTCATACGCGGTCTGACGATGGATGGATGGATACTCTGGAAAGGTGAATGCTCACTATTTCAACAACAAATATGACTGAATTCTGATCAGCCTACCTACCTTTCAGCGAATTTACATGTATTTACCAAAATATTCAACAGGCAGTGTATAAAGATGTGACAGACAAAAATTGTCTGACTGATATTACCCATGTTACTTGTATTTACAAAGTACATGTATAACTAAACCTGCAAATAGGAGCTATATCACGCACCTAGAGCATTAGTATTTGAATCAGAAACATTAAAAATCAGATTACAAATTCATATCTTTGATAAAAATAAACATTTTTGGTTAAAAATGTAAACATTTTAGATTGAAATCTGGGAATTATTGAGTAAACATTCTTGGCAGAAAACATCAACATTTCAGTGAAATTAAATTTCAGTGTAAAATCCAATACTTTGCCAAAATGCTCGAAGCTGGACAGGAAATAAACTTTCAGCTCAAAATAACAATTGTGTGCAGGAATGTTAAAATTGTGAACATAAAGGCAGAATCTGGGTTAGAAATATGAACATTTAAGATGAAAATGTCAAAATACGATTTCAAAACATGAGAGATTAATTCTAACCAGCAAAATGCTGACAGGCAGACATTGTTCTGAAAGATGAAAAAACCCAAAACTCAATTTTGGTTGGTTAATGGCAGACAATAATTTCAACATGAATTAACTCTGGACCTGCTGAATATTTTGAAAATAATCTGACTGAAAGTTGTTGGTGGCTTATTTTCAAAATATTCAGCATACCCAATGCTATACCCCCTGGAACATGTAGTCTGCAGAAATTATACGAAATCAAGGATTTCTTTTTTCACGAGAGAGTTGATACTTACCTCCCTAATACTTTTGATATTGCTAAATATTGGCTTTCACTCAATAAACACTCAGATTAAAACAGTTAGGTGCCCCTACTGGGCAGGGAGTCAGAGCGTAGTCTGGCGGATGCCAGCCCCACCACCGCGCATGCGCAGACTAGCACTTCCTCTGACTAATTTATTGGCTGATACACATGCAACTATAAAGAGCCTGAAGACCGAGCCTCTGTGGGGTGGAGAGGCCGGGTCCGTATCTAGGGAGGTAAGTATCAACTCTCTCGTGAAAAAAGAAATCCTTGATTTCGTTTATTTCACATCAAGAGTATACTTACCTCCCTAATACTTTTGATATTGCCAGAATTCGACAGTGAATTCGGCGGGAGGGAGGCGAGGTCAAAAGACCAGCTCATCCCTATACGCTTTTCTGCGTTTAAGGCACTTAAACTTCTGAAACTGTATGAAAAAACAGTCAGGATTTGACTAACCATCGGATAACACCCCCGATGTATGAGAGATGACCGAATGTCATATGCGCTCCCCCCCCCCCTCCTTCCTGGGAGGAAGAGTCGAATGACCTCAATGTCCTATACGCTCTCTACGTACAAGTGCCATGTACTACAGGACAGAGACGAAAAGCTCCATTTTCGTATACTCTAAACAATGAACCACATAAATACACAAAACCATCATCATATAAATAACGGGTAACGTGACAAGACAATCAACAATGGACAACGCATACACAAGACTGACCTTGTTGAAATGGCTGCTGACATCCTCTTCCCATTGGTGAAGATCGATGCAGTCCCAAATTAGTGGTTGTTTCCATAAATTAATTGTGAAATATATAAGCAATGAGGAAACCCCATCAAAAATATATATGCCTAGTTATTTTTTCAAAATCGACAAGGCGAGAGGATTAGAGGTGTCACGGAGATAATGGTCTGTAAAACTTGACTCACAGTGCCACTGAGCCACCGACATAATATCATCCACAGGGACCCCATTAAATAGGGCAGTGGATGTCACTACGCCGCGGACACTGTGAGCCTTGGCCACGTCAACCTGCTTCCCGGTGGCGGATTTATGGCAAAACTGAATGCATTCTACAATCCACCTGGAAATGGTGTCCTTAGAAGCCCTGCCATGGGGTTCAATATATGACAACCATAACGCTGACTGGTCGGTGCGCCACTCCGCCGTACGTTGTTTGTACCGGCGAAGCGCCCGGACAGGACACCATGCTTTAGAATTAGGATCATATCTAGTTAAAGCAGGCAAAATAATAGGTTGACCTGGATATTTCAACGACTGATTTTTAGCCAAGAAATTAATCCTAGGTAGCAGCTTAAGGCCTTCCCCTGAAACCACAAAACGGTCATCCTCGGCTGATAAGGCATGAATCTCACTCCTACGCCTAGCCGAGGCCGCAGCAATTAAAAACACAGTCTTCAGTGTTAATAGTTTCATCGAAATGGAACTAAGTGGTTCAAACGGCTTATCACCTAGTACTTGAAGCACTAGCGATAAACTCCAAGACGGAATCACCGGTGGATTCCTTGGTCTTAGATTGCCCATGCCTTTAATTAATACATTTAATGTATTCACTTCATCACTTCCCCTCTTAGCCAAGCAAGGAATAACAGACATTAAAGCTGACTTATAACCAGCAATAGAGTTAGGCTTGAGGCTATAGGCATCATAGAGGTGACAGAGGAAATCAACTACTACCTGAATAGATGCATCCATTGGATCAATACATCTTTTTGAGCACCATTCTGCAAATCTGTTGATTTTATAATTATATGCTCTGGAGGTTGACCCCCTCCTGGCTTTGGCCATAAACATGGCTGCTTGCTCAGAAAAGCCCTCCTTAATTCTAGATTCCTTGACAACATCCACGCAGTCAATCTGAACATTGACGGATTGTTGTGAAGGGCCTTGCCCTGGAAGATAATATCGTCCATCAGAGGCAGAGGAACCGGATTGCAGACCAGAAGGTCCAGCAGATCCGTATACCATGATCGGCTTGGCCAATCCGGGGCGATCAGAAGCACTTGGCATTCCTCTTGTCTGATTTTCTGAAGAATTTTTGGAATCAGGATTGCTGGAGGGAATGCGTATGCATACATTCTCCCCCAGCTGATAGCTAACGCATCTGTTGCGAAAGCGCTTGGATCCGGAATCGGAGAGACGTACGTCGTCATCTTCGCATTCTTCTTCGTTGCGAACAAATCGATGTTGGGTTTCCCCCAATGGTCGAACAGACGATCCGCCACACATTGATTTAGTTGCCATTCCGTGGGTAAAACACTCATCCTTCGGCTCAATGAGTCTGCTAGCAGGTTTAACCTTCCCGGAATATGAACTGCTTTCAAGGTAATCTGGTGATCCAGACACCAACAAAGCAGTCTCCATGTCATCATACAGAGACTGGGCGACTTCGTTCCGCCCTGGCGGTTTATGTAAGTCACAACTGTTGAGTTGTCTGAACGAATAAGAACAATCTTGCCCTGAACTTTCTGTAAGAAATGTTCCAGGCCCAGGACTACTGCTCTTAGCTCCAGTAGATTTATATGTTCCTTTGACTGTTCCAGATTCCAAAGCCCTGATATCGTGGACTCTTCCAGGCAAGCTCCCCAGCCCTCCATCGATGCATCTGTATACACAGTCACCTGAGGGTGGGGAGGGGTTAGCATAACCCCCACCAAGAGATTCTCTGTGTCCAACCACCATTGCAGGTGATGAATCAGAGGCGCCAACACTGACACATTCGAGTCCAGCGAACCTGTACTCTGGGTCCATTGTGTCATGAGAAATAACTGGATCGGCCGCCTGCGTAAGGCGGCCTGAGGAATGACTGGTTCCAATGAAACCATCAACCCCAGCATTCTCAAGTAAACCCGTGCCAGGACATGACGACTGTCGCACACTGACTGAATTAATGAGATGAGTTTCTGAACTCTCTCCTGAGTAGGATAAACATATCCTGTCTCTAGATCGAAGAACATCCCCAGGTAAACAAACTTCTGGGATGGAGTCAGCTCTGATTTTGGGAAATTGATCATCCAGCCTAAGTCTGTGAGAGTTTTCAAAACAATCTCCAGACTGGCCGACAAACTTTCCCGGGTGTGCGCTTTCAACAGCCAGTCGTCTATGTACGTGTGGACTGCTATGCTTCTCCTGCGGAGGTATGCGGTGATCGCAAGAACCACACGGGTGAAAACCCGAGGAGCCGTGGAAATTCCGAAGGGTAGCACCCTGAATTCCCACTGTCTGCCCTGGAATGCAAATCTCAGGAAGCGACGGAAACTCCTGTGTATGGGGATGTGGAAATAAGCGTCCTTCAAATCTATCGACGCTGTCCACATTCCCCTCTCTAACCCCGCCAACACCGAGCGCACAGTCTCCATCTTGAAACTGGGCGTCTCTATGAACTTGTTCAATGGCTTGAGGTTGAGAATTGGTCTCCACCCTCCGGTGTTCTTTGTTACTAAGAACAGGGTTGAATAGAAGCCCGGACACCTCTGTGCCGGCTGAATAGCTCCTTTTTGTATGAGGGAATTTATTTCCTCCTCGATACACAACCTTCGATCTGGATCTCTCGGATTTGGAGTCCAGATCGGCACTAGAGACAGTCGCGATGGCGGGCCTGTCATCCAATCGGGATGATACCCGACTGAAAGCCATCGCAAGACTAAACGGTCCTGAGTTAACCGTTCCCACTCTTGCATGCGGTCGGCTAATCGGCCTCCCATCGGTCCACCTAGGGATAGAGGTGGACATAAGGAGTGCAAGAGCGGCACTGTCTCCTTTGCCAGAAACACCGGCGCGGTTCTCACCGCGGTAACCGTCCCATCAGGAACGATTACCCCGCCCAGATCCTCGCGCGCCACGACCAGCACCGCGCGCACCATGGTGCGCGGGCGGCTGCCTGGCTGACTGCGCCTGAGGAGCCTGCGCCCCCCTCGCTGCTGGCCGAATCGCACGCGGCCGAGGCCGGCGCTGCGATGGTGGTTGGCCTCTGACCTGGCCACTACCACCTCGAGCCTGCAGGGGACGATACGCAGGGGGTGCGGCGCGAACGTTGGCACGACGAAGCACCTCAAACTGTTCGCGCAGCGCCCTCTGGTTATTGACCAGAGTAACCGTCTCCTGGAGGTGTCTACATCCTTCACCTCCAAAGAGACCAGGACCTGTCATAGGCGTACGTAGTAGCCTATTGAGGCGTACGTAGTAGCCTATTGTAGAGGTCCTGGGACGGGCACAGATTATCCAAGGCAAAAGTGCGCCTTGCCCGGACACTCCTGGTCACCGCCCGCGTCATACAGTCCAGAGCCAGGTTGATACCATCCTGGATGGCTCGCTGGACTGTGACCGGACTTGGCTGGCGCGATGCGGATGCTGTTACTACCCCTTGTAACAGCTGGGAGACGTGGGACAGAGCGGCAATCGAAGCCCTCCCACTCTCCTCCGCATCACGCAACGCGGCATTTGCCGAACGCAACGCGTTCGAGCACAAGACTCCCGTGTCAGAACGGGAGCCTGGCCGCGCATCCTCACCCAAAGCCGCGCGGTCATCCACGCTCGGCTTTGGTACCACACCGTACCGCTGGTAGTCCAGGGGCACGATGCGGCAACGCCTGGCCACCTCGCGCGGGGCCTTAGCGAGACGTCCACTCGACTTAATGGACGTCTCCGCCGCCTCGAACATGTCAACGACATGCTCTGCCAGCGGCAGAGAAGGCATAGCGTTAGCAGTAGGCTTACCAGCTAACCACGGCCTGTGTTCACGCTGGCTAGCCGACTGCTCCACGGGCAGATCTGGTCTAACACTCACCAACCACTGGCAAGCGTCAGACCAATCCTCCTCCGTGGCTAGTTGCGAGCGCTCTACAAGACGGGGGCCTTCGTCTTCCTCCTGAGCACAAGCAACAGAGCTTGACGGCGGATACGCTGACATCCCTGGCAAGCCAGGGAGAGCATGCGGGCCTGATAATACCGGCATGCTAATCTCACTGGTTTGACCAGGAGCAGGCGCCGTGGTAGAGCGCGGGGCATATACCGCCCCACCACGGCCCCGGCCAGCACCAGCTACACTCTCGGCAAGCCGAGGTATGCGGTACCGCTGGCCTTCAGCGCCCAGGGCCACAGTCTGAACCGTGGATTCTACCCCTGGGAGAGTAGAACCGTGGAAAAAGGCGCCTGTATTCCCCGCGAGGGGCGCACAAACGTCATATTCCATGGCCACGTCTTCAGACGGCGACCCTAACAGGTAATCATCATCCTCCTGGCCAGAAAGATTAGACTCCGGGTCAGCAAAGAGAGCTAACCCGGACTGGCCAGGGAAGGCGCCATACGAGGTACTGGCAGCCGCGGTGTGCGGATACCCCTGGACTGATGAGCAGCCCGCGGGTTCCAGCGACGACCGTCCACGGTCCCTATTGGGCGCGGCAATAAGCCTGCTGCCAGGGCCGTGGAACACCCCCTCTAATGGGGCCACCTCTGAATCTTCAAACAACGGAAGCGTACTAAGGAACGTTGATTCAGAGGTGGGGATTACCTGCTCCGAAGCAGATGATGAGGTCAATAAAGGATTTGGTCCAGGAAGCATGCCACGAAGCAACTCTGGAACCAAATCCTTGATTGTCCTCCTCATCTCTCCCAACATCTCGGTCCGGAAGGCCTCCATGTCCACCGCGGACGAGGCCTTCCTCTTACCCTTCTTACTTACGACCTCTTTTTTCAGCTTCTTTTTCTCCTCCTCCAACTTGTCCTTCGCCTGCAAGCACAAGAATTCGGACATTAGCTCGCCCCCCCAGTGCTTACATATCTCGCAATTAAGCAAGGGACCACAGGGGCTACACTGAAAACATAGATGAGGGCCAAACTTGTCCCTCAAAAATCGTCCACAGGACGCACAACCAGGTCTCTGAAAAAGGCCAAAGGACGAGGAGTATGAGCAAACTAGTAACGCTTAGAAACTAACCAACTCAAGAGAAGGAAAATGATCATAAAGATCATAATTTTTATGAGAAACCAGCTTTGGACAACTTTAATTGTAATTAAAGAGCAAAGCTGATTATGACGTCATTAATCCTATGACAGGACAAAATCGATCCCAACAAACATCCCAGTGCAAGGACGAATTGTATCTTTAACCAGAACATGTGCAGAATGGACATTTCGACTACACAAGCATCAGATAAATACTGATAACAATGGCAAATAGTGTTAATTATCTCCCTTTCTCATATCAATAATTAATACCTGACACCTTGTCTAGACAAACCATCCAACCTGATGAACTGGAGAACTCCACCACTGAACGCCTCTTAACTCTCTCCACCTCAAGGGGAAGGAATTGGATCAAGAGGGCAAAGTGAGAAGACCTTTATAATAGGCCTCCAACTCACTGGGCATAGAATTTTTGGTTAGATAACCTAACAGTATTAGTAGGAAATGGAACCATGGTGGAGAGACACAAACCCTCTGCAGATGTCATGTCCTTATTTCTCCTTCACACAGACCTGTGGACATAAACACAAAGAGAGATTAGTCTTATATAGCACCTAGTTGAAATAAACCAACTAATCAAGGCGCTTATCACGTTTAGCGCGAGTCCCGGAAACACATTACAACGGGACAAAACTCGCTAATTTTACTAGAAGTCACCTGATTTAAAGGTCCAAGGCCCTCCTGTGGCGAAGTCGCTCTCTCTGCCATCTTAATCAGGGATAAACTTCTAGCAAACCGTCTCAAAAAGCTTCGAAAAGAGTATAGAAAGTTTCTAACACCAAAGCATGTGTACACTCTCAGCCAATAAATTAGCAAAGAGGAAGTGCTAGTCTGCGCATGCGCGGTGGTGGGGCTGGCATCCGCCAGACTACGCTCTGACTCCCTGCCCAGTAGGGGCACCTAACTGTTTTAATCTGAGTGTTTATTGAGTGAAAGCCAATATTTAGCAATATCAAAAGTATTAGGGAGGTAAGTATACTCTTGATGTGAAATTAGCAGGCATACAGTTAAAGTAACACATGTTGGTGTCCTTTACAACACAATCGTTTAATACATCAATTTTACTGTATAGCTTCAAAAGATTACCCTGACTTTTCCATTCGTTACACCGTTCTCTGGCATTTTAGGCACTGGTGGCGATTTGGTTTTAGATTTCGACGAGGAGCTGGATCGTGAAGTCGATGACGACTTTGATCTGCTTCGTGACTTTGATCGTGATCGTGATTTAGATTTCGATCTGGATTTGGATGTACTCAGATTTATATCTGGATCATTCTCAACCCTCGGTGGAGGAGAGGGTATGCTGGCGAGATCTGGAATAGCTGCAAGTGGACCTTCTGGTGTGGCTGTCGGGACGACGACTGCTGCAGTTGAATCCATTAGGGTAACAGGCTCAACAGTCTTAACGGGAGGTGGTTTTATCGCTTCGTCTATTATAATGACATCATTCTTTGCATCAGATTCAAAGTCAGGATCAGTTTCTGCTTCCAGTGAAGGAACCATTATAGGTTTTGAAAGACGCTTATCCAATTCCTGCCTGTTAAATTAAATTAACAAAATACATTTGAAGGTTTTTAATTTCAATAATACCCTGGTTCTGGTAACATATTCTCAGAGCGAAACATTTAAAGTTATCCAGCATTAAAATAAATGTCTGACAAATTGTGACAATGTAATGTCAAAGATGGACAAAACCCAACCTCTGCAACGTACTGTGTCAATCAATTTTCAGGCCAAGAAAGAATTTTTGAAAATCTACCACTGGCTTGACAGACTCAAATTTGGATTTTCTTGACCAATCTTGACCGCTAAAAGGCTAACTATGGTGGAATACTATCATACTCTAAGCTGTTCAATATTTTGAAACTAATTTGAGCAGTTGTTGCAACAGCTCCCGGTCGAAATTACTTTCAAAATGTTATATAGAATGTTTAGTAAATTGTAAATTCACCTAAGAAATACGATTCAGAAACTTAGTTACACAACAGCCATTTCGATTGTCACATCACATTTCGATTGTGACATTAGCTAACAAGTGACGTACATGTAATGGAATATGATGTCAGACACGCGGTGACATTGCCTAAAATCAAGCTCACACCCCATGTTGCTAAAAAGTAATTTCATTGAAACGCAATACAGTACAGCTTAGAAAAAACTGTACAATGTTCCCAAAATAAAATAAAACAAACTGTTGAATGTTTTGGAGTTAATGTAATTGAAAACAGCAGCAATGGCTTCCTAGAAAATTAAGTTCATAATATTCAACAGTACGGGGTTTAAAATATGTTTGTCCATTTTCAGGCCAAGAGAAGACTATTTTTGAAAATTTAGCACTGGAATGACTGGCTTGATAACCGAGCCAGCCATTCCAGTGGTAAATTTTCAAAACCAGTCTTCTCTGTCTATAAATGGACATTTTCTATGAGAAAATTTAAATTCTCTTGAACAAATTCAATTAATTAAAAGTTAAACAGCAATATCAGACCAAGAGCCATAATTAGGTACTGACAGGTGATTCAAACGATCATTTCTTGGCGCAGGTGACATCCAGCAAAAAATGCACCTACAGTAGTCACTTCACTCACACACACACACACACACACACACACACACACACACACACACACACACACAACACACACACACACACACACACACACACACACACACACACACAAACACACACACACACACACACACACACACACACAACACACACACACACACACACACACACACACACACACAACACACACACACACACACACACACACACACACACACACACAAAATGGCGTTACATAGACGTCAGCCTACATATCACTTAGCTGATTATGACATAATGATTGACTAAGAAACTGGATTTCTCCAGTGTTACATACTTCTTCTCCGCTTCTTTAGCCCTTTGAAGTGCCGTCTTCATACCAGGCCTCCAGTGTGAGGGAGGTGGACTAGCAGATGCTTCACGTGCTCTAAAACACAAAATACACGACAAATTGCAATGGACCTTTCCATTTTTAGCTATGCCCCGCCCATCACTAACTAAGCTCCACCCACACCTCGCTGTGTTGGGATTGATCGATCCCCAAATGCCCTAGCTACCAATTTCCTGAAAACTATACAGGGAAGCTGTTGAATATTTTGTAACTAATTTGACTGGGTGCTGGCAGCTAGGCAGCAACAGCGCCCAGTCAAATTAGTTTCAAAATATTCAACAGAATATTTATTAAATAGTAAAAACAAACAATTTGTACAACAACGCATAGACCGTCTTCAAATATGCGTTCGTGACGTACTTATCAACGTCATTCATTATGATGTCATTGTACACATCACGCAGTTCATTATGATGTCATATGATGGGTGGGTACTCTGGAAAGGTGAATTCATTTGCTATTGTGAACTGGTTTTAAGACCAGCATATGCTGGATACTTAAGGTGAGTGGTCTTAAGACCACCTATCTTAACCCTTTCAAACCGAAAAGCTAACACACAAAAGTCCTTATTATCATTCATTATGATGTCATTGTACACATAACGCAGTTCATTATGACGTCATATGATGGGTGGGTACTCTGGAAAGGTGAATTGATATTTATTATACATGTGTCTTTGTTCATTAGAGGAGTTAAAATTATACATAAACACAGTCAATTTAGAATCTCCGTAGCTGCAGCTCCACATTTTTTTGGATTTTCTGGAGTTTTCGACTTTCCAGAGGTTTTTTTACCATACCCAGTTGTGGCACCCTAGTGTCTGGATATCCATATCCAGTGTTACAGTATCAGTCAAATCAGACCAGCAGTTTCTGAGATATCTACAGGTCCAGAATTTGATCTGATCGGGACCCAGGTTCTTTTATCCAGATGACGGCCAAAGTCAAGAAATTCTCTTGCACTGCAAGCTCCTTCCTTGTGTCAAAATTTGAGCCAACTCAGATCAGTAGTTTTTAGGTACAGTCGAGAATAATCTTTTGTGAGGGATGGACTAACGAACCGACGAACCTACGAAGAGACCTGACGGTTTATTGAACGATTACCCACAGCTACAAGTAAAAGTAATTTTATATATTTCGGGGAACATGTTTTTTTCATAATCTCTCGGCTTCCACCCAAATGATATATTGGTTAATAATTATACTATTTGCAATTTTGCATACATTTTGTCTGTAGTGAGGTTTTTCTGAATGGTCATTCAGATTAAAGTATTCTGCCTACTGAATTTCTGAAAACTACATTTCGAATGGGGTTTAACAGGATATGTTGAATATTTTGAAAACAATTTGATAGAAAGTACCAACAACTTCCAGCCAAACTGTTTTCAAAATATACAGCATGTCCAGAGTTATTGCCCATTGAAATTATTGCCTGGTAGCTTGCAGCAGCCGGACAGTTAAACAGGCAGTGTGAATAGTTACAGCCTGCTGTTAGTACCCTTCCTAATGGAACTTTCCAGTTCTAGCTACGCCAACCCATCTCTAGCTAAGCGCCACCCACACCTCACTCGTGTTGGGATCGATCGATCGATCGATCCCTCAACTTCTTGACTATCAATTTCCAGATAAACATACAGGCTAGATGTTGAATATTTTGAAACTAATTTAACTAGGTGCTGTTGCTGCCTATGGCAGCAACAGCGCCAAGTCAAATTCGTTTCAAAATATTCAACAACATCTTTATTAAATAGTAGACATAAAATTCTTACAAAGCTTAACCAGTCACCAATTATGCGTTTAAGACATACTTATCTATGTCATACATGACGTCATTGATTATGACATCCTAAACGTCGTTGATTATGATGTCATATGATGGATGGATAAACTGAAAAGGTCCATCCCTACCTGCCCCGTAAATAATAAACAAATAGGTTGGCAAACATAATTTTGAAATATTAAGCACGCCAAATTTAATCTCTCTTTCAATTTTTCCATATTAGCAACAATCTTAAAGGATGGGAAAAGGGAACTAAAAATTCTGTTGACTGTTAACTTCATATAATAATCAAATTAGGGTTGCACGATTATTCACTTTTCACAATCGCGATCATTTAAGAAAAATAATTGCGACCATACGATTAATCATGAACTATATTAACTATGTCAATGCTGCTTTGAGGATGTTATTATGCTACTGCAGATTGTAAGATTATGGGTTAGGCACATGGGTATACATACATGGACAGAATACCCCTGTTGCTGATTGCAAACAAAGGAATGTATCAAGATTTTTTCTAGACGGAAAACGGAAGGTACCGTATTTCGTGTAATTGTAGCCTATGCTCTAATAGAAGTCCAACCCCTAACTTTGACATATGAGATCCAATGATTTCTTAGCAGTGTCAAAACGGCAAAACTCTGTATTAGAAGCCCACCCCCTACCTCAGCAGATAATTTGTAAGAATAGCGTGTAAAATAATAACAATCGTGTCACAGGGTGTGTCTACTTCAGACCGATCTCTGCCCTGATACATTTCCGGCCCCTCTAGAAGTCAATACAGGCCTCGGATTTGTAAATCTCGACCACCTATTAGATTAATACTAATAGTAGGCCACGTATGTTCAAGATATAATAAAGTTTATTCCACACTTTTGTAGTTAAAATGCGCTTTAAACAGTCTTGGCGTGATTAAATAGCTTCCTTATAAATATATTTCAAGACCAAATTTATGTACCAAACAAGTACGGGAGAAAATGCACATCAATTTTGTAACGTCGATCAACATTAAATGATCCAAATTGAATTTTTACGAACGACAATATAGTCGGCTTCTTAAGTTGGAGAGCCAGCGGCTCTTTTGCGATGGGAGGCAGCGTGTTCTCGCGAGATCTTATAAGCTAACGGCAGTTTATCAAACGGGTACCCGTTATTCAGATCAGTATAATACTCTGTTCCTATCGTGCAATGATAATATATAGAAATTCCCGAGTTCCGAGTCCCCGATTCCAGAATATTTATATCCGAGTACTCGCTCTAAAATAAAACTCTTCAATTGGAGGCGAATCAAGTGATTTGTATTTTTTTCGCGACGCCATTTTATATCAAATTGTGGATTAATTTTGATGTAATAAACGAGCTTTATTAAAGGATACGCAATATTTAGGCGCTCAGTACATTAAACATAGGCGTAGGCGGTGAGAATTTTTACGTGAGAAAATGCGTTGGATTTCCGTGGTATCAGTTCTAGAACTTTTTTGGGAAAACCGTTACCGCATTACTATTCAGAGAATGGGGAATGCGGGATAAGCGTGTGTGATTACAACAACAATGGCAAATAGCGACCAAGTGAACAATCTTTATTCATCTAAAACTAATCATGAGTCAATACAAACAAATCAGTTATTTATTTAGTTTATTTAATCATTCACACATTCAGCTGATAGCCGGATGTTTGTTTCCATGCTTGGTAACGCGAGCAGAGTTTCACAAGCATAAAAGTGTAGTGTACGAATTGTATGTCCTCGATAAATTTACAATTTAATAAATATGTTGTTGAATAGTGCGAAACTAATTTGACTGGGAGTTGTTGATGCCATAGGTAGCAACAGCCACTAGTTAAATTAGTTTCAAAATACTGAACATCTTGCCTTGTATAGCTACCTACAAATTTTTAAGTTTCAAATCGATTCAAACACGTGTTAAAAGCAGGTGTGTTAGATCGAAATGAGCTGGACATACCTAGAAAAGTATCCCTTTGTACATTGTCCAGGGCAATATTGTATACTCAAACTATGTGATAGAGTTTGCTACTCAATTATATTTATATTCAAACTTTACATGACTTACCTGAAAAGAATATTTGGGCGTCTCTTTATGGGCGACTCACTGGATTTCGAGCGTCTTCTGCGAGATGATCGATACGTGATCTGCGGTGATGGTGATCTTCGTCCAAATGGCGATCTTCTGCCGCTTCGTCCTCCTGGCCATCGACCCGGGGGAGATCTAGACCCAAAGCTCCGACGCTGTGGCTGTCTACGTTGCGGTGATTTAGATCCAGATTTTGATCGTCTTCTACGGTCCTGTGACCTGGACCTGGATGGTCTTCTCTGTGGGCCAGAGAAACTTCTTCTGGGTGATCTCCGACGTGCAGGTGATGATAATCGCCTTCCCTTTGAGTCTGATGCATTACGCCTCTTTGGTGGCGATTTAGATTTAGAAGCAGAACGCACTTTTGACCGCTTCTTTGATGGTGATGGCGAGTTGGAATGTGATCGTCCTTTTGTGCGTGTTTTCAATGGTGACGCCGACTTGGAGCTTGATCGTGCTTTTGTATGTCTTTTTGGTGATTTTGAACCAGACCTCCCACTTACATCCCTATTAGACTTTTCAGCTGATTTCACATCATATTTGGATGCAGAGTTCTTCCTTGGCGATGTCGAAGGTGATGCGTGATGATCCTTTTTAGTCTTACTGCTACTTTCCTTCTTCTCTGAGCCCAGATCCTTATCACGAGACCTTGACCTAGCGGATGCAGATTTTCGCACTGAGCTCCCATCTGGTGATAAAGTCTCATTTAAATGCTTTTCATCCTTTCTGCTTTTTCGATCTTTTTTCGATGATCTGTCTTTGCTTTTACCATCCTCTTTCTCACTCTTTACCTCACCATCGCTCGTCCCGTCAGCGTTCTTATCGTGAGATTCAGACTTGCCAGATTTCTCAGATTTGCCAGATTTTTTGCTCTTGTGCTTCTTGTGTTTCTTCTTGTGCTTTCTGTGCCTGTAGGATGGAATATTGCTATTGATGAATCCGATCTGTCAGTCAAATATATGATATTATGATCAATTACTTCACATGTAGGCTGATGTCACAATCATAATTGACAGAGAATACTCCATCATAAACCTGGAATAGTCAATCAGTTGTACGAAATGTATGTCTTTACCATTTAATAAAGATTGTCAATTTTTCAACAGGTTAACTATGGTTATGAAATTAGGATTCTTGGAATTCAGGATTCAAGGTATATAAATCGATCCAAACACAGAGAGCACGGGCAGAGCGTAACTAGATATGGGCGGGGCATAGCTAAAAGTGGATTCATCAAATCAACAGTGCTCACCACTCGCACATCCATTGTTTTAAATCCAACTGACAACACTGCAATGGACGTTACAGGCAAAATACATCATGTATGTTAGATTGATATCAGACGTCATGTCACGCATGTCAGAGTAAAGAAAGGAAACATTGTACACTGCTAACTACTCTTGTGTCAGCAGAATCAACGTAGACCATTTCTGGTCACTTATCAGGTTTATAGTTAACCCTTTTAACCCTCAAATTTGTTCAAGAAAATTTCAATTTCCTCAAAAATGTCCATTTGCAGACCAAGAGAAGACTATTTTTAAAAATTTATCACTGGAATGACTGGCTCGGTTATCGAGCCAGTCATTCCAGTGGTAAATTTTGAAAAATAGTCTTCTCTTGGTCTGCAAATGGACATTTCTCAAGACCACTGCAGAAGCCGTTTTGGCTGATATCAGTTATAAAGGGTTAAGACAGCCAAAGACAGCCTCTGCAGGGGTCTTGAGGGGATGTCCATTTGCAGATCAAGAGAATACAATTTTTTTAATTTAGCACTGAAATAAATGGCCCGAGCCAGATATTCAAGTGTTAACTTTTCAAACGTAATCTCTTTCTCTGTGAATTGACACTGGCGAAGCAAAACTGTTTTTGGTCATTAATTAGCCATTCGGTAGTTAGGCTGACCAACAATGCCTCCGTAGTGGATTTTTTGGGGTAAATTTTGCGTGTTCGAGTCTATTTCGTAAAACCAAACATTTTAGGTATTGAAAAACAAATTCTGAATTCAAGCATTTTAACGGTGTACTTAGTGTATAATTGGCCATAAAGTCACATTTTTTCTTAATGTGAATGTCCAATTTCAAGTCAAGAGAAGACTATTTTGGACAATTTACCACTGGGATGACTGGCTGATTTTTTGAGCCAGACACTCCAGGGATAAATCTTCAAAAATAGTCTTGCCCTGTAAACGGACATTCCTCAGGATCATGACAGAGAGCCAATTAACACTCAAGTCAGTCAAAAGAAATGGCTTCTGTAGTTGTCTTGTAAAATATCCGTTTGCAGAGAAAAAGACTATTTTTGAAAATTTACCACTGGAATGACTGGATGAACCAATAATCAGGCAAATCATTCAAGTGGTAAATTTTCAAAGATAGTCTTTCTCATTCTGTAAATGGCCATTTTCCATGAGAAAATTGAAATTTTCTTGAACAAATTTGAGGGTTAAAGGGTTAAGAATTTTCAAGGGTCGATATGAACAGTGTGAACGTTGTTTTCACAGACGATGCTTTCAATTTAAATCCATGTAGAGAATAAACAGACCCCATCTGGCAATCAAGAATCTGATGTCTTAATCAATAGATGAATCCAATTTATCAATCAATCGTATGACATAATCAACAATATCACTGACATCATAATCAATTATGTCATGACTGACACGATAGGGTAAGTCAAAACCCTTAATAGTCTGTCAAGTTGTACGAATTGTATGTCTTAACTATTTAATAAACATTCTGTCGAATATTTTAAAACTAATTTGACTGGGCGGCATAAAATGATGAATTTACAATTTAACAAGCATTCCGTAAGTATTGACATGTCCCCTCTACCTGGTGATATTAAATCTTTAGAGATTGAGAGACAAAAATTTCATTAAAAATTGTCAAAAGCCGCTGAAGCTCGAACTTGATCTGTAACTTATCATAACATAGCAATAAACCAAGTCTCAGTTATATATGGTGAAGGAGAAGGAAAAAGTCTTGAAAGCTGTTTGTATTTCATAAGTCGAAAGGGGACATAACTCCATAAAAAAATGACGCAAATGCCTGAAACCCGAACTTGGTCTGTAGTTTCTCATAATAAAGTAATGTACCAATTCTCAGTTGAATATCTTGAGACTGCGAGAAAAAGGGTGGAAAACCCCCCACAGACCCCCCCTTGTGGGTTGGTCTGTTGTTTTATTAACCACTATAAAAACATACTTACCGTTCAATCACTACTTGCTAAATCAATTATCTGCATTTAGCTATCAGAATAAAATTTTTATGCCTGCAAACACACCTCCCCATGCCTATTCCTATTAATATGGACCCTTAACCAGGCTAATGGTTAAGTCCATCTCCAGCATAATGACAGATATAGACTGGCACCAGTCTATAATCCCTCATAGTGACGCTTGTCACTAAGCGCGCTCGCGCATGCGCACTGGAGCCCAAATAGGAAACAGATTCACTTTTCTAAATTTAAGTGCTAAATATTAAAGTCCAATTCTCAAATCTTACCACGCGGGGTGGTTGAGGCCGGGTCGTAGTGATTGAACGGTAAGTATGTTTTTATAGTGGTTAATAAAACAACAGACCAACCCACAACGGGGGTCTGTGGGGGGGGGTTGTTATTACACCACAAAAACATCCATTACCGTTCAATCACTACTTGCTAAACCCGTAGATTTGGTCAGTGCCCCATTTAAACATTAGGTGGGAGGAGATTTGAGAATCAACAAACAAGGATAAAAATTAAACCAATCTTATCCAAATGTTAATAACATAACATAATAGTGCATTTAGCTCAATCACACCGTGATTAGCAAATAAGGAAAACTTGAACTTACAGAAATAAATAAAAAACCAAAAGAAGACTCACCATTTCTCACAGACGCAGTCCTAACGAAAATGGTGGGAAGTGCTTGGTAAATAGTCTTCGGCTTTTTTAGTTAAAATTGGAAATGTTACGAAAGAAGGAAGCTGCTGCACTCTGGTCTTTGAGATAAAAGGATGTAAAGGTGAATTCAGATTTCCATCCTGCCACCTGCATGACCTCATCTAAAGACGAACCCTCAAAGAGCGAAAGAAGTAGCCATACCTCTAACGTCATCGGCTTTAATAAGGGAGAGATTAATTTGATCCGGTGAGGCTATCTCATAACAAAGCTTAATTATTGTCTCACAAATCCATCTGACAATCGAAGAATTTGAGACCGGCTTAGATAACTCTTCAGCGTAGGAAAAACATAAATGAGATGGATCGACTCTTATAAAATCTGATCGCTGATTGAGTGTTCGTAATGCCCTAACAGGACACCAAAATTTATCGGATGGCGAAAGACGAAAAAGATTTTTAAATGATCGGACTAGCAGGATAGCGGTTAGTTTGAGTTTTAGATTAAAAATTCCTTCTGGGATATAAAACCAAGGCGTCTCCTGAAACTATAAATCTCTCCTTTTCAGCAGAAAGAGCATGAATCTCTTGAACGCCTTCTAGTAGAGGCTGTAGCAACAAGAAAAACAGCTTTGACAGTTAAAAACAAAACAAAACTTAATACTGGTAGAAGAAATAGGTTAAAAATGGCGACCTGCCAAAACTTGAAGAACCAAAGCCAAACTCCAGGAAGGTAAATGCTTAGCAATCGGAGGACGAATATTACTTAGATCTCTAATAAAGCTATTAAGAGTCTTAGTATTCTTGACATCGGCATACAGAAGACAAGGAAGGGATGACGCCAGAGAAAATCTATACTCCCTGACCGTAATAACTGACAAATGAAAATAATCAAACAGATAAGATAAAAAATCTAATACTTTGGGTATAGAAACAGAATAGGGCACGAAACCTTGTTCTGAACATCATTCACCAAAAATTTTAAGTCGACCCTTGTAAACTCGACGGGTCGAATCCCTTCTGGCAGTCAATAATTTCCTGAGATCAGAAGAAACCTTATTCTCGAGGACCTCAGACTCGAGATTCTCCAGACACACAGACTAAAATTTATTGGATTTGGTTGCACACAAAGACCTCTTACTTGAGATAGAAGATCCTGGGATACTGGAAGAAGAAGAGGGAAATCTATCAGAAAATCTAGAAGGTCTAAAAACCAAATCCTCTTTGGCCAAAAGGGAGCTATCACAAAAGAATTTCGCAAACCTGATCCTTGACCCTCTTCAAGACAAACTGAATCAAAATCATTAGAGAGAAGGCAGAGGCGAACATTCCTGTCCACTACTGAGACAGAGCATCCACCACCAGGGCTTGACTGTCCGGAAAAGGAGACATGTAAGAGAAGATCTGATCATTCAGAGGCCGCGAACAGATCTACTAGAGGACGATCCATAAGACTAAACCTCATTCCTCCTTCTAAAATGAAAGAAAACCCCATGGCAATGACTGAAAGAATCAAGATTTAGAAGCCTAACAGACAATCCAACCAATGAACAGAAGCCTGGATCTACTTTCCAATGAATAGCCTCTTCTATAGTCCTCACTAAAGAGGTAACTCACGTTTATTATGTATATTTTAATAATACCGCTTACTCTGAATGGAGACAAAAAAGGGTCATATCAGTATAGCCTAACTTATTAATAATTCTAAAGACTCTGCAAAAATTATAGATAATTTTATTTACAGATCAAAAACCCATAGTAAGTCTATGGGAGTGCTTAGAGTCAAGATATAGCCAAATCATGTGCCTGAGATCTACATGAACTACGGGAAACTTACTAGTGATGACCGTCATCAAAATTCTATGAATAGAATAGATGACACGGTCCTGATAAGAGAACTATGGCAAACATTTGACTATCTAATTTTAAAATTGTATAATAATGGAGGAGATTTAATAAAAAATTGTATTGAATACATCAACGGTTGCCTAGCCGCTTGGGCGTGCTGATAAATTAGATATCCTAAACAATTCGATATTTATGCCAAGAGGCAGAAACTTTAAAAGATTTTAATAAATTTATTGATTCTTATATTTATAGTCTTAGCATCAATAATTTCATCTTTGTAATAACAAATGACATTGTGTTAGAAATCCCAATAAAAGGAAAGATTGAACACTGATACTAGATATTAACTGATTGAATACTGAATTTTGCAGACAACATATTACAACTGTAATATCTCTGGACTAGCAAAGATTATGAAAACATTTTGACCGAAAATAGTTGGTGGATGCTTAAATCCAAAGATTCTCGGCCGCTCTTCCCCCCTCCAGCGCAACCCCCACCCCACTCCAACCGGCCCGCCGCCAGCCCCCAGACAACAACCTCAATGAGCAAAAACCCAAGACCCACCGAATAGTCCGGGAATAATTCGACCAAAAATTGCCGGTGGCATCACCAACCCTCGGCCAAACTGTCCCCAAAATACCCAGCAAATCCCGAGCCCCGCCCCCGAAACCACCGTCCGAAGGCCCGCAGCAACCCAGTCAAAATAGAGCAAAAATTACGCTATAAAAGGGAAAACAAACAAAAATCTGGAAAAAATGAAAACAAAACGAACTCACCGAAACTATGTCAACGCAGAAGAAGAATTCGACTCATATTCCTCCTTCCTGCGCCTTATCCGATTGATTATCTTTTGTAGGCGAATAATGTACTTGTAGACATTAATCCTGTACTCATAATGATCATATGAAACCTTTACTGAATCTAATTCTTTTCAGCGACTGACAAAATTATACTACGATTTACGTAAGAATCAGGGTTATCCCATCCACAAATAAACTCCCTTTGGTTAAATAGATATGTCAACCTGCCGACATAAGAGGTAAAAGGAGCGAGAAAAAAGGCTGAATGGCCCGAAGACAACTGACCATCTAAAGTTGGATGAAAGCAAAAATCGTATCTCGAAATAATGTGTAGAATACAAACTGACTTATCGGCTGAGGAAATGCGCATATAAAATAATCTGCAGCAAAATCCCATACGGTAACCAGTCAGAAGTCTTTAATTACGTTGAAAATTGTCACTGATAAACGAATAAATGTCTGAATAGACTACAATTCCAAGAGAGATTACAAGACTGGCAATGACTCGGTATGAATATTTTCAATCATTAAACATTCCCAATATTAAACAACTACGGAAATAAGACTAATTCTTAGGCAAGACGATGACTAGATTCTAGGAAAGCGGATGTGGAAAAAAGGAAACGGAAATGCATAAACCGGAAGTATACTACCGGAAACTGATCAAAATCCTACAACCCGGATGTACAGAATTACCGGAAGAGGAAGCTGAAAAACCGGAAATGGATGAACAATGCAATGCTGGGTAAAACCGGAAATGACCCTATCCCCGGCTGTACGAAATCTGGATGTGGAAAAAAGGAAACGGAAATGCATAAAACCGGAAGTAGACTACCGGAAACTGATCAAATTCCTACAACCTGGATGTACAGAATTACCGGAAGAGGAAGCTGAAAAACCGGAAATGGATGAACAATGCAAGGGTAACACCGGAAATGACCCTATCCCTGGCTGTATGAAATCCGGATGTGGAAAAAAGGAAACGGAAATGCATAAAACCGGAAGTAGACTACCGGAAACTGATCAAGATCCTACAACCCGGATGTACAGAATAACCGGAAGAGGAAGCTGAAAAACCGGAACCGGAAATTGATGAACAATGCAATGCCGGGTCCAACAGACCCGGATATGCAATCCTCCGGAAGTGCTCATGAAACTGGAAACGGAACTAGGAACCGGATCTTGAAGACCCGGATGTCCTACAAAAAAGGAAGTCATACCGGAAACGGATGGAACGGAAGTAATAACCGGATCTTGAAGACCTGGATTTCCTACAAAACCGGAAGTCCTACCGGAAACGGACGCAACCGAAGAAAGAAGCAGAAAAATACCTTGACGACCGGTATAAACGAAAAATTGGCATTAGCATAAGGTCTAGCCTTATGGACGTCAGCTTCAGCCTCCGCCACCACTGCTTGTGGGTTATGCCCTTCACCCTCCAGTCTTAAGTGGGTTTGACCCGGTGCACTACACGAGCTCACCTTCGAGAGCTTGGTCGCTCTAGACTTTGCTAAAGAAACTTATTAACCTGCATTGAGGTTAGAGGGAACGGTTTCCCCCATTAGCAGGTTTCTTTCTTGACGACCGGAAAATTGAAAATTGGCATTAGCATATGGTCTAGCCTTATGGACGTAAGCTTCAGCCTCCGCCACCACTGCTTGTGGGTTATGCCCGTCACCCTCAAGTCTTAAGTGGGTTTGACCCTGTGCACTACACGAGCTCACCTTCGAGAGCTTGGTCGCTCTAGACTTTGCTAAAGAAACTTATTAACCTGCATTGAGGTTAGAGGGAACGGTTTCCCCCATTAGCAGGTTTCTTTCTTGACGACCGGAAAATTGAAAATTGGCATTAGCATATGGTCTAGCCTTATGGACGTAAGCTTCAGCCTCCGCCACCACTGCTTGTGGGTTATGCCCGTCACCCTCAAGTCTTAAGTGGGTTTGACCCTGTGCACTACACGAGCCCACCTTCGAGAGCTTGGTCGCTCTAGACTTTTGCTAAGGAAACTTATTAACCTCCATTTGCGGGAATGCCCGCTAGTCCTCGGACTATCGTTAGAACTGGAAGAAACATCCTGTTTCTTAGTTTCCTTAAATCAGCAGATATCCATTTATTCAGAGATTTAATCAAGACCGACGCGAATGACTCAAATCTCGCAATAGAACTAGTACGGCATCTGAATTCGGCGAAGAGATTCCCCATCCGTAACGACCGGTAGGAGGGTACAAAAAAGGACATATCACACAGACATGTTCGGCAAATTCAGCTGAGTGATGGCGATCACAAATCGATGACGTACATTAAATCCTATCTGACGATTTACCAGACTCCTAAAACGAAAAAAGCGTAACAATGATAGCTACCGCTTAGAAATCGTAAAAAGGAGACTAGAAACATAAAATGCACTTCTAAAAAAGACAAAAAAGTTCAAATTAGAAATCAAAATCCCTACAGACAAGAAAACAAACTTGCATAGGAATAAATGAAAATCTTTGTCGAACGCTAGATAATGATGATGATGATATAGGCATAGTAATTAGGTTACCACGAAATGAGAATTCGATCTTTCACGAAAACCGGTAACAACATGAACACAGTTATAAAATACAATATAACCACTAATAAACTTCCTAAACAAAACATAGGGAGGATTGATTAATATTAGGCATATTCCTTGGTAATATAAAAGACAATAGTGTAGCTGACACAGCGCAAAGCATAAAAAACGCTTAAGAGAATATTTTAGCAGTAGTTCTGCTTGCAGAATAATTGAAAAGTGAATCTGTTTCCTATTTGGGCTCCAGTGCGCATGCGCGAGCGCGCTTAGTGACAAGCGTCACTATGAGGGATTATAGACTGGTGCCAGTCTATATCTGTCATTATGCTGGAGATGGACTTAACCATTAGCCTGGTTAAGGGTCCATATTAATAGGAATAGGCATGGGGAGGTGTGTTTGCAGGCATAAAAATTTTATTCTGATAGCTAAATGCAGATAATTGATTTAGCAAGTAGTGATTGAACGGTAATGGATGTTTTTGTGGTGTAACAACGACTAATATTTTTTGTATTTCATAGGTTGAAAGGGGGCATAACTCCATCAGAAATTTATGCATACACCTGACTCGAACTTGGTCTGTAACTTCTCATAACAAAGCAATGTAGCAATTCTCAGTCTAATATCTGGAAAGACTGCGAAAAAAAGTGCGGAAAACTAATATTTTTCGTATTGCATAAGTCGAAAGGGGGCATAACTTCATGAAAAATTGACGAAAATGTCTGAAACTCGAACTTGCTCTGTAACGCCTTACACTAAAATGATGCACCAATTTTCGCTTAAATATCTTGAAGGAGTAGCAATTCTCAGTATAATATCTTGAAAGACTGCGAAAAAAAGTGTGGAAAACTAATATTTTTCGTATTGCATAAGACGAAAGGCGGCATAACTCCATGAAAAATTGATGAAAATGTCTGAAACTCGAACTTGCTCTGTAACTCCTTATACTAAAGTGATGCACCGATTTTCGCTTAAATATCTTGAAGGAGTGCGAAAAAAAGTGTGGAAAGCTGATATTTTTTGTATTTCTTAACTCGAAAGGGGGCATAACACCATCAAAAATTGACGTATACGCCTGAAACTCGAACTTGGTCTGTAACTTCTCATAACAAAGCAATAAACCAATAGTCCCCCCGGTTTTACCGGTAGGGGACTAATAACCATGCTGTTGAATATCGTAAAACTAATTTGACATGGTGTTGTTGCTGCCATACGCAGCAGAATAGACCTAGTCTAATTAGTTTCAAAATATTCAACACCTTACCTCTATAATTACCTTGAAACTAGAATCCTGGGAATTCAGGGTTCAAAGTATATTTAAATCGATTTTAACACATGCACAGTGGGCAGCGATAAGTTAGAAATGGGCAGAGCATAACTAGAAACTGATCCCTCTATTCTTTTAGTTTATGATGTAACACGATTGATAGAATCTTGGAGGTTTGCAGGTTCTGGATTTTCCTAGCATCATAGCCCACAAACGCTTCCACCACACCAATGCCGCAAGACAGTCTTACTTTGCCAGTGAGGCTTTCACGATGTGAATTTCTGATGCACAGTGGAGGAATTCTTTGGTAGCTGATTTTGACCGTAATTACTGTTTGTGCGCAGAGAGGGTCACAGAGTACCTCCCTTGTTAATACAAAAAATTGTGGAATCCTTGTATATGGTTTTTCTGTTGTTAAAATTTGAGTCAAATTAGAATAATATTTTCTGAGATATCCACAGATCTAGAATTTGATCCAATACAGATGTTTTTATCGGATCACGGTCAAAGTCCGGAAACACCCTTAGGCAGCAACAGCTTCCAGTCAAATAAGTATCAAACTATTCAACAGGTTATTGGTATGGTGGTTTTGACATTAGCATACTATTTCATTGTTGTGAATGTTAATGTCTTAGACTATGGACTCGTATAGAGTAATACTATGTTATATAGTTGTAAAAATTAAATTAAAATGGTATTGCCAAGAAAAGAATCATCTGCAGTTTTAATATCATAAATTTAAAAAGTCAAAATCGACTTCTTAAATCATGATCGATCTGTTGGTTGGACATGCAGACCAATCAATCATCGATCAAATCGATTAATTGGAACAACACTAGAGGTACCACAATATCCTGGTTCCAAAGCCAGGCAGCCTCTCATGGAGGTATGACTCACTTTTTCTCCTTCTTGTCTTTCTTGCTTTTCTCGGAATCTCTGCGGGCAAAATGTTTTAAAGATTTTTCACAATTGCTATAGTTAAACAAAAGGCCCTGCATAGCCCACCTGGCACATAGACATTTCCACTAGAAAGACCATTGTCTAAATGTAGAACCGTACGGTTTTTGGTCAGAATCGCAACAATGACAACGATGCGTCCTACCAAATTTGTCTAAAATCGGCACAGTAGTTCACGAGAAGACATTTTAAATTTCCTATTGCTTTAGTACGGGAGGTATTTTTGGGAAACCAATCCAAGATGGCCACCAAACCTTTTATCCAACAGTATTGAGTGGCAAATTCGAAATTAGCAGACCCAAAAACCGATACAAAACCAATCTCAGCTTCAAAATCTATCCAATAAAAAAATTCAATATCAGGCCATGAAATTTAGAAAATGTGCCTAAACTAAAAGGTGATTAGGGGTATTTTTTCCGCATAACCTGTAGTTCAGTTTTAGTGCAGCTAGTAATTTTCACAACCTAATTTTTTGCCCAGCATAACTTTACTGACAGAGATCAATATATGCAACATTCGCTTTTACTAAACATCTTCACATGTGTTATACAGGTATCAGTTGAGCTTCAGATGTAAAATGTATCAACACGCAATATGCCTAGGACAGGGAGGAACATTCTTCTGCATCCCTAGAAATAGATCAAGACTCATCTTTGCATAGCCTAATGTTTGTTTTGCGCATTTTGATTTTGCGTAACCAACACACAAACTATTTATTGGTTTGACCACACCAAATTTTTGCCTGTATATGCCTGCCAAATACGCTACATTTTGATTGGTCCATGGCGGCCATGTTTTTCTACATATAAATTTCCCTTGATCAAACTTTAATGGCTCTTAGTCCCTAATCACATTGCCCATATTTCGGCCCGATCCGTTCAACTGTTCTGTAGAAGTTGTATTCACGAAAACTAGGTCATCAAATTGGCCGATTGGCTTCATTTGAAACAAATTTAGATCTCAATACCATAAGGATGCTCCCTGCCAAATATAATTGAAATCACACCAGTGGTTATTGAGAAGTCTTTTAACCCCTTAGCCCTTAATTTGTTCAAAAAAGATTTTTTATCAAACAAAATTACCATTTGTAGACCAAGAGCTGTTTTTGAAAATTTATCACTGGAATGACTGGCTCGGTTATCGAGCCAGTCATTCCAGTGATAAATTTTCAAAAATAGGCTTTCTTGGTCTGCAAATGAACATTTTCCAGGACCACCGCAGAAGCCATTTTAGGGCGATGCGAGTGTTAAATGGTTAAAGAAAAAGTTGATGGATGACCGGATGAACGGTCACTATGGCATAGACTCACTAAAGGGAGATAAATCATACAGAAATAAATTAAGTACAATCCATGTAAAAGTATCGAAAAAAACTTTAAGATCATTTAAATTTTGCTGCAAACTGAATGCAATGATAATACAGACCAAATCTTTCCAGTTGCTGTGGGATCTGATAAGGCCTTGATAAATTAAAAGATTATTGACAATTTTTAACATTTTTAAGATGAGTTCTTTAAATTCTTGGCTTAAGCAAGGTATATATCACACACAAATTTTGTAAATCCAAACGCTGTAAAAATATCGAAAAATTTGAAAATCATTTCAATTATGATGGAGAGTAGATGGAATGCTGGTATAGATCAAATCTAGAAAGTTTTATTAACATCGGCTACATCCTTGATGAATCAACTGTCCATTGAAAAAGTTTAACATTTACTTAATTCTTGTCGGACGTCAGACATCATTTGGATCGCTATATCAATCCGTCGCTTCACTATGAGCTAAACAAAAATCATCTAAAACTGATGCTAGTCTCATCTCAAATGTTGTACTGCACTGATAGATTATGGTTTATAAATTCCATATCATTCATATCCCGTTACATTCCCCTATTTGTATCACAATAATTATCTGCTTTGAAATATCGCGTAAATATTGAATAGTTATCACCACCATTTTGTCTCTTCATTGAGTCCTTAAGCGATAGTGTGTGGTATCATGTATGTGCCAATGCATTGCATTATTTATTACATAATAATCATCCTGTAGGATATTCTGAGACTAATTTAACTGGAAGTTTGTTGCTGCAAGGGTTCCTTTAAAAGAACCCCCATCAGTCAACCCCTAAATTCAGGTAACCATTATCGACACGTTTAAGTGGACTTACTTGTCCTTCTTCTCGTTCTTCTTTCTACTCCCTTTATCATCTTTTGACTTCTCGCCTTTCTCAACTTCATCATCAGAGTTATGCTGATCAGGTAAATCAGGTTTTCCTTTTTCATCCAAGGTTGTGTTACGATCCTCATTCTTTGTGCTACGATCCTCCCGTTCTTTGCTACAATCCTTCCGTTCTTTGCTACGATCCTCCCGTTCTTTGCTACGATCCTCCCGTTCTTTGCTATGATCCTCCCGTTCTTTGCTCCGACCCTCCCTTTCTTTGCTACGACTCTTTCTTTCTTTGCTATGGTTTTCACGTTCTTTGCTACGATTGTCTCTTTCTTTGCTACGATCCTCCCTTTCTTTGCTATGACTCTCTCTTTCTTTGCTATGGTTTTCACGTTCTTTGCTACGGTCGTCTCTATCTTTGCTACGATTGTCTCTTTCTTTGCTATGATTGTCTCTTTCTTTGCTACGATCTTCCCTTTCTTTGCTACGACTCTCTCTTTCTTTGCTACGGTCGTCTCTTTCTTTGCTAGAATCTTCCATTTCTTTGCTATCGTTTTCTCTTTCTTTGCTACGATCCTCATTCACTTTACGATGTTCCTCAGTTTCTTTGCTACGATCATCTGATTGAGGCCGCTTATCAGCCTCATCCTTTTCTTTATGCCGACCACCTGACAATGTTCGCCTACGTTCATCCATTGTTACTCTCCTAGAATCCATCCCGTTGCTATGATCCTCATTGTCTTTGCTACGATCCTCATCTCTTTTCCCACGATCCTCACTGCCTTTTTCTCTACTACGATCCCTGTATCCTCTGCTACGATCATCATTACCTTTACGACGATCCTCTCTTTCATTGCTGCGATCATCCCTATCTTTGCTACGACGGTGTGACGGCAATCGCTTATCAGCAGCAGCATTTTCTTTATCCCGACCCCCTGATGACGTTCGCCTACGGTCATTCGTTGTTACTCGTCTAGAATCCATCGCTCTTTCTCCTTCCTCAGTACTCCTTCTCCGGTCGCCATTCTCATCCACCTTCCTGGCTCGATCGTCATCATCCCGCGTCGATCTATAGCTTCGGTCATTCCATCGGTCACGATCACCACCCTCTCTCATGCCAGATTCACGACGACTATCTCTGCTTTTCCGCTCATTCTGACCACTTTTCCTGTCCTTTGACTGCTGTATGTCATCATCACCTTGGTTCCAGCGATCTCCAGATGGTGTAGGCTTATTAGACTCAGGTTGTTCTACAGGATCTGTTTGATTGGCAGGATGCGTTCGCTCTAACTCTCGCCTCCAATGTGGCGGAGTTTGACTACGTTCCCGACCATCTTCTCGATATCGCTGAAAATGTTAAAGCAGACATATCAGTTTTACATGTATGTTGTTACACCGAGTAGTTTCAGATCGTTTACCCATAATCAAATTCTGTAACCCATTTAATGGTTAAATTTGCTAACCAAAATAAAATATTTGCTTAGTGACTGTCCATTTGCAGGCCGAGAGACTGTTTTTGAAAATCTACCACTCGAATGACTGGCCAGAAACTATGGTAGTAAATTAAAAAAACCAGTTTCTCTTATCCTGCGAATGCACATTACTCAAGACCATAGCAGAGGCTAGTCTTGGCCGACCTGATCATTTACAGGTTAAAACAGGTGTTAACAAGAATACGCTAGGATCACTTGTCTGACAAAACCCGCATCCCTGACCCTCCATCACCCACACTTCCCACGTGTTCACGAACAGTGGCTAATTTGCGTGCCTGCCTAACTACCCGCATCTATTTAGAAGACCTGACTACGTCATATTCAAGAGGTGGCTAAATATTCATCTAATGTAGGTGACTACAGACTTACCGTAGGTGTTTTTTAAACTTACACCAAATTTATGTGTTTTTAAGTATGGTTCGTGAATACGACCCAGCTGTTTTAAGCATTCACACATCATGCGCGCTATTCGACCAATCCGACAAATTTTTATACATCTGATTAAAATTGTAAATCTATACACACTGCACGCATGTGATCCGATCGGATCAACAGTCATGTATGCGTGAGCCATTTCTCGGATTAAATTTAATAAAATTGGGTGTACTGCAGTATTCGCTTTACACATGTCCAACCAGTTCTCTTGCTTGCTTTATCACAACTCATCATGAAAAGCTTATAGCGGAGGCTTCTAAATTAGAAATTATTGTATAATCCTAATAATCAGTATTATAAGATGCGAAGTGTAAGGAGACCATGTGGGAGGCAATAGACAAGGCGTTTTTCTATCCCAGGTAAGTGTTATGCCAAACATATGACATTCATTGTATTATATAGTGTTACCCGCATTGCTTGAGTACTTCTTGTTCTTAAGATATTTTTCAATAGCCCTGGTTCTACTAGACCCATCTTTTCTAAACATGGGTGGATGCGTGGCCATGGGGGGGGGGGGGGGGGGTCGCAAAAAACATATGCAGATTTTGGTATCAAAAACTAAACATCAACTACAGCATTCAGTCAAGTATATTTAATGCTTTAACGTGCAAATTTGTTCAAGAAAATTTCAACTTTACCATTGGAATGACAGGCTCTGGCTACTAAGCCAGTCATTTCAGTGGGAAATTGTCAAAAACACTTCTATTGAGCTGCAAATGGACATATCGCAAGACCAAGTGCTGCAGAAGGCGTTTTTGACCAGCTTCAATGTTAACCCTGCAACCCTTACATTTTTTTATGGTCTGCAAATGGACATTTCCAAAGACCACTGCAGAAGCCGCTTTGACTGCTTTGAGTGTTATAGGGTTAATGTATAAAACACACACACTATACATTTCAGATAATGCACTTTTGATACGACGCCAGTCAAAATATAGAGGCTCCTTTGACGTACCACAATTCCACGTCCTTTAAGTTTTCGTCCAGATCTGTCATACATTGTGCGTCGTTGTTGATAGCGGGGCTCTCTGCGGCGCTCAGGTGATTCATCCTTAGGCCTGTTGTTAAAGTGCAATAAGAAAATTTATCAAATTTCTTTTTCACGAGTGAGATGACATACTTACCTCCCTAACACTCTTGATATACTAGTATATCGGCTCTAAATTCAATAATATTCAGAATTATAAAAGGTCAGGTGCCCGTACTGTGCAGGTGGAATGTACACAGTCATGCACATGTCAGACCCCACCTCTGCACATGCGCATACTGGTACTTCCATTACTTAATACTGGCTGACATCGAAGCAACTATTCAAATAACCAAAGGACCAGGCCTCCGTGGGGTGGAGAGGCCGGGATCATGTTAGGGAGGTAAGTATGTCATCTCACTCGTGAAAAAGTAATTTGATAAATTGTCTTATTTCACATCATGAGAATATACTTACCTCCCTAACACTCTTGATCAGAGCCAGAATTTGAAAGCAAATTTGGCGGGAGGGAGACAAGGTCCTAAAAACCAGTTCACTTTCGAAGAAACTAGCTCTTTGAATTTTCAAGAGATTTAAAACATCTGAAAGTGTGTCTGAAACACAACCAGGAATAGAATTTTGCATCGGATAATCGACCGATGAAGAGAGATTGATCAAAAGGCAATCTCTTTGAGCGCCATTCTGCAAATTTGTTGATTTTATAATTATATGCTCTGGAGGTTGACCCCCTTCTGGCTCTGGCTATAAAATTGGCTGCTTGCTCAGAAAAGCACTCTAATTGCGGATTTCTAGATAACATCCATGCAGTCTAATGAAACATTGACGGGTTGTTGTGACAGGTTTTGCCCTAGAAGATAATATTGTCTATCAGAGGCAGAGAAACTGGATTGCAGACCAGAAGATCCAGAAAATCCATAAACCATGACTGGCTTGGCCAATTCGGGGTGGTCAGAAGCACTTGGCATTCCTCCTGTTTGATTTTCGGAGGAATCCCTGGAATCAGGATTGTTGGAGGGTATGTGTATGCATATTCCCTTCCAACTGATAGCAAGTGCATCTATTGCGATAGCGCTTGGATCTCGAATCGGAGAAACGTACGTCGTCATCTTCGCATTCTTCATTGCGAATAAATCTATGTTGGGTTCCCGCAATGATTGAACAGATGATCCGCCACACATTGATTTAGTTGCCATTCCGAAGGCAGAATGCTTATCCTTCGGCTCAATGAGTCTGCTAACAGATTCAGCATTCCCGAAATATGAACTGCACCAGCAAAGCAGTTTCCATGTCATCATACAGACTGGGCGACTTAGTTCCGCGCTGGCAGTTTATGTAACTCACTACTGTTGAGTTGTTTGAACGTATCAACACAAACTTTCCCTCCACTTCCTTTAAGAAGTGTTCCAGGCCTAGGATTACAGCTCGTAATTCTAGCATGTTGATATGGTCCTTTGACTGATCCAGATTCCAAAGCCCTGATATTGTGGCTTCTTCCAGGCAAGCTCCCAATCCCTCCATCGATGCATCCGTAGACATCGTTACTTGAGGGTGGGGAGGGGTCAGCATGACCCCCGCCAGGAGATTCTCTCTCTCCATCCACCAGTGAAGGTGATGAATGAGGATCCAACACTTGAATGTGCAAGTCCAGTGGTCCTGAACTCTGCGTCCACCGAGTCATGGAAAAGAGCTGAATTGGCTGCCTGCGCAAGGCCACCTGAGGAATGACTGGTTCCATTGAAGCCATCAGACCTAGCATTCTCAGATAGACTCATGCTAGAATATAACGACTGCCGCAAACCAATTGAATGCACGAGAGAAGATTCTCCACTCTCTCCTGGGATGGATAAACATATCCTATCTCCAGATCAAAGAACATACCCAGGTAAACAAACTTCTGGGATGGAGTCAGCTCTGATTTTTTAAAGTTGATTATCTAGCCTAAATCTGTGAGAGTTTTCAAAACTATCTCCAGATTTGCTGTCAAGCTTTCTGGCTTGTGTGCTTTTAGCAACCACTCGTCTATGTACGTGTGGACCGCTATCTTTCTCCTGCGGAGGAAAGCTGTGATAGCAAGGACCACTCAAGTGAAGACCATCGGAGCCGTTGAAATTCCGAATGGGAGAACTTTGAATTCCCATTGGCATCCCTGAAAAGCAAATCTCAGGAACCGACGAAAACTCCTTGCAATGGGAATGTGGAAATTAATGTCTTTCAGATCTATCGAGGCTGTCCACATCCACTTCTCTAACCCAAACAACACTGATTTTATTAAATCATGTACATCCCAGAGGTAACTAATTTTTCCTTATTATGAATCATCCTGGGATCGGGACCAACTTTTTCTGAAATACTGATTTTATTGTTTCCAATTTGAAACTTGGTGTGTCTATAAATTTGTGTAGAGGTTTGAGGTTGAGAATTGGTCTCCTCCCTCCACCCCAACACACCTCCCCCCCCCCACCCCAACCCCCGCTGAATTGCTTCTTTCAGAATTAGAGATTTTATCTCCTCTTCTATGCACAACTACTTGTCTGGATCTCTTGGAATTTGAGTCCAGACCGGCACCAGAGACAGATACAATGGCGGACTTATTATCCACTCTGGACTGTATCCGCGTAAAAAGCAATTGCAAGACTAAGTGGTCCTGAATTAACTGCTCCCATTCCTGAATGTGGAAAGTCAATCGACCTTCCACTGAAGTACCTAGTGTTAACGGGGTGCACATAAATTTTAGAAGTGGGCTTGTCTCTGGTACATGTGACAACACCAGAGTGGTACCTGTAATAACCGAAAATTCTTTTAGGCCATCAGGCCCGGTTACCATGCGCTGCTCCCCGCGTGCCACGCCCAGCGTACCTCGGTGCGCGGGCTGCTGCCTGGCTGGCTGCGCTTGGAGCGCTGGCTGACGTACAGCAACACGCTGCTGCTGGCGCACTCGGCGAGATTTCTGAACCCGACCGGCCTGCTGGCCTCTGACAATGCCAGCGCCGCCACAAGCGTACTGCTGATGAGCAGCCGAGGGCTGAACACGCACATGTTCTTTGCACAACACTTCAAATTGTGCGCGCAGCACCCTCAGATTGTTGACCAAGTTCACTGTCTCTTGGAGGTGCCGACAACCCTCACCTCCCAACAGACCAGGGCCCATCATCGGTGCTTGCAATAAGCGTGACGAGCTCCTGGGACGGGCACAAACTGTCCAGTGCAAACGTACACCTCGTGCTCAGTGACTTGGTCACCGACCTAGTCAAACAGTCCAATGCCAAGTTAATGCCATCCTGGATGGCTCGTTGGACTGTCACTGGATTAGGCCGCTGGTGAACCGAGGCTGCTACTACCCCTGACAGCAGTTGAGAGACATGAGACAGCGCACTCTCCTCGGTATCACGCAGTGAGGCGTTTGCTGAGCATAGTGCTCCCGTGTCAGCACGAGTCTGGCCGCGTGTCTTCACCCACAGCGGTGCGAACCGCGCCGCGCTCTGTCTGCGGGCTAGACCATACCGAGTGTACTAACTGGCAGTAACTCGGCAACGTCTAGCAACCTCACGGGGAAGGGGGGGGGGGGGGTGTTTAATCGACTCCTCTGCCACAGCGAACATATCTACGATATGCTCTCCATACAGCAGCGATTGAGCCGAGCTGGCCAACGGCTTAGCCTGTAACCACGCCTGCGGGTTACTGGCCGCTGTTTCATCCACCAAGAGCTCTGGTCTGGCAGCGAGGCGCCACGCACACATGTCAGACCAGTCCTCGTCCGTGGCCACTTGTGAATTGCCGACGAGCAGCGGGCCCTCGTCATCTTCAATGGGGCCGTGGAGGAGGCTACAGACGTACCCGACTACCCGGGGAATACATACGGGCCCGCGAGGGCTGGCATGACATTCTCCACGGGCAGGCCGCACACCGGGGTTGCGCTTGTGTGAGGGGCATAAGTCACACTAGCGCGCTCCGGGTCGTCCGCACAAGATTTCACGGCTAAGCGTGGTATCTTATACGGGCAGCCATCCGCTCCAAATCGACCCACAGGTTGAATCATGAAATCCGCTCCCGACTGAACAGTACCATAGGTGCGAGCAGCCGCACTCCCCATGAGGGAAGTGTAAACGCTCGCATCCATAGCTTCATGATCGTCCCGTGGGCCGAGCAGGTAGTCTTCGTCATCTTCCTGGTCAGGAAAGTTAGACTCCGGGTTAGCAAAGAAAGCTAACCCAGACTGACCAGGAGAATGCCCGTAGGCAGATGACGAGGGTACTCCGCGAGTGATCGTGGACAGGCCCGCTGGTCGGGTCCTGCCTGATGCTACTCGCGTCGCTGGATCACCACACGAACATTAAGCCTGGGTCCAGGTTGGCCACCCCTGGACCACTAACTTTGTCCGAACTAGGAGGGCATGATCCAGGGACGGGAGCTACCTGCACTGAGGTCGATGCGCAGGAAGTTGAAACACATGTGCTCGGCAACATGCCGCCAAGCATGTCAGGCATCAGGTCCTTCAAAGTCCTGCACATCTCACTCACTAACTCTACCTTGAAGGCCTCCAGCTCACCCTTCTCGGAGGCCTTCTTTTTACCCTTCTCCTCCTTCCTCACCCTCTTGTCGTCCTCTGCCACCATCTTCACCTGAGAACAGAAGAATTCAGAGGTTAGATCTCTACCCCCCTCCTCCCACCACCTCTACAAATAGCCCATTTGTTAGATAGCTTACAATCGGTGCAAGATGGGCAGAGGTGGGGGAAGAATCTAGCCTTAAGATGCTTCAGACAAGACGGACATGATGACTTCTGCAAAGGCAGACATACTAAGAGAATGAGTATTTTAGTTTGTTAATTTTTTTTTAAATTTAAATAAAAAAACTGACTCGAGAAAGAGAAGACAACCACTATTATTACTGACAATCCCGAAGGGACAGATGTCTTCATAAAAAAAATAAGGAATAAAAATTACAGCCAGGGATAACATGAGAATGTTAGAAAGAAGAGAGACTGATTATGACACCCAGTTATCTCTACACATTCATAACATAATAATGATGACATCAAGAGATACTCTATTTTTAAAATAAGATTATGACGTCAAGGAAAAGGGAAAAAAACTGGCTGATTATGACATCAAACCTCACTGCAAAAGCTCCTTCAAGGGGAAGAGATATCAGATTATGAATGCAAGAAATACCTAGGACTACATACATTCATCACTCAAGAATAACATAATAACACTATAACTATATATCCGAGAACCCATGCACAACCACAAGAGAGATTACAGTGCAATAAGGACGCCAGCAAAAATTGATAAAAATCTCAAATAATTACGTGCCATAACTAATGAACTCCCTTATCCTAAGCACAGGTAAACCATCCTCTTATGCAGAAAACATGTCCATACATTCCGCCGAGTCTGTAGAGTCTGATGAAGGGGATGGGACAAAAGTAGGGAGATCTTTTTCGTTTTATATCACCGACCCGTAGACATATCAGATGATTAGTCAGAAAAAAGGAGACGTGATCAACTTCTGAGTGAAGAACAGGATCTCTACCATCCTAAGATGAGCCTGTGGACACAAAGACACACACAGGATTAGGAGAACTTAGGCACTGGGATAATTTAACAAGGATACCCAGCACCTAAAAATGCGCTAACGTCAGGTCGGCCGCGAACGAAAACCAGTAACATATAAAAGTTACAAATCTTTAAATAATATATGGAACAATATCACCTTAATGGATGATGAGACAGACTCCTCTGACGCTTTGGATTCAGCCATAGTGAAATGGATGAAAGAAATTGAGTGAGAATTCAACAAAATAGAGCTTGAAATTGTTTTCAATGTTGCTAATAAGCCAATATATTAGAAAACGGAAGTATCAGTATGCGCATGCGCAGAGGTGGGGTCTGACATGTGCATGACAGTGTACATTCCACCTGCCCAGTAGGGGCACCAAACGTTTCATAATTCTGAATATTATTGAATTTAGAGCCGATATACTAGTATATCAAGAGTGTAAAGGAGGTCAGTATGTTCTCATGATGTGAAAACATATATTAACTATTTAACCCATTAACTATTTCAACAAAAAAACCTTCAAAAAGGAAATTCTCTACCAGGTGTAGCATATTCTGTTGAATATTTTGAAATTAATATGACTGGAAGCTATTGCTGCCAAATTGCTCTTTTTGGTCATGATTTGTCGTTCAGTTACACCGCTACATGTAGGTACATGTTAGGATATATTGGTAGCTTATTATCATGACTAAGAAGAAAAGGTTAAGTATTCTTAGTTACCAGTAGGCCAGGCGGCGGTGTTTGGCAATCCAGTTATCAGTCGTCGGTCAATCATCGCTTTGGAAAATATATTAGCGTTATAATTGTGAATAAAGTACTGATTACGTTCAATGAGAATTGACGTGTTACGTTGTTTATCTTAAAGATAGATTATCGATCTCGGTTGACCAGGATTAAGCATACCATGGTAGGAAAGTAAGGCAGCAATGGCTTGATTGGCTTCCAGTTATATTAATTTCAAAATATTCAACAGTTTTCCTGTCTATTTGGCTTGAGCTTGAGATAGGCGGAATTTATCAGTGACAGGGTTAATGGTTAAATCGCAGGAGAAATAATGTCAAAATTTATCTCACCCATTATCCCTATAGTGACTAAATTTGGTCAAAAAAATTAAATATTTGCTTATCGAATGTCTACTTGCAGGCCAAGTGAACTGTTTTTGAAAATTTACCACTGGAATGACTGGCTCGGTTACCAAGCCTGTCATTCCAGTGGTTACCGTATTCTGCTTAATAGTAGCCTATGCTCTAATAGAAACCCATCCCCTAACTTTGACATGAGCTCCAATGATTTCTTAGCAGTTTCAAAATGGCAAAACTCTGTATTAGAAGCCCCCCCCCCCCCCCTAACTCAGCAGACTGAGCAAATTTGTAAGAATAGCGTGTATAATAATAACAATCGTGTCACAGGGTGTGTCTGCTTCAGACCGATCTCTGCCCTGATACATTCCCGGCCCCTCTAGAAGTCAATACAGGCCTCGGATTTGTAAATCCCGACCGCCTATTAGATTAATACTAGTAGTAGGCCACGTATGTTCAAGATATAATAAAGTTTATTCCACACTTTTGTAGTCAAAATGCGCGTAAAATAGTCTTGGCGTGATTAAATACCTTTCTTATAAATATATTTTAAGACCAAATTTATGTACCAAACAACAAGCACGGGAGAAAATGTGCATCAATTTTGTAACGCCGATCAACATTTAAATGATCCAAATTTAATTATTACGAACGACAATATAGCCGGCTTCTTAAGTAATACAGCGAGCTCGAAATACAGCGAGCCAGCGGTTCTCGAGATGGGAGGTATCATGTTCTCGCGAGATATTATACGCTAACGGGAGTTTATCAAACGGGTACCCGTTTTTTAAGAACAGGATAATACTCAGTTCCTATCACGTAATGATAATATATAGATATTCCCGAGTTCCCGATTCCAGAATATTTATATCCGAGTACTCGCTCTAAAATAAACTCTTCAATTGGAGGCAAATCACGTGATTTGTATTTTTTCGCGATGCCATTTTATATCAAATTGTGAATTAATGTTGATGTAATAAACGAGCTTTATTAAAGGATACGCAAGATTTAGGCGCTCAAATCAAATAATTTCACATGCCAGGTGATGTTTTGAGGTATACATTAAACGTAGGCGGTGGGAATTTTTACGGGAGATAATATGTTGAATTTCCGTGGTATCAATTTTAGAACTCTTTGGGGAAAACTCTGTAATATAAGCCCACACACCCTTTCTCAGAGATGGTTGGTTGGAAAATGAACACCTCTTGTCCTAATAGAAGCCTAGGCTACTATTAAGCGAAATACGGTAATTTTCAAAGATAGTCTTCACTTGGCCTGCCAAAGGACATTTCTCAAGACTACTGCAACGACTGGTTTGGGCCAGTTTCGTCATAAAAGAGTTAATGGTCGAGCACTCAGAAACTGACCGCAGCAATGGTCTTCAGGAATGTCCAACTGCAGGCTATTTTTGATATTTTACAATTTTATAGTACTATTGAGCCAGTAATAGGACTCCATTTTACATTCTTCAGTTCACATTCTTTAAATTCTTTATGCACAAACCAGGAAAAAAAATATGGACAAATTTGAATATCATTTTAAATACGATGTCGACTGGATGCAATATGTTGGTACATGTATAGTTCAAATCTGTAGAGATCAGATTTAAGGCCGTGACGAATTAAATTTCCATTGAAAACTTAAACATCTACGGTGAGTTTATGCCCTTAGTCGAGTAGCTACTTGAGTTACTAGAGTAGTGTCTAAACGTCTAGAGTACTTACTCGGGTACATACTCGAGTTAACTATACTACGTGATAAATTGATATATCACACGAAACATTGACAGCTCTCGTAAAGAAAGCCTCTACTAGGTAAAATACGTCAGAGTTTTCAGTTTATTTGCAATAATTCAAGCTCAAGTTCATAAACTTAAAAAGGTTACTGCTTCAAATCATGCTGCATACAAACATAAACACGTTTGTACATGATCAACGTCCGCTACTGGTATTTACTCCATGTGACAATTGCAGTTAGCGCGTTTAGCAAATTAACCGAGAATAGCAAGTCTACTAAGGGCCTAAACTTGGTATTAGTTAATTCTTGGTACACACCGCACCCCACAAGCCATTTGGATTCCTATGTCGAGCAATCCTTCGCTTCGCCTAAGGCTCAACTAAAATAGTCTCCTTTTAAAGGGACATTAACTCAGCAAAATCTTGATTGTATTGACCCATTGTGACCACTAAGTGGTTAACTTAAAATAATTAGATAAAGAACAGAAGTTTTTGAAAACTTTTCACTGGCATGGCTTGCTCCCTAAAGAATACTACTGATAAGCTTTGGTCAGCAAACAAAGGAGCACAATTTTAGAGACGCTACATTTTAAATATTTATCAGTAAAATGATTTAACTCAGTGAGATATTTATTCCAATGGTAAATTTTCAAAAATCCTCTACCCATTTAGCCATAAATTGAGCTATAATTGGCCATGTGACTGACTCTATGGCGTTACTAGACCTGCTGGCTAGTGTCTAAACCAGGTTAGTACTTGAATGAACAAGCGAGGTCAAACCCAGCCTTTGCATTGGTCTCGAGTCATATCTGTTTGTAGGCCATGAGAAGACAATTTTGAAAATTTGAGTGGTCAATTTTCAAAGTTCTTGGCTAGCAAATGGACATTTATCAACCCTTTAAAGATCAAGCCAGCCAGAACTGACCTGTGCAGGGGTCTTGAGAACTGTTCATTTGCAGACCAACAGAAGACTATTTTTTTTAATTTACCACTGGAATGACTGGCTCGATAACCGAGCCAGTCATTCCAGTGGTAAATTAAAAAAAATAGTCTTCTCTTGGTCTGCAAATATTTTGTTAGAAAATTTTAATTTTTTTGACGAAATCTGACGATTAAAGGGTTACGGATAAATGTTAATTTGTTGATAAATTTTGACCAGTAAAGAGTTAATTTTAAACTCTGAGAATACGTTGAGAAACCACAGTACAGCGCCTAAAAAAGTTAATGTATTTCTAAAACAAAAACATGTTAGTTAGTAAAATTATGAACGTAATATCTGCAATGTTCTGACTTAATTTGATTGGAAGCCATTCCAAAAGATACAACAGATTGCTTTACTTCGCTTTGAAAACATACATTGATTCTAAGTTATTTCTGAGCTGTATTGTACATGAGAACAAATCTCACAAAACTTGGCTAGATGCATTTTCGCTGACTTTCAATGTCACACACTCAACATTTTGTATAACGTAGCTATCGAGTAAACATTGCATACGTACTTGTCACTATCCTTCTCAGTACTACCGGTACGTCTGTGGAGGAAGTTTGATTTGGGAATTTCTGGAATTTCTTCTGGTCGTATCTTCGCAAACACTGTTGTTATCGTATCATCACGAATCTCGCCTTCCTCACTGAAAGAAATTAGGGGAAATATTACAACCTAGCAACTTATATACATTCATGCCAGTAGGATCCTATCAGCAGAGTAGCTTTCATATATTTATTGAAATCTGTAATCCCTCCAGTGTCATCATTACCTCGAAGTGCCAAAATGCTCCTCATATCAATAGAGGATTCTAGCTTCTCAGTCAATAGTATGACATCATAATCAACTACGTGACACTAAATTATGCCATGAATGATGTAGATAAGATTGTCATGAACGCATAATTGATACATTGTTACTATTTAATAAACATTCTGTTGAATATTTTGAAACTAATTTGACTAAGCGCTGTTGCTGCTATTGGAAGCAACAGCATGCACCAGTCAAATTTGTTTCAAAATAATCCAGGATACCTCTATTAACCTCTATTTAATGGTCAAGACTTTTCAAGAAAATTATAATTTTTACAAGCCAAGAGAAGACTATCTCTGTAAAGTTACTACTTACTCTAGTCCTGCACATAACTATTCTTCAGGACCCCTATACAGGCCGTTTTCGGCAGGCTCGACCATTAACCTTTACCACACTGATGTCAAAATTTTCAATTTTCAAATTAAATTACAAGATGAACTGGTGTTCATTTTCAACAAATTTGGTGGAAGATGGTGCTGTCGTAGACAGCAACATCGTCCACCAAAATTGTGGGAAAATGAACACCAGTTTCTTTGCTATTGACGCAGGAAAAGATAGAATATTGACATCAGAGTGGTAAGGATTAAGCATGTAAACACTCATGTTAGCCAAAAAAGGCTTCTGCCGTGGTCTTGAGAAATATCCATTTGCAGACAGAGAAAACTATTTTTGGAAATTTACCATTGGAATGACTGGCTTGATAACCGGGCCAGTCATTGCAGTGGTAAATTTTCAAAAATAGTCTCTTGGTTTGCAAATTGACAATTTTGTATAAAATTGAAATTTTTATGAATAAATTTGAGGGTTTAAAGGTTGATGGTCAAGAAAATCCAAATTTGTGCTTAATCATTGTGCGTTTGCATGCCAAGCAAAATCTATTTTTGGAAATTTACCAATGGAAAGACTGGCTTGGTTACCGAGACAGTCAGTCAAGTGATCAATTTTCAAAAATAGTCTTTTCCTGCTGTTCAAATTAACATTCCAGAAGATGACTGCAGAGGTCATTTTGGTCAGCTTGATCATTAAGGTGTTAAATTGGCACAAGAGGGGGTGGAGGGAAGAAGTTAAAGATTTCAAAATGGCAGGAAGCAAATTGACCAATCAGATTTCTTAACAGCAGATCAGAATCGTATCATCTTGGGGTCATTCCAACCAAATCTGATTAAAATTGAAATCAGTGATGAATGAGTAGCCTATCAACTGATTTCAAAATTTTGAAGCCCACCAAAAAAATAAGATTTCTGTGTACAATGAAGCCGCAAACTATAGGTAGCTTCAAGTTAGGTTTGCACCAAGTCAGAACAGCGGTTAATGTGGAGTAATGAGTAATTGGTATGAAACAGTTTCATGAGTTTCTGGAAAACACAGATGGCCGGTGGAATGTATTTCTGAAAAAAGGTCTGACAATAACCTTACATCCAGATTTGATTGTAATTTGTACAATAGTTAATGATTAGTCTTTCTAAGTCATAAATAGCGAATAAGCATGTCTCGCCACAATATATTATAGTCTTATGTTACTCACGTTTCTTCCTGTTCAGATCCTTCTTTTCCGTCCTTAGATTTCTTCTTCTTCTTTTCCTTGTCTTTATCCCTCTCCTTGTCCTTCTCCTTTTCCTTCTTCCTCTTTTTCGCTTCACGTTTTTTCTGTTTCTTCTTGCGTTTTTTCTTCTTTTTCTCGTCACTTCCAGACGATGCTGAATCACCCGAGGCTGAATCGGAGCTTGAGTCCTCGCTTCCTGATCCAGCTGCTTGTTCTGATTTCCTCTTTTTCTTGGCTAAATTTCATAATTAAAAAAGAGATATTCGTTAACTATAATCAAGCCCGCTTCTGCTACTCGAGATATTAGTTAGCATTTTGGTATAGAAAATGATAACTCCTAAGGAGAGGGTGCAAAGGACTAAGCAATGTTTTAACTCATAAAACACCAGTTTCTCAATGGAGGAATGCAGTTTATCCATCAATCATATGATGTCATAATCAACTATGTGACGTGTAGTCTTATGTCATAATCAATTAAGTCATGAATGACTCCATATAGTCTGTTACAAACGCTTAATTTAGTATGTCAGATTGTGCGAATTCTATGTCTGTACTATACACCTGTGCAAAAGTTAAGCACCAGCAAAAACAATAGAACGTAGAAACATGATGGTACAACTAGGCTGCATACTTTTTGTCCCCGCGTTAGCTGACATAATTCCAAGTACGAAATGCACATGCATGCATGACTTCACGCCGCTTGATGTCCGTGCGTGGCGGGAAACAGCACACGTGTTCAGTTATGTAAAAGTCCAGTTTGAGGTGTAGAACATTACATACAGATTTAGGTGACAAGATTAGGAATTTTGTGTTCATGACCGTGGTTTATTTGTACAGAGAGAATTAGCTCTTGATTGTGAACCGCTATGGCAAGACGAAGGTTAAGTGATCGTGTGAAATGGCAAATCATAAGCATGCATACCACTGGTATGTCATGCAGAGAGATTGGCAGACAGCTGAACATTAACCATACTGTAATCAGTCGTTTGATTGCAAAACATGGGCAAACTAACGAGGTGAAGGACAGGCCTAGATCTGGAAGACCGAAGAAGACTACTTCCCGTGATGATCGAGCCCTAGTACGCCTTGTTAGGAGATCTCCATTCACCAACAGCAGAGTGCTCAGCCAGCAATGGGAAATGCGCAATAGAGTGTCAATGTCTACCGTCAAAAGGAGACTGTATGCTGCTGGCATGAAAGCTAGGAGACCTGTCAGACGTCCTCTCCTCACTGCACACCACAAAGAGGAGCGTCTGAGGTGGTGCAACGAAAGAAGACACTGGAACATGAGATCCTGGAGACGGGTACACTGGTCCGATGAAAGTCGGTTCCTGCTTCATGCCACAGATGGTCGAACTCGTGTATGGAGGTCCAGACGCACGGCGTACGACCAACGTAACATCATGGAAGAAGTTCCATTTGGTGGAGGTTCTGTTAGGATATGGGGGTGCATCTCATTTGATTGTAAGCTGGATCTGTTGACTGTACCTGGAACACTAAATGGACAAAGATATCAAGATTCCATACTGGATAGAGTTGTGGTCCCTCATTTTGTAAATCATGCACCTGGAACCCACCCTATATTCATGGATGACAACGCCCGACCACATCGTGCTAGAGCTGTGCATGAATACCTCCGCCAGAATGCCATCGAAACCCTACCATGGCCAGCAAGGAGCCCTGACATGAACCCTATTGAGCATATCTGGGACATTCTCGGAAACATGGTGAGAAGGAGGGATCCTCCTGTGCAGAACCTACAGGAATTAACAGACGCACTCCATCTTGAATGGCAACGAATACCACAATGGCGTATCAGTCGGTTGGTGACCAGCATGAGACGTCGTGTCCAGGCCGTCATCCAGGCACAAGGTGGATATACCCGGTATTAATAATGACAGTCTCAAACTCGTGCACAGATGTTAAACTTCGTTTTCAGACACCATTAATGACAATCTAGCCACGTGTGTCAACTGTAGGGCAATAGTTGTCAGTTGTGTCAACGTAACCATATTCAGGCCTCGTTTTCAAGTTCAAACAAAAACATACAGTGTTTCCCCACCATCATAATCAGCATTCCTCTAGTTGCATTATTACCTCTTGCACTAAGATGGATGGGTACATAAATGTTTATGCTATTGCTTTCTTCATAGAACATGAATATACCCTCGCATGTGCGTAAAAATAGGGTGGTGCTTAACTTTTGCACAGGTGTATATTTCATAAACATACTGCAGCACCCAGTCAAATTAGTTTCAAAATATTCAACAGCTTACCTGCAGTTTTCTGGAAATTCAGATTCAGAGAGTGCGGGGATCGATCGATCCAAACATGAGATGGCCAGGGCATAGCTAAAACTGGATTCCTCCTCTTCAATACAACTATACAGGAAAGCTGTTGAATATTTTAAAACCTAATTTGTCTGGGATCTGTTGCTGCTAACAACTCTAAAGTAAAATCAGTTTTCAAAATATTCAACAGAATATCCCCTCCACCATAAAGAATTTGTCATTTTGGTCTATGAAGGTTAATCTTACAGTCCACTTTAAATGTTTAACCCTCGAATTTGTTCAAGAAAATTCAAATTTTCTCGTAGAAACTCCATTTTGCAGACCAAGAAGAGTATTTGTTGGCAAATTTTCAAAAATAGTCTTCTCTTGGTCTGCAAATGGAGATTTCTCAAGAACACTGCAAAAGCCGTTTTTGGGTTAATGTCAGTATTCTATCTTTTACTGTGTCAATGGAAAGGAAACTGGTGTACATTTTTCAATAATCTTCGTGGACGACATCACAGCACAGCATCCACCAAATTTGTTGGAAAATTTAATTTAATTTGAAAACTTCTTAAATTTTGACATCAGAGTGTTACGGGTTAAATGGTTAACTCATTTAGAAGCGTATTATCCACCTCCTCCTTTTACAGTCAGTGGCTCGGGAACCGATGAGGAGATCTATGCCTACTGTGGGCGGTTCCCGGGCACCGATTGGTTGTATTGTTGGTGCCTGTTGTGCTGTTGTTGCCTGTGGTAAGAGGGCCCTGGGCGCTGACTGCTGGAAGGTGCCGGCACCGAATGTACACAGCAGGAGTTCTCGGGCATCAAAGTTGAGGTACCCGGGCAACAACGGTTCGAAGATGTGGGCACCGAGCATATCAGGGATTTCTTTATGGCACGAGTATGGACTTTTTGTTAGGTATCCAGATCCTGTGTGGTGGGTGGAGGGCTGTGTGTGCAGGCTGGTGCCCAAATTCCAGCTAAATTAATTTTTTTAATATTCAACAGTTTTCCTGTATGGTTGCCGTGAAAATAAGATATGGTCGGTGACAGGGTTAAATTGGTTATCAATCATAGTATATTTACTTTGTATTATTAGGATCATCTTTCTAGTTCAACATTAACACTTTAGTGGCCAAGATTAACACAGGAAATCGAAATTTTTGCCTCAGTGAATGTCCATTTACAAGCCACGATTATTTTTGAAAAATTACTATTGAAATGACTGGCTTAGTTAACAAGCTCCTTATTCTAGTTAAATTTTTTTTAATTGTCTTCTCTCAGCTTGCAGATGGACTTTCCTCAAGTTCACTACAGAGAGCGGTTTTGGTCGACTTGACCGTCAACATGTTAAACTAACCCTTAAATAGTCACACTAGCCGTCACAGTTAAAGATAGGTATCTCAACTATAAAAGCTCTATCAGCTTTGGCTGGTACAGTACCGCTCATAAGCTAAACTTTCTCCAAACTATAAACAGTAACAGGTTAGTTAGTACAATTCTGAACACATTGTCAGAAGTTTTGTTGAATATTTTGAATATAATTGGATTGGAAGGCATTGCTGCGTTACGCAGCAATGCCTTCCAATCCAATTATATTCAAAGTATTCAACAGTACATTTTACTTTGTTTTGGAAGCATGATAAGTTATCTCGGACCTGTACTGTATGACCAGCTTAGTATTCATAACAAACATCTGATTGAATAGCTATTTCAAAGCAATACCTCTAACTCGTACCTTTTTGTTTGAGCTGTAAGACTAGCTCTCCACACTGTGAAATGGTCACCGCCTCCATCGGCCGGCTCTTCTCATCTGTGCTTTGACTCTCGATGGACATGACCAACTCCTGTCCAGTAAGGACTCGACCAAATACAACATGCACACTGGAGGCAGAAAGGATGCAAGATTTAATTTATAAAACTGAATGTTACCGATGCGATAATCTGATTATCTTGAGCCATTGAGGCATTGTGCAAGACTTTAACATTCTACCTACAGTAATGGATGAAACCAATCCCTCAGTCAATCATATGACGTCATAATCAACTACACGTACGTCACATTTAGGCTGATGCCATAATCAATTCCTTCATAAAATGCTTAATAGTCCAGCAAGTTGTACGAATTGTATGTCATTTCTATTTAATAAACATTCTGCTGAATATTTTGAAACCAATTTTACTGGGCAGAAACAGCACCCAGTTAAATTAGTGTCAAAATATTCAACAGCTTACCTGTATAGTTTTCTGGAAATTGAAATTCAGAGAGTGCATGGATCGATTAATTCCAACATGGGCAACGCGTGGGTGGAGATTACCGTATTCCTCCTATTAGGGGCCTATGTCTTAATAGAAGCCTACCCCCCCCCCCCACCAACCCCTCCCCCCACTCTCAGCAATGTCAGTCTCTAGATTTTCTAGCACTTTGAAAATGGGAAAAAATACAAGCCTAGTCCCAAACTCTGCATCTTGGGCCGATAAACTTTTCCCAAATATTGATATTAACAAATAATTTGCCGCTATTTACTTCAAAATTCGTCATAAAAGTATAACTATTGTTTATTACATCCAAATTTGTCATCAAATTTAACAAAATGGAGCCGGGAAATAACGCAAATCATGTGATATTAGGAAGCTGCGCATAGATTTAATATTTAGACCGAGTACTCGGCAGATTCACGGACCTGTGGTTTTGGACTTGGAACTCAGATTTTACTACATGTATATTGCGTGATGGTAACTCAGAACTGTACGTTGAATGAGATCCACATACCGGGTACCCGTTTGATAACTGCGCATTGATATGAATCATGTCATACAAGGAAGTTGAGATAGCTTTACAGCGTTTTGCATTCGTGTCTCATGAGTTTGCCTCCGAAACGGGATCGAAAATGCACGAAGGCAGGGCTCTATTTTTAGTTTTGTGCGTTTTAAATTGTGAATAGTCAACGGAACATGATTGAATTCAATGGCTAATCAAACAATATATCTCAGAATTCTTTTCTAAACCGATGATCGTGTGAACAACTCGTGACTCATTACTTATAATTAGTCTGCTACACGCATACGTGCTGGTTTTCTGATGTAATTTCATGGCATCCTGGAAATACATGTAGACGCTTAACATGAACTTATTAGAAGCCGGTTTGGGGGTTGACTAAACATTTTGGGGGGAAACTCCCTAATAGAAGCCTACCTCCTTTCTCAGACATTCTGTTGGTGAAATATTTTCCTCTCTATCCTAATAGACGCCTAGGCTTCTAATAGGAGGAATAGCTAAAGATGGGCTGGTCATATCTAAAACTGGATTCCTCCATTCCCAAGTGCTGGCCGCCATTTGTATCACTTGATATGTACATGTAACTTCTTATAACAAAGCAATAAACCAAGGTTCAGTTATATATGGTGGAGCATGAAAAAGTCTTGAAAGCTGATAGGTTTGTACTTCATAAGTCGAAAGGGGCCATAACTCCATCAAAATTGATGCAAACACCTGAAACTCGAACTTGCTCTGTAATTTCTCACAACAAAGCAATGTACCAATTCTCAGTTGAATATCTCGAAGGGCTGCGAAAAAAATTATGGAAAACTAATATTTTTCGTATTTCATAAGTCAGAAAGGCAAAAATTGACGAAAATTTCTGAAACTAAAACCTGCTCTATAATGCCCTATAATAACCAAAATTGACGCAAACTCCTGAAACTCGAACTTGGTCTGTAATTTCTCATAATAAAACAAAGTACTAATTCTCAGTTGAATATCTTGGAAGTCGAAAGGGGGCATAACTTGATGAAAAATTGATGAAGATGTCCGAAACATGAACTTGCTCTGTAACTCCTTATACTAAAGCGATGTACCGATTTTCGCTTAAATATCTTGAAGGAGTGCGAAAAAGTGCAAAAAGCTGATATTTTTCGTATTTCTTAAGTCGACAGGGGGCATAACTCCACAAAAGATTGATGGAGTGCAAAAAAGTGCGGAAAGCTCATCTTTTGTATTTCTTAAGTTGAAAGCGGGCATAACTCAATAAAAAATTGACGCATGCGCCTGAAACTCGAACTTGGTCTGTAACTTCTCATAACAAAGCAATGTAGCAATTCTCAGTATAACATCTTGAGACTGCGAAAAAGTGCAAAAACTAATATTTTTCATATTTCACAAGCCGAGAGGGGGGGGGGGGGGGGCATAACTCCAATCAAAAATAGACGAAAATGTCTGAAACTCGAACTTGCTCTGTAACTTCTGATAACAACTGCGACAGACGGAATACAAACCTATAGTATCCCCACCCACCCCCACATCCCCCACCCCGGTTGGAACTATTAATATCTTGGTCTGTAAATGAACATTTATAATTATATATATATATATATATATATATATATATATATATATATATATATATATATATATATATATATATATATACGTTTACATGAAATCAAGACACTATTATTCACTGCTTACCTATCTAAATGAGGTGCTGGTTTCGTCAATCTAAGCATTTGGGCAATTACATGAAAGAAATAATAAGAAATATATGCAATGTTATTTTGATAGATAATGGACAAGTATATAAGCATATATATGAATAATTATTTTCAACTCTAATGCATTTGTATTATGTAGGTCGAAAAGTATACACTTTGCTTCCAGAACAACACACTTCTTGAGAAAACAACATTTTTTTTTTTATTTCATTGTATTTTAATTTTCGTCCTAGAAATATATCATAGCGGGCACGTAAACATGGTAAACAATTTTTTGGTGTGATTTTGATCATCAAATTATTTCCTGAGAATAGGAAGAAAGATACAACTTTGACAAACCTACAAATACAAATGCTGCCTAAGTGCTTGGCAAATTCAACAATAACTTCACACCCACAAAAACATGTCAGAAAACAGATATTTATCAACGACATGAGTACATACATGAATATTAAAAATTATGCCCACAAATTCCCATAATGCTCTCTGATAGTTCCGAGAATTTCTGTAAGCAACTGGTGGTTAACAGAACCACCAGAAATTCTCAGAAACCGTGCTGTCACTGTTGTTATCCACGTATCCTCCAATTGTCGACCTGGCCTCCTCCTGTGATCCATAGTGTCACGCAGTGCACGAAATTGACCAGGTATCCAGTTGCAACTGACCAGGTGTCCACTTTTGACTGACCAGCCAGAATCCATTTGGAAGATTGTCGTTGGTGATGAGAGCATTTTTATGGGAATTATGGGCCGAGAGAATCATTTATAAAAGAAATCCAAACTAGGCTGTTTCCTACGACAAGATTTAGCCCTTTAACCCTCGAATTTGTTCAAGAAAATTTAAATTTTCTCATAGAAAACGTCTACTTTCAAACCAAGAAAAGATTATTTTTGAAAATTTACCACTGGAATGACTGTCTCTGTTATCGAGCCAGACACTCCAGTGGTAAATTTTCAAAAATAGTCTTCTCTTGGTCTGCAAATTGACATTTCTCAAGACCACTGTAGAAGCCGTTTTTGTCAGACATGAGTGTTAAAGGGTTAATGCGCTATGAATGTTTTCTACAAGGATAATAGTAAGAATAAAACACTCATTATGAAGTGCATACTTTATTTGACAAATCTGTACAATACATAATTTTGAAAAATTGAAATAAAATATTTTAAAATATATTTTTTTATCCAACATCTAAATTTGAAATACATTTTAACCCTTTCACTTACAATTCCCTGAAAAAAAGTAAATTTGTTATGATATAAAACTTATTATATCGAATATTTCGAAATTAATTTGACTGGAAGCCGTTGCTGCCTAAGGCAGCAATGGCTTCCAGTCACATTAATTTCAAAATATTCAACAGTTTTCTAGTAGGGTTACCTTCAAAAATCAGATATGGGAATTCATTGCTGAAAGGGTTAACCAATAATACATGTACAGCAATAATAGGCAATCATGTACACAACAAATATATTTTTCATCGTCAAAATACCAATGGCCAAGAATAAGTTAACCAATTTTCCCTGGTTAAAAGTGTACAGTTTCCAATATTTACCTGCTACGAGATATAAGATTGGTCATCTCCCATACTACTCCTTTGTATTAGATACATGTAATGTGATTGGCTAAGACAAATCCATATGTATTAAGTCTTTGATTACCTTAGCCTTATCACTTTGGAGAGATGGATGAGAGTTCACTTGTCATTTCTCTGTATGCAAGTGAAAAACATTGAGAGAGAGAGAAATGACAAATGGCAAAAACTGTGAAAAAAGAAATTTTCCTGAAAATCAAAGTTATTTAAGCCACACCCTTGTATTCCTGTAAGAAAACATATATCTACACAATTTCAAGTAATTTCTAAAAGTTTTATTAAATTAAAGAAAATTTGTTATAGAACAAAATAAAACAGCATTTCAGTGTGTTAGTACATGTAGTGTTCTAAGAGAATATTTATATAAATCTATAAATAGATATATAATTTCTGTCTTCATATTTTTAACTCAAGTAAAATTCTCTTGCTATATTATCATAAATAGATAAGTAATAATAATATATAATTATCAAATTTTATATATACATGTAAATGCATATTTATACGTTCAATTTATTTCAGAAATTTATCAAAATAACTTTCAAATACTTATTTTAATTTTAAGACAGAAGAGTAGATGTGATTTTCCCCTAAGAACATATTATGTAAATAAATCGTAAAATTTGGAAAAAAAAAAATGAGGTGACCGAAGAGGAAAACTTCATTAATATATAAAAGTACTTACTGTTCAAATTTTTCTTTTTAAAATTTCCGTTTTTCGAAATACATGAAATCCGCAATGCCAAGCAGTTCCAAAAAGAAAATCACATCCTCTTAAAATCATACTCTAATCTTAGTGTGTATATGTCTAGGTGTAGGTAATGTATAACTCACATAAAGAACTGCGAACCATTTGTATCTTTACCACGATTTGCCATCGACAGCAGAAAATCTTGATCATGCTTGAATGTAAAGGATTCATCTGAGAGAAAATTTAAATACATTTATAAGCAATTCAATTAGGCCTTTTAAAAGTGTTTTTAACGAGAAACTATTTATAAGCAAAAGTTTCTAAATGTTATTTGGACACATTTTTATGAAAGTAGTTGATTCTATTTCCTAACGAGCTTATGCTAAAAAATAAAAATCATTCTTATGAAAAACTACACAAAAACTTTTTGAGTTGACAAGTTTTTTCTTATGGTCAGTCGGGAGACGACAACTAAAGTACTATTAAAGGTTGGTTTTATGTTCAAAATATTCAACAGTACATTTTATTTTGTCTTGGAAACAATCAAAGTTAAAATTAGCTGTAATATATATTAAAGAATTACCATTTTGCCTGATCATATTTCAGTGTAATATTTGCAGCTCGTATATATCCAGCTGATACAGATTACCAGCCAGATGATCTAGAAAACCTTACGTTGACCAAATTATACTTGCGTTCTATGATGGAATGGTATGGGGGGGTCAAGTACACCTTAAAACCGTGTCAGCCGTGTTCGCAAAATTACCGGTATTCGTTTGTTTTATCCTGAATCAGTAAACAGGGGAGGATGAGGTTTACAGTTGTGACCTAAAGCCGACTATAGACATACATGTAGAATAAATGTTTATAAACAAGCAAATTCACAAAGTTCTGCATTTTACATATTTTTCAAATCTGTCTGTTAACCCTTTAACCCCCGAATATGTTCAAGAAAATTTCAATTTTCTCTTAGAAAATGTCCATTTGCAGACCAAGAGAAGACTAATTTTGAAAATTTACAACTGGAATGACTGGCTCGATTATCGAGCCAGTCATTCCAGTGGTAAATTTTCAAAAATACTCTTCTCTTGGTCAGCAAACGGACATTTCTCAAGACCACTTCAGAAGCCATTTTTTGGCCGATATGAGTATTACAGGGTTAAGATTCCTTAACCTCGTAAAAATACATTTCAACGTACTACAGATTTGGCCCGGGTGCACTTTCAATACATTTTGGTAACGCACTTTTGAAATTGCCCCCGTCTACTTTTGCTTTTGTCCTGTTATTGTCGCCGCAATCTTCTCGGTTTTTTTCTGTTTTGTACTGTACACCAGAGATGACTTGATCATCTATAGGTTGTCACTCGTGTAACTTTGCCTCTGATGGCAGATATACAGTAGTAGTCACAAAGATGCTGTCAGCTAACTGTTCAATACCGTACAGCTCAGAAATAACTTGATCATGGTTAAAAAACAAAATAAAACGTACTGTTCAATATTTTGGACTTAATTTGATTGGAAGCCATTGCTGCCTAAGGCAGAACATTGCTTACCTCAAGTTTAAAATTGTACTACGTGTAACTAACATGTTTCTGTTTTTGGTTGGGAAACATGATATCTTATTTATGAACCAGTGCTGTAACTTACTGCATGGCCTCATGTCAATTCATGGCAAAATTGACACGGGCATGTAGGCATGAAGCTCTCTTCAGTCACCTACCCTCACACGTTTTTTGTTTGCAAAATACCGCGTGAGCATTCTAATTTTATTGAGTGTTCAGTTTAAATTATTAGCAAAATGTAGTAAAGTTACAGCACTGTGAACTGTACTGTATACAGTCAAACCTGCATGAGAAACCACCTGCCTTTTGAGCCAGAAGATAGCATAACATAGCAGCTCAAGTAACAGGTAGTTAAGATACTATACGCCATAGTTAGACTAGAAGGACTGTGTCCCGTATGATGAGCCCTTTTGGTTTTCCGAATGTCACACGTCATATATAGCTGTGTCATGAAATAAGGATTGCTACGGTATCGTATGGTATGCCATTGTATAGGCCATGGATTAGAGTGATGTCTCTGCCCTAGGGAAGTTATGAGCATTATGTAATATCACATTGAACAGGACTGACCACTGAATACTGTGTGATCTTGAAAAGACAAATAACATGTACTTGCCAGAACAAGATCCCCATTATATTGCCCAATGAGGAAACCATAAAGGTATACCATGGATGTGATTGAACGCGAAGAAGAAAATAGTAAATGGCTATAGATGCGAAGTGTCAGTCCATCTTGACATAGAAATTGTCCCGATCTCCTAAAGCAATTAATCCTTTAATGGATCTTTCCATTGTTAGCTATGCCCCGCCCATCACTAGCTACGCTCCACCCACACCTCGCCGTGTTTGGATTGATCGATGCCCGAATGCCCTAGCTATCAATTTCCTGAAAACTATACAGGGAAGCTGTTGAATATTTTGTAACTAATTAGACTGGGTGCTGTTGCTGCCATAGGCAGCAACAGCGCCCAGTCAAATTAGTTTCAAAATATTCAACAGAATATTTATTAAATAGTAAAAGCAAACAATTTGTACAACAGCCCATAGACCGTCATCAAATATGCGTTCGTGACATACTTATCGACGTCATTCATTATGATGTCATTGCACACATCATACAGTTCATTATGACGTCATATGATGGGTGGGTACTCTGGAAAGGACCATTGGCAGGCGAGTCAAAAAGCCTATGCATTTCATGAATCCATTTCCTCGCTCAATCATATTACGTCATAATCAACTATGTGACGTGTAGGCTGAAGCCATAACCATTACGCCATGATAGAATCGATATAGTCCCTCTTTAACGCTTAATAGTCCGAAACGTTGTACGAATTGTATGTCTTTACCATTTAATAAACATTCTGTTGAATATTTTGATACTAATTTGACTGGGCGCTGAGTCAAATTAGTGTCAAAATATTTAACAGGTTACCCTGTATAGTTTTCTGGAAATTGATAGTTAAGAGGTTCAGAGATTGATCGCTCCCAACATGAGTGAGGTGTGGGCGGGGCATAGCTAAAACTGGAAAGGTCCATTGTCCTGAAAAATACCCATCTGCAGGATTAAAGGGAAAGGTATACATTATTTCTGCAATTCAATTTAGATTAAATGGCTGATGACTCAACATAATTTGATATTAAAGTGTTCTAAAATGTTAATCTATACATGTATCATATTGAAGATACCGGTATGATTCTTCTTGAAAATCTTGCCAACAAAATTATAGGATTTTCTATAAATCTGCTTAGCAAAAAATTGATTTCATATAAAAATAGGAAAAATCTCATCTCTGATTATACCTTCAAAACTGAAACAAGTAAACGCTAACCCCTTACACGTACACCATAACTGCAGTCTTAATGATATGTAATGGTCCATATAGCACCTGTTTTTATATATATATATAGTTCTCTGCACATGGCTGTAATAGCGCCTATAACATAAGACTTTGTCAAATTAGATTACATTGAACAAAAACTGTAACCTGTAGGTAAATTGTCCCCACAATATAGTATAGAATAAATCTGCAATTTCATTAAAATAAAGTTCCAACTCACATAAAAATCTAAGAATTTGAAAATCATTTTCATGAATTAAATGTCCAAGAAAAATGTACCCAAATTCTTGATGCACTATGCGCAATGGTTGCCTAGAGGTACAATACTTTTCACAACATTAATTACACTCCTCAAATAAATATAAACTGATTTAAATGCATCAAAACTCACCAGAAAAACTGGTTCCATATATAGATTCACCACCGGTACCATCACCTGAAAAATAACGTCGTAAAACTAGAATGTGCAGTCGATAGCATGCCATTGCAAATCCCTACACTTTTCCCACACCACGCACAACACACACGCCAACTCAGTGGTGGCACCTAATGTAAACATAACCTCACAATCCACAATGATGAGCAAGGCATATAACAAATTTGGTTGAATTCAGCCAAATTTGCCATTTTTCCCCACACCCCACCCTACTTCAACATGGTGACAGCGCCTAATTTAAATACTGTCTTGCAATCTGCAATCTTATGAGTAACTCCGCCAACTTGTCCCACATCCTACTTCCACAACGGGGACGAAGCCTAATGTAAATGCCGTCTTACAGTCAAATCATATGGGTAACTCAACAAATTTGATTGAATTCCACTAAAAGGTTTCAGAGGAGCCACCCTGGACGAATGGATGGTCAGCTAGACGGACAGAGGCGATTGCAATATTCTCTCCATTTTTTCACAATGTGAAGGGATTATCAAATCTAGAAGCAGTATCGAAATTTCACTAAATATTAGAGCAGTGAACAGGCAACATTCTTAATGCATTCAGTTCAGAAATCCAATTACCTTATTTTCAAGGTACGCATTAATTATTTTGAAACTAATTAGACTGAAAACATTTGCTGCATGAGGTAGCCAAACTTCCAGTACAATGGACCTTTCCAGTTTTAGCTATGCCCCACCCATCTCTAGCTAAGTTCCACCCACCTCACATCTGCTGGGATCGATCGATCCCTGAACTCCCTGACTACCAATTTCCAGAAAACATGTAAGCTGTTGAATATTTTGAAACTAACCACAACAGCAAAAGCAGCCCAGTTAAATCAGTTTCAAAATATTCAATACCATACTTATTAATTAGTAAAGACATACAATTCATACAACAACGCTTAGTCCATCACCAATTATTCATTCTTGATGAACTTATCGACATTATTCTTAATTATGACGTCATCCTACACGTCACGTAGTTGATTATGATGACATATGACATCAGATGATGGTGGATAAACTGGAAAGGTCCATTGCTTTCAAGGATTCAGCAATATACAACGTACTTGAAAATAAAATATGATCTGTCGCCGATGCAAAATAGAAAGGATGTGCCTGATCGTAAGGTGGCTAACACATACATTCCTGACACTATTCTTCTTTCTATTTAATGGTCAAGAAAATTCCTGTTTTGAGTGAATGTCAAATCCAGGTCATAAGACTAGGTTGCGAGACTACATTGAAAATTGACCAATAGAATCATGGTTAGCGAAGCAGTCATTACGGTGACAAATTTATGAAAATAATCTATTGGTGTACAAGTGGACATTAAATGACATTTCTCATTCTTTCCTTTAATGGTCAAATTTGGTTGAGCAAATCTAAATATTTCCTTTTTGAATGTCCATTTATAGGGCAAGAAGAGTATTTTTGAAAATGTATCACTGGAATGACTGGCTTGGGTACCAAGCCAGTCACTCCAGTGATAAATTTTCAAAAATACTCTTCTCCTGCCCTGTAAATATAAATTCCGCAAGACCACTTCAGCGGCCCAGTTTGGCCGGCGGGACCTGTAAAGTGTTGAAGTGCTAAGATATTGTATTACACATATAGCACCCCATCTGTTAACCCTTTAATGGTCAAATTTGGTCAAGAAAATCAAAATATTTGCTTATTGAATGTCCATTTGCAGGCCAAGAGGACTATTTTTGAAAATTTACCACTGGAATGACCGGCTAGGTTATATTGAGCCAAGCATTCCAGTGGCAAATGGTAAAAAATAGTTTTCTCTTGGTCTGCAAATGGACATTCCTCAAGACCACTCCAGAGGCCGGTATGACCATTAAAGGGTTAATTAATAATTTGTGAAATATCACACTGTATAAACCCACCTTTCGTGAAGTCTCCACCTTGGATCATGAAATCCTTCACAATACGATGGAATGGAGCTCCTTTGTAATGCAGCAGCCTCCCGGTCACTTGACTTGAGCCCTTTTCTCCTGATTATCAAACCATGTTAATAAATTATCATGATAAGTACATACTATAAAATATATAAAAACTTTATTAAAATGTTTAAAGTTGTATAAACTTTATTATTATAAAAATTTATAAATCATCAATAGGTTAACTTTGTGAAATACGCGGTCCTAATATCTAGACTGTAAAGCACATAGATATGGTCAATTTGGTGATATTTAAAAATATGGTTAGACATGTACATTAGATGCTATAGCTCCATTAGTTTTTCAGCACAAAAATAACAAATAAATGTTTTCTCGAAAGAACAGAACAATGTGATCTTACTAGTTGCCAACATGACCAATGTACCAGATTTGAAGTGAATCTCTATAAATGCAGGATTTCTAGTGTTAATCTCATAAGCATGATTAATTGTTCTGGGGGGTGGGTGTGTTAAAATGGTTAAAGCTGTAAACGTGGGGGATGTGTGATGGTGCTCCAATCAGCATATCTTATTTTCAATGCAACCGTACAGAAAAACTGCTGAACATTTTGAAATTAACTTTACTGGAAGTTGTTGTTGCCTTACATGCCTTAGTGATTTCTTCCTGTCAAATTCATTTCAAAATATTCAACAGAATAAGTTTAATATCATACAGAATTTACTTTTTCAGGGCTTTGTCACTGAAACAGATAATACATATATATATAATATAAATTGGTTTCCATTAACCTTTAACACTCTGATGCCAATATTCTATCTTTTGCCGTGTCAATAGAAAAGAAACTAGTGTACATTTATCAACAATTTTGGTGGACGATGTTGCGGTCTGCGACAGCACCTTCTCCACAAAATTTGTTGAAAAATTAGTGTCAGTTCATCTTTCAATTTAATTTAAAAAATTTTTCATTTTGACATCAGAGTGATAAGTGTTAACTCTTTACTGCTCAAATTGTACAAGAAAATTTATATTTTCCCATAGAAAATGTCCATTCGCAGATTTACCACTAGAATGACCGGCTCAGTTATCGAACCAATAATTCAATTGGTAAATTTGTAAAAAGTCTTCTGTTCTACATTTCTCAAGATCACTCCTGAGAAGCCCATTTTGGCACGTGTGAGTGTCGAAGGGTCTAAGATGATTGGAGTGAATGTGGACGCATTAGGCCTAGTAAAAAAATATTGTGTTTCTGATTTCCCTTCCGACCCTAGCTTATGCTTGCTACCCTAAGGTTTTTACAAAAAAATTTAAAAATAAACATGAGACATACATGTACCTACCGACCCTAATTTTATCAAAGCCAAAAGCAGAATTATTTTTCAATGTACAAATCTGACAAGGAGCTAAATTACATTTATCTGTATAATGCAAACCGCAACAGTTTGTCATACTCCTAAGATAATATTTATCTACCAAACTCCAATGTTTGTTCACAAATGACAATTTTTTTTCAAATACTTTCCTGAAATACACAAAATGAGTTTCTTCGGAGGGATCAAGGAAAATTATGTCCCAATAAATATCCTAAAAACAAATCATGCAAATACCAGCAGCCTACCCTATTTTATGAACCTAAAATATTTTTAAATAAATCTCTACCTACCTACCCTAACTAGCTTCAGATGGTGACGTAATCGGAACCACACAATCATTTTTAAGTGGCCTTACAATGAACAGCAATACTACAGATTATGTGATCTTGATGTATGCCAAGTCTGATGTCAATCTACATGTAAGTTGTCAGCAGCCATTCTAACGTTATGCACAGGAACCAAATCAGTATGCAGTCGGTATAAGATTTACTTCTCCACTACCCATCACCTCAACCCCACCCACCCCCCTGGGGAGTCTAATACATTAACACTTTTACCACCATCACGATAGCAAAAACAGCCTTTACAGTGGTCTTGGGAATTCCTCATTTGCAGACAAAAAAAAAATTCCCTTTTTTTTTTAATTTACCACTGGCATATAAGTGAACCCGTCATTCCAGTGGTAAATTTTCAAAAATAGTCTTTTCTTGGTCTGCAAATGGACATTTTCTTCAAGAAAATTTACTGAGAAATTAAATTTTCATGGGGAACTTTGAAGGTTAGAGTTAATAATGACTATATAGAATATGCTGTAGTTAGTTAGCCTCACCTGTGCATAATGCTCGGAAATTCTCGCATGTCTTAGGGCAGATATCAGAGAACAGCTCGAACACCATCCGCCCAGCTGAAAATGCCATTTTAACCGGTGAGTGCTGAATTTTTGCAGACGACATATTCAAGGGGCTATATCTCTGGACCTGCTAAATATTTCGAAAACCATTTGACTGAAAGTTGTTGGTGGCTAAGCCACCAACAACTTTCAGTCAAATTGTTTTCGAAATATTCAGCAACTCAACAGTTTTTGCTCATTGAAATTATTTTCTGATGGCTTAGAGCAACGAGACACACAATACATATTTAAACAGATTTAATACATTGAGCCCAAAAATTCCTAAATTAAAGTACGTTTAATTAATCAAAAGAACTTAACTGTAGCCACCTCAGTAGAATGCGCTAACAGACCCCAGAGTTGGAGTTGAATAAAACAATCAATGCCCTTGAGTAGGGCTGGGCGGTATACCGGTTTCACACCATCTCACGGTTTTTTATGGCGATGGTTTAAAAACCATAACGAAAATAAAAATACCCATGAAAAACCGTCCGTAAGATCGCCATTGCGCGAAATCTGGTGACTGTCCTAAACTAGTTTGTTCTTGACTTGCAGTTTAATATTATCATCTAGAGGGTAACCATTTGCTAATAGGACCATAAAATACAGTCACCTATAACTATTAGCCGTGGGAAAGCAAGAGTGTTGGTGAAATCCCAACAAATCGGCCAAGGACGACACTCGGCAAATATGATTTGATTTGCCAGCAGTGACTTTTACATGACGTAAGCTCTGCGGTTTCAAGGTAAGAGTGATAATTTGAAAATCTATAAATTTCTTCTTCGTAACAAATAATCCTTTTTTTCAAATCAAGTTTGTACTATGTTTAATCAGGAATTCAAATGTGACACTATACAAAAAAATATTCAAGAAACGCGCTACGAAAACAATGACGCTATACAATGAACTCCCAATCCAAACATGTCATTATTTCCCTTAGATTTCGACAAACATAAAATGATCCAGCACAGAATAAGAGATACGAGACAAATTTCTTGAACGCCCGAGAAATGAAAACGATTAAGTCGCTTCTTATGTCGGCGGAGCAGTTGCAAGTAAAATAAACTTGTTAGCCTCTCAAATACGAGCAGGAATAATGTGATAGGCTGTTGACGAATTCTTCCGCCGGGATATTCACTACTATTGATTTTATGAATGAAATTCCTGTAAATCAGTATTTTTTTAACACGTGACCTTTCTGCTCGATAGAGTTAGAATCACATCGTTTTGTTTTACGGACTGGCCCAGTCTTTTCCGTCTTCGTATATCTTCTAGACAACGGGGTGTTCATTTAAGTGGATTTAAGTTAGATTCGCACGAATCATTGCGTTTATGTTGCCAAATTATCATAATCTCTTTATTATATGACATATGAACTTCGAAAAATAGTCAAACACAGCTTTTTGTGAGAATTCTTGGTGCGATTTCCAGGAAATGACTACCCTTTAGTTATGTGCTGAATGACATTCACCCGCGTGAACGACAGTTTATTGAGGATATCTCAAGAACACCGAGTACTCGAATACAAACACCTGACTTACTGGACTAGATCATACTGTAGGTGGTTATACAAACTCTAACCATATCAGCGCTACTCTACTAGGAGCCCAAACTCGCTCTCATATCCGGGTTCCTACTTACACGCGTTAGATTTTACTACGCTTTCGAAAATAGTGACCTAATATTGAAAATCAACATTTTAGTAGTTAGTGTTATTTTCATGACATCACATGAACCAGACTTTATTTACTACCATTTTGAGATAGATAGCGTCGAAGTGAACAGTCGTACGTAGTTACCGTTCTAATTTCGTGGCAATTTGCGCCAGTTGTCAAATCGCAAAATACCTGTACTAATGAAAGCTAATGAAAACGCCATATTTTCATATTTCAAATTATTTTTTATCATTCTAACCCCCTAAAACTGGTATTTCGCTAATACCGGTTTAACTAGATGATATAAATCAAATAATTCCCCGCAACGGCAGCCATGTTTGTGGGATGACATAATCCCACTAGTTATCGAACGAAAAATCCAAAACTTACACGGATGGACAGAAATTCAGAGACAAATGTATAGACGGACAGGCTGACTGACCCACAAAATCATGTACATCTCCCTAGTACCATAGCCAACGTTCCCATGAAGTTTTGTCACAATACTCCAAGCAAAAATAAGGTTATTGAACGAAAACCCAAAATTTGCACAGACGAACAGACACAAATTCAGAGACAAAGGTATGGACAGATGGAGGGACGAGCTGACTGAACCACAAAATAATGTACATTTCCCTAGTACCATAGCCAATGTTCCCATCAAGTTTCCTCACAATACTCTAAGCAAAGATAAAGTTATTGAATGAAAACCCAAAATTTGCACGGGTGGACGGACACAAATTCAGAGACAAAGGGATGGATGGATGGAGGGATGGTCTGACTGACCCACAAAATAATGTACATTTCCCTAGTACCATAGCCAATGTTCCCATGAAGTTTCCTCACAATACTCCAAGCAAAGATAAAGTTATTGTACGAAAACCCAAAATTTGCACGGATGAAGACACAAATTCAGAGACAAAGGGATGGATGGACGGAGGGACAGGCTGACTGACCCTCAAACTAAGGTGCATTTCCCTACTACCATAGCCAACCTTCCCATGAAGTTTCATCACAATACTTCAAGCAAAGATAAAGTTATTGTATGAAAACCCAAAATTTGCCGACGGACAGAGACAAATTCAGAGACAAAGGGATGGATGGACGGAGGGACAGGATGACTGACCCTCAAACTAAGGTGCATTTCCCTATTACCATAGCCAACTTTCCAATGACATTTCGTTACAATACTCCAAGCAAAGATAAAGTTATTGAACGAAGACCCAAAATTTGCACAGACGGACACACATTCAGAGACATAGGGATGGACGGACGGACGGGCTGACTGACCCTCAGACTAAGGTGCATTTGCCTACTACCCTAGCCAACCTTCCCATTAAGTGTTGTCACAATATTCCAAGCAAAAGTAGTTATCGCAAGAAAACCTGTGTGTGTGATGGACACGCGCACGGACGGCATGACACACGGATGGACACATGCATGGACAGACGGAAGAGAAAATATAATTCCCCCGCTTTTTGCTAGAGCGGGGGGATAATTAGTGATATCGTCACCAGGTTTTCTTTTAGGCCAAACCGTCCAGGTCCTACCCTTGAGGTTACTTGAATCTAAGTAATCAGAAAATATTTTCGCTATCTCTAAGCTGGAGCTGATGAGAAGCATATATACACCTGTGCAAAAGTTAAGCACCAGCAAAAACAATAGAACGTAGAAACATGATGGTACAACTAGGCTGCCATACTTTTTGTCCCCGCGTTAGCTGACATAATTCCAAGTACGAAATGCACATGCATGCATGACTTCACGCCGCTTGATGTCCGTGCGTGGCGGGAAACAGCACACGTGTTCAGTTATGTAAAAGTCCAGTTTGAGGTGTAGAACATTACATACAGATTTAGGCGACAAGATTAGGAATTTTGTGTTCATGACCGTGGTTTATTTGTATTAGCTCTTGATTGTGAACTGCTATGGCAAGACGAAGGTTAAGTGATCGTGTGAAATGGCAAATCATAGGCATGCATACCACTGGTATGTCATGCAGAGAGATTGGCAGACAGCTGAACATTAACCATACTGTAATCAGTCGTTTGATTGCAAAACATGGGCAAACTAACGAGGTGAAGGACAGGCCTAGATCTGGAAGACCGAAGAAGACTACTGCCCGTGATGATCGAGCCCTAGTACGCCTTGTTAGGAGATCTCCATTCACCAACAGCAGAGTGCTCAGCCAGCAATGGGAAACGCGCAATAGAGTGTCAATGTCTACCGTCAAAAGGAGACTCTATGCTGCTGGCATGAAAGCTAGGAGACCTGTCAGACGTCCTCTCCTCACTGCACACCACAAAGAGGAGCGTCTGAGGTGGTGCAACGAAAGAAGACACTGGAACATGAGATCCTGGAGACGGGTACACTGGTCCGATGAAAGTCGGTTCCTGCTTCATGCCACAGATGGTCGAACTCGTGTATGGAGGTCCAGACGCACGGCGTACGACCAACGTAACATCATGGAAGAAGTTCCATTTGGTGGAGGTTCCGTTATGATATGGGGGTGCATCTCATTTGATTGTAAGCTGGATCTGTTGACTGTACCTGGAACACTAAATGGACAAAGATATCAAGATTCCATACTGGATAGAGTTGTGGTCCCTCATTTTGTAAATCATGCACCTGGAACCCACCCTATATTCATGGATGACAACGCCCGACCACATCGTGCTAGAGCTGTGCATGAATACCTCCGCCAGAATGCCATCGAAACCCTACCATGGCCAGCAAGGAGCCCTGACATGAACCCTATTGAGCATATCTGGGACATTCCGGGAAACATGGTGAGAAGGAGGGATCCTCCTGTGCAGAACCTACAGGAATTAACAGACGCACTCCATCTTGAATGGCAACGAATACCACAATGGCGTATAAGTCGGTTGGTGACCAGCATGAGACGTCGTGTCCAGGCCGTCATCCAGGCACAAGGTGGATATACCAGGTATTAATAATGATAGTCTCAAACTCGTGCACAGATGTTAAACTTCGTTTTCAGACACCATTAATGACAATCTAGCCACGTGTGTCAACTGTAGGGCAATAGTTGTCAGTTGTGTCAACGTAACCATATTCAGGCCTCGTTTTCAAGTTCAAACAAAAACATACAGTGTTTCCCCACCATCATAATCAGCATTCCTCTAGTTGCATTATTACCTATTGCACTAAGATGGATGGGTACATAAATGTTTATGCTATTGCTTTCTTCATAGCACATGAATATACCCTCGCATGTGCGTAAAAATAGGGTGGTGCTTAACTTTTGCACAGGTGTATATATACATGTGTACATGTAATAGAGATACCCATTTCTAGCTATGCCATTACACTCTGGTCAGCACAGGATGGGATTGGCTACTACTCAATATTTCTGATTCCCCATCAATAATTCTGACCATCCCTACGGCTAAACTATATTTTACAACCACAACTTATTGAACATTTTATGAAATTAAGCTCCGAAATCATTAAAATTAAAGTTTTTCAAGGAACTTTATAAAATACAAATCAAATAGGGCAGATAATGCTTCAGAGGTTACAAGGGTATCAAAATTGCATAACTTTTTGGGAAGCCTGACCAAATTACAAGCCCCTGCTTGTCGTACGGTACCTCAAAAATGTTCGGCACTAATTTCAGCCTGGGCAGAATCCGGCCCAGCGTTCAAAAAGGAAAAACGAAAACATTTCAAAATGTTTTGCTAAATCTGCAAACTATGACAATCTGCTTTTTTCAGATTAATTATGTCATATAAACTACAAATTGAAAAGTCGATTTTGCACATACAGACATGACAGAGCACTCAGCAACGTTTTTCTTTTCAAATACAAGGCAGCTATGCATGCCCATTTTAGCTCTTTTTTATGTTTCAGAATCGATTTGAAATTTTGATTTCCCAAAATCTACATTTCAAGGTAACTATAGAGATAAGCTTTTGAAAATTTTGAAAATAATCTGACTGGGGGCTGTTGCTGCCAATAGCCATGATAGCAGCATCATCTCTCACTCAATTTAGTTTCATACTATTCAAAAGAATGTTTGTTAGATTGCATGTTCATCAAATACTTACAGGCCAGTACCAAAACTGTCATCATATATCAATTTGAATTATGCATCTCTAGTGTATATATATATATCCTAATCACAATGACATTCATGAGTAAAAACAGCAATAATCATAATTACCCGCATGTCCTGCAATATCAATGTCGAAGAAACATCTAGGTCTGTGCCGAGGAGCCACGGACATCTTGCTGGAATGCAAAATACATAGATAGATATAGAAGACACACTAGAGTATGCAGTTGATGTAGTGCTATCACAAATCCACATGCCTTACACACGCGCGCCTGCACACACACGCACACACCAGCCCGACCCCCTTCATTAACACACTAGCCCGACCCCCTTCATTAAATTATTTTAAGCAATTCTGTATGTTATGCTATTTGCGAGAACATCGACAAAAATCATGAGTTTTTGCATTAAAAAAAGATTGTCATCCAAAATCTTGGACCTATAAACGTGAATCCTTCAAAAGGCACATCAGCGTATTATAACTGAGGCATACACCAAGGTTCATTAAAATATCTGAAGCGATTCTGTATGATATTCTGTTTACAAGATATTGTGGATGGACAGATGGAAGGACGGATAGTAGTGATTACTATAGGGCGCTATAGTACTATAGCAACTACTCTTCAAAGAATCTCTAGAAACATCAGCTTTACCAAGCAGATGGCTTGAAGCAAATGTAGTACCAATTTACAAGAAAGGTTCCAGGTCATCATCGGTAGGGAATTATAGACCAGTGAGTCTCACAGTTATAGCTTGTAAGATTATGGAAACCATTATTCGAGATAAAATAGTCAACCACATGGAAGTGAATCAGAAAGGGACGCAATACAGCAAGACACTGATATATTACTGAAATGGTCAGATTATATGGCAGTTACCATTCAACATAGACAAATGTAAAGTGGTAGGGCCAACACTTAGGCAAGAATATTCCAGAATTTCACCATTATAAGCTAGACCAAAGCCTGCTAGGTGTTGCTGAATAAGAGTAAGACTTGTACAGTGTTTGACCAACAGCTGAATTTTAAGAGACAGTTTTATGAAACCATAAAAGAAAGCAAACAGCAGTTATTTGGATTAATAAAAAGAACCTTTCAAGCCCTAGATAAAGAATCCTTCATCAGACGTTACAAAGTTTTTATTAAACCAAAGTCATGTAGAATATTGCTCGACAGTATGGTATATACCCTAATCAACAATGACAGTGCTGACATAGAAAATGTACAAAGAGCAACAAAAGCAGTGCGAGAACTAAAGGGTCAAACTTCTCAAGACAGACTTGTCAATCTGAAATTGCCACCACTAGCATATAGACGAAAGAGAGCAGACAGTGACCTGCTTCAAGCTTTCAAGATCATCAATAACATTCACAGTCTAGATACCACTAAGTTCATTGAAATTAAACAAAGTAAGCTACATGGACACAAACGCAAAGTAACAAACCACCATTTTAACAATAGGTTACAAAAGAATCAAATTTTCAAACCATGCAGTGCAGGGCAAAATTTAGAATTTGATATTTGCATAGCATCCCAAACTATAAATTGTATAGCTATCAGCAAAAATGTACAGCAATTAACTCTTTTCACCGATAATGTCCCTATATCTCAATCTCTGAGCAAACAAATAGGAACTGTTGAATATTTTGAAATTAATATGACTGGAAGCCATTAGGCAGCAATGGCTTCCAGTCATACAGGGTATGAAATAATGGTCGGACATCGGTCATCTCCGATCAAATCTGGATGGGTAAAATTTTTTTACTGAACATGAATTTTGGGGGAAATCTGCAAATTTTGGAAAAAGAGAACAAGTGAACAATGTTGGTATCGCACTCAAATACGATAGATCGATCGAGCGTGAGTTTGTGCGTCATTTGCACATTTCTAAGTGAAAACGATATTCACCTTGGTTACCAGTATTCGTGATCTGTCAAAACGCGTCATACCGGCAAATTCATCCTAGAGGGTGGTCTTACGATAGCTAATTGTCCCGGGAATAGTGTAAACCTTTTATACTGGCGAATTTTCTGATTTCTAATGAGGGATATAGACCGTGAGTGACTTGAAAATTAAGTCATACGGCGAATAAATGACAGATAAAATTGCACAGAACATCTGATAAATGATACCACTCAAAATCTTGTCATTTCGCTAGTCTGAAAATGATCGAGTCGATGCAAAATTAGCAATGGCGGATCTACAAAATCTGCCACTGCGCACGAGTTAGTGATGTGTTCTTACACACCTTCTGTCATGAGAAGAGAATTTGGTCTCGCAATTTCATTGGTTGCTGGACATAATTATATCTAGAAAATCCAATGACATTACGTGAGAGATTTTCGCAGTAGTTTGAGACACGTTCTTCCACGCCTTCGATACTGAAGAAGCTAATTCTTCCTCGCGATTTCCTTGGTAGCTGTATATAGAAAACCAATGAAATAGCGGGCGAGTTTTCTCACAATAGAAGTGAAGAAAGCAAGTTCATAAATAATCGCACTGTAGAAGACACTTGACAACACGTGCGTTACCATTATATTCGCGTTCTACAATTAACCATTTAATGGTCAAATTCGCCAAAAAATTTTAATTAAAAATAGTTAATGGCCATTTGCTGGTCAAGATATTATTTTTGAAAATTTACCACGGGAATGACTGTCTCAGTTACTGAATAAGCCATTTCAATGGAAAACTTCAAAAATAATCTCTTGACCTGCAAGTGAACATTTATCAGGAAAACTATCACAAGCCTTCTTTTACTAATGTGTTCCAAAGTGAAATTTTTTTAAATTTAATTGTACATGCAGTTGATGTGTTGCTAAAATGGCATCAGAGCGAAAAGTGCCCAAAGGGGCAACCCTTGCTAAATGGAGGACCGAGTATAAGTGGTTAAGTCCTCATTTTCTGGGTCCTTCAGTTGACTATGAAATTGTTCTATCTTTATGCATTTTCTCCTGAAAATGTCTTAGTCTATTTGACTTTTTCAGGACAAAATGGGTAAAAATAGAACAATTTCACAGCCAACCGAAAACCTATATTTTTCTCCAGAAATGCAGGAGATGGCCTCTGAGAGCATCTAGATTTAAAAATTTTATGGGGGAGGACCCCCGGCCCCCCCCCACCCCCGTCAGGTTAGTCAACTTCCGCTTTTTTGTCAGATCAAATTGACTCTCCTTATTTCAGACCCTGGTCATATTAATTGCAAAATATTCAACAAAATATGGTATATATTGTAAAGAATGTACTTTTTTCAGGGATTTGTTGTTAAAAGAGTTAATGATAGAATTTTGAATATCAATGATAAATTGCAATCGCGTACAAATTTTGCATAGCAGATACAGCTATGCATGTTGCAGAAGGTATAGCAACTGCTTAAATGTGTAGCAAATTGAGATGCGATACCAGATAAATTATGCCCTGCAGTGAATGATTGGAACTCACTGCCAGAAAATGAAGGAAATTTCAATTTCCCTTTCTCCGAGATCTAACAATACTCACCATTCTATTACTTCTGATACAGCTAGCCCTGATAGCTGGGCCCTAGGGCTATAGACTTAGAAAGCTTTACCGACTCCTGGAACCGGGAACTCGGCTCCCAACTGCCGAGTACCCGTTTGCTATGGAGCTCATATTGTTTGCATAGCCACCAAACAAGAGAAACCCATGGCTTGCCTCCGTGAGGCTGGGTCCGTAATAGAATGGTGATTATTGTTAGATCTCGGAGAAAGGGAAATTGAAATTTCCTTCATTCTCCTTCGATCAATACTCACCATGCTATTACTTCTGATATACACCAGATTTAGTCAGTAACCTGGTGGGAAGGGGCAAGCCATCAATTGCTACTTTTGCCCCTTGGAGAAAGAGCTAGACTTAAACTTGATTAATGGAGACCTAAAAGGACCATCAAGTTAACGGAACCGAATCACATTCGCATCACTGCCCCCACCCACCCTTTTCTCATAAGAAAAGGGAGAGAACTCACGAACATGCATCTCGCCTGAAAACACAAATATGCCGAGGGTTAACTGCTCTTTGCATATATTAGCCTGGGAATGAGCATGAATATAGATGAATGAACATGATATATAGACATAATACAAAAAACTCTCAATCTTGGATTACCTCATGATATTTGGAAATCAGACGTGGAGCATCCAACCATTCACTTGTCCGGCCATCAGTGACACAATCTGGTTGATATCCTCTCGCTCGACCATGTCTGCTTCTTAATTCTTTCTTACAAATGCCAAAAAAGGAAGAAGAGCAGTGTGGTCATATAGCTATCGTCTCAAAACAGCTAAAGCGAGTGGATTGGCGGAGTCTGACACATCCCTCATATAGAAATCCGTGAAAGAGGACTCACAGTGCCATTGTGCAACAGCCATGATGTCCTCTAACGGAACACCATTGTAAAGGGCAGTAGAGGCGGCTACTCCTCTAACATCGTGTGCCCTTGCGCATTGCACCTGGTGCCAGTCGCAATCTCATGGGTAGTCTGAATGCATTCGACTACCCAACGAGAGATAGAATCTATGGATGCGGCGCCATGTGGCTTCTTATGGCAGATCCACAGATGTCTATCATTCGACCGTAACGAGTCTGTCCTTTTTTTTGTACTTAGTCAAAGCACGGACTGGGCACCAGACATTGGCATCACGATCAAACCTACTTAGCTTCTGTATAATGATCGGTTTGCTGGGATATCTCAGATTGATTCTTTGACATAAACTCTGCTCTTGGCAGTAGACGCAGACCCTCTCCAGAGACAATAAATTGGTCCCTCTCTGCTGAAAGAGCATGGATCTCACTGCGCCTTCTAGCTCAGGAAGCTGCCAATAGAAAGACTGCCTTTAGAGTCAAATGCTTTAGACTAGCCGAACGCAACAGTTCGAAAGAGTACTTGGCTTGACATTAAGCACTAAAGATAGACTCCAGGCTGGAATGACTACCGGTTGTCTCGGTCGGAGATTGCTCATTCCCTTCACCATCACATTCAACTGGGCCACCTCTGGTCTATCCCAGCCGATTTTCGTGTTAAAAAACACCGTCAAGCAACACCTAATTTCATATCTGCCGATCGCCTGTTGGGGTTTAAAGGAAGGCGATCATCTGGCATATTTCGTTGTTAACACACGTCCCAGATTCTTTGGGGTTAGAAATTGGAACATGCGACACACAAAATTTTGAAGACCTAAGTCTTTTAACTATGGAATAACATGGAAATATACGACCTGGTTATCATCGGCAGCATCCATGGTAATCCAAATATCCTTTTAGAGAGTGCACAAAGCTATCACAATTTACACAGAAAAAAGACTTAGAATAATCTCAAGACTTCCAACTGCAAAAAAACATGTGTCTATTGGTGCTATGCAAACAAGAATGAGCTTCATGGCAAATGGGTACTCGGCAGTTGGGAGCCGAGTACCCGGTTCCAGGAGTCGGTAAAGCTTACTAAGTCTATAGTCCTAGGGCTCAGCTATCAGGGCTAGCTGTATCAGAAGTAATAGAATGGTGAGTATTGATCGAAGGAGAAAGCATATTCACATCAGAGTGGCAAGGGTCAGTCTTAAATCTAACGGTTTCGAGGCGACTACGAGAAACCGACTTCAAGGAAAGAACTTTTGAATTAAAGACTGAACAAGCCATACTATAACAAATAACACTGAGGCAATAACAAGCAAACGGCTTATGCCTTGTAAATTGACGATGATGATGACGATGTGTACGGTCAGCTCCGCTTACTTTGTTGGTTTGTTCAGACCATTTGTATGGTTGTTGTAGGACAAACCGAGCTGCTTTGTGTTGAACCTTTTCATTTTATTGATGTTATTTTTCATGTGCGGGTCCAGATTGGAGCATAAAATTCTAAACCTGAGTGGTCATACCCGGTCCTGTAGTGTGTTGTAAGTGATATATGCTGGGACCACCACCTTAGAGTTGATTTCCAACACAGGATCCTCACGGCTCCTCTTTGTTGGACTCAAGGGCTTCATTGTCCCAAACATTCACCGGGTTGGTACGTCCAGTGATTTGGCCTTTGAAGTCTACATATTGGTTTTCCCAATGTTTGTCGAGTTTGTTCTTGAAGGTATTTACACTCAGTGCGGATGCAACGCTATCAGGCAGATTATTCCACTCTTACTGCAAACACATTTTTTCGTAGTCCAGTTTTCGCTCTTTGTGGGAAGAGTTTCATCTGATTACCTTGAGTCCCGGAGCGCTGTGCCATGTCCTTCCACAGCTTGAGGAAAGGTGCTGCTTCGCGGTCATATTTCCGGTGCAGTATTTTATAGACTTTGATCATGTCTCCGCGAATCCTTCTATAACCTAGTGATGGGAGCTTTAATCTACGTAGCCAGGGCTTCCACTAATTTCTAAACACAGGAAGTCTGGGACTTCTACGGTGATGCTATTGGGCGTCCAAGCAAGAAATATGGAAGTCTAAAATGGTTGAAATACATGTAATTTGGTTAAAATCATTGTTTTTAGATATGTCAGGGCCAAAAAATAATAGGCCCCCCCGGCTTCCGTAGCATGTTTTTGGGAGTCTGAACATGAACTTTGGGAGTATATGACTCCTGGACTTCCTTTAGTGAAGCCCACCACGTAGCCTTTCCTGATACGGGAGATCTTTCATACCCGGCAGTTGCTTGGTGGCCCGTCGTTGTACTTTTTCTATTTGTTCAATGTGTCTTATCCTAAATGGTGCCCATACAGAGCTCGCAAAATCCATATGGGTTCTTACTAATTAATGTCATGTATAGTGGGATAAATTTCTCGCCAGTGCTCCAGATAACTTTCTTCAGTTGGGAGTATGGTACTCCTTAATTTTTTAACCGATGCGTATGACAAAATTCATGAGGAGTACAAGACTCGGCTGTTACTGAATACTGAACAATTAACCTCCTGCCCCAACCCCAACAATATAATAAATAGTATTGTGTTCAACCTTATCCGTACCATATGAAGGTGTAACAATCAGTGCATTGTAATTGTACCATCAGATCATCACGCGACAGTATGTATGAAAGATTACTGTATTCTTCAGCTGTAGTAGTAGAAATATCCTACAGCTGCAATCAGTCCTTTTTCTGTTTTGACCAGTGTCATCCTTTAAACCTCAAATGTGTTCAAGAAAATTTCTACTTTTTCATTGAAAATGTCCAGTTTCAAACCAAGAGAAAATTATTTTTTAAGATTTATCACTGGAATAACTGACTCGATTATCGAGCCAGTCATTCCCATGGTAAATTTCTTCTCTTGATCTGTAAATGAACATTTCCCAAGACCAGTGCAGAAGCTGTTTTTGGCTGGCTTTAGCATTAAAGGGATAAACTAGTCATTCCCCCCCCCCCCCCCACCCCCACCATGTTATTTCCGAAGACCAGCAAACTTTCAAAATTAACCATTATTTACAGTTACATGTCATTGTTGGGGCAGGGTGTTTGGGACTCATTGCTATTGATCAACTAACAAGTCAGTCATGCCAACCATATTTTAATTCTGAATGAAAATATATTTTTATATCAAAGGTTTGTGTATTTTAAATCTAGCTGCATTATGGTGTGACACGATTAACCTATAGAAAAGCACTAGCATTCTAAAGACTATCTCTGTGGCATACTGGTAAATGAATAAATATTATTTCTATAATAATACTTGTCATTCCGAATTCTAAAATTTGCTTTAAAGGAGGTAAATATAGAAGCTAGTTTGACTGAAATAAATTATAGACGGCAATTAATCACTTAAAGAAGTCACAGTTAAACCATTTTCAAAATAATTAGCATAGCTTCAACTACAACATACATGTATCATTGACATACATAAAATAGAAGGAAAAGTGTTTACATGCCACATCTTCAGAGTATTTTTTTATTTAGATGGGAAATTCAGTTTTTTGCGTCCTATTTGATTAAGATGCGACTTAGGTATAGAAGCGCTGACAAGACAGGTTATTGCAATTAGAATATTGTTCATTTAAGCTAGGTAAGTGTCTTAATAAAAATATAATACCAGGTTAGAAGCGCTAATATATTGTTTACTGTAACAAGAGGCCCAATGGGCCTGTATCGCTCACCTGCAACATTGGCATATCAAACTAATCTTACTTAAGTTTTACATCTATAGGTGTCACTTCCAATGACTTTCAGTCAAATGATTTAGTTTTCGAGATATTGACAACAATCTCTGGACTGGTTTTTTTGCATTAGTGATTTTGAACAATGTTTAAGTGAAAATAGATGATATCAGTGCTAACAACAGCTGGTTTCTTAACTGTCTCACTGCTGCAAGCCAGTGCAGCCAATAATTTCAATTTTCAAAAGCTCTTGATTTGTTGAATATTTTGAAAACAATTGGACTGAAAGTTGTTGGTGACTTAGCCACCAACAACTTTCAGTCCAATTGTTTTCAAAATATTTATCACGTTCAGAGATATAACCTTTGGAATATGTCGTCTGCAAAAACTCATTCAGACGGTTACTAGAGGTTTAAATACAATTTGAAGAAAATGGTCTCTAAAGGCATGTAGGTGGTCTTTATAGCAGGTTATTCCCCACCACCACACAATCCATTTAACACATGCACATCTGGCTGAATCACCGAGTTAGCAGCAGGGGTAGGGTGAGCTGGAGTTGATTTAGAAAATAATTTGACTGAAAGTCATTGCTGCCTTAGGCAGCAACAACTTTCATTGCTGCCAAAGGCAGCAACAAATTTCAATCAAACACATTTCAAATATTTTTAAGAGCATAGATGTCAGAGCACATAATACATATCTTAAATATTTCTGCAGTATTGGAAAGGTTAATCTGTTAATTGGAATTTAATATCTAGTTTGGCAATAAAATCTGACATGGTGATAAGACGGTGGGAACAAACCATTTGCCCTATGAAAGTGAGACTGCAAATATTTAAGGAGTGATAACTCCGGCATTTGACATCCTATCAGTTTCATTTCCACAACACAGATATTAGATGCTGTCATTAACATTGTGACAAAGTTTGGTGTCAATCCGTCAAGAAATAACAAAATGAGCCGTCATTGTTGGTGACGGACAAACAGATGGATGGACGGACATACAGAAGATGGATAGGGTTATCGCTATATGATAGCTGACTGACAAGTAAGCGGAGTTAAGAAAACCAATTTCGGCTTCACAATCCATCAAATAAAAAAATTTAATATGGCTGCCAAACACGCTAAAATTTGATTGGTCCACGGCGGCCAAGTTTTTTTTACCTATCAACTTCCCATGAACAAACTTTAATGGCCCTTAGTCCATAATCATATTCCCAAAATTTCAGCCCGATCCATTCAGCGGGTCTGCAGAATATGTCGTTTTTACGAAAACTAAGTTATCCAAGATGGCCGCTGAACCATTTGGCCAATCAAGTTCCTTCGAACAAACTTGGTTCAGCTCTTGCCCTATATGATATTTCGTGAGTTTTGAATCAATCCACCAAGCGGTTTCTGAGAAGATTTTTAAAGCCATTTCCTAAAATCGGCCAAAATCCACGATGGCCAGCGGCCAAATCGGCTTTGTTTGAACAAACTTGGATCCCTATGCCCTAAGGATACTTCCTGCCAAATATAATTGAAATCGGCCCAGTGGTTATTGAGAAGTCGTTTAAAGGAAAAAGTTGATGGACGGACACCGGACGGTCGCCATGGCATAAGCTCACTTGGCCAGGTGAGCTAATAAGAGAGCAGATCTTTTAATAGTTGCCAATAAACTAAATCAGTTGAAGAGAACTTGCAGTTGTTATTGGCAGATTAATGCTTTAGCCTACCTACGGAAATTGTTGTAAATTTTATATTAAAAGTTATTGCTATAATTACCTCTCCAATTAAAATTAGTGTGAAAGAAAATTTTTTTACAAATATTTCTGTATATTTTGGCGTATCTAATGAAATATTGACAATTGAAAAATCTTCCATCTCCGCTCATATGCTATCCTTAATTCCAAATGCCATATAAGATATTCCTTCCTGGAGATTCAGAGTTTGTGAAAGACACTCAGATTATATTGTTGCGGTAGATTATGGTCTGGGTCCGATTATGGTCTGGGTCGATCTTATCACGGTTATGAGGCTATGACGGCCACTGTAAAAGTTATGCCAGTAATCCTATTTCCGACTAAATTATGTCTTGAACAACTAAGTTCCGGTAATATTTTAGCTCATTTGGAATTTTTTTCATTGACACGCCAATAGGTGCACATATGCAACGGAACGGTCTTGTAATAAAGAAAAGAATACCCGTTTAGCGATAGTAGTATAGGCATGGCTTTTACCAGTGTATATCATTGTATGTGACTAGTGTGTTGATTTCTCTTCGTGTAATTGAGTAGGCTACATTTGATAATGATAACAGGCCAGTACGGGCAGTTTAATACACTGATGCGTATTGTATTTACATGCCACATGGGGCGTACATGGTACAAATTAATATTTAAATGTTTGCGTTCATGGAATGGATGATTTCTATGCGTAGTCTGCTTGTACGCGCCTTATCTAGAGCACTGGTTCTCGCAGTGCATGTATTGCCAAAAGTTTGGTAATATCGTCTTTCTATCCCCCCCTACAATAGGATTTCAATCATCAATGGACTTCCAGTTTCAGGGTTTCACTTGAATTATCGCTTGAAATACATAAATACAATGTTTCTGTTCTCTATAATGTTGAGAATAAGCAGATATTTAATTTTGCATCGTTTACCCTTACACGGAAAAAGCTGCAAAGCAAAATAAAGCAAATAAACTTAAGTTACCAGTTTTCGTAGGGGGATAGAAAGACGATATTGCCGTGATAAGATCTGATTTAGTGACTTGCCGTAGAAGTTCTGTAGTTGATCCATGGTGTTATGGGTTGGCATTAGCCTTGTTGATTCAGATTCCAAATAGAGCAGCGTTTTAAATTAATATTTTATCCAAACGAAAACTGGTAACAACAATTAATAATCCTTATAACAAAGTCTAAAATGTCAGATTAGGAGTTTTATATCGTATTGGAAATAGTGTGGAATGTTTAAACAATTAACAATAGTCATGTGCATGTATGCATATGCAGAAACAATTAACATGAGACAAACCTTTCTTCTGGAAAATTATTGGAATGGCGGGTGGGTAATCCTAATTTCTAGAGAAAATAGGGGAGTTAGCTTTAAATTGGTAATTTTCACTTTCATTTAAGTAAGCATAATCTACTGAACTTTAACACGTAGTAATGGCTAAACTCAATTTTGGCTAATAGTACTAAATTAATTGCGCTGAAACTCGTACCGTATTTAAAGTTGTTATCATTTAACTCGTGTCACCCACATAAAAAAAATGTAAACGATCGCACCTGCTTCCGGTTCTACAGACGCACATTTTAGATGTGTCAATTTCCCATCACACTGTTAGCTGCAGCACATTAACATTGATGAATGATAACAACTTGTTCAAACGTGTATCTTTAGGAGAGACGTGAAAGTTCTAGAAAGTAACAGAATTTCAGCTTTTCTAATAGTACCATTATTTTGCAGTTATTCCAAATTTTACTTTAAAGTTTAGACTCGGATAATAAGATTGCAATTATTACTGAACTCACAGTCTCAGCCTCAGCTTAGGAATCTGTCAATCTGAGTAGTCTGTGAGTGTCAGAAATTTGTCGCAGTGACAGTCCTCAATCTGGTAAGTTCTTAGTTATCTGACATTTCGGATAAATTCTTTTGTGTTTTATATATCTCCCTACCTGGTTTTTGTATGTAGTCATTCCGTACCCTAACCATTCCTTACCAGTAAATCTGTAGGAACCATTCTTTCTGGTTATTTCATACCATGGGATTGGCTATTCCGTGCCTCAAAATTGGTTAATCTCAGTGTTATTTATTCCATAACCATATGACGGATTGGCCGTACCTAAGTGTTCTTTACTGTAGCACTATGGTACCGTAATAACCAATCATGTGATACGGAATAACTAATAATTGGTACAGAATAACCAATTTTGTGTCCTTGAATAATCCCCGTGATAAAGCAAGCTTACGTTATCATGGACAAGGGCACTGTACTGTACTGTGGCTGAGTGCATAAAATGACTAAGACTACGTCCAACACATCTTTGTAGATTATATTAGGATCGTTTTATGCAGTTGGCCACAATGAAGTATAGTTGATATCCTGTTCAGTAATTGGGACGATACTGGTCAAGTGTCGTTGCATTATTAGGATGACTTACACCAAGCAACGCGATCATGATTCGACAAGCATCAACAATTTCCTAAATTTTAAATAAATAGGTCCGATTGCGAGCTCAGCAAGTAGGCCTACTGTTTCAATTTTTTTAAATCTGAAATTATTTGTTTCTAATATTTGTAACAATTTAATGGTGCAAGAGTCTTCTCTTAATTATGCACTATTCCAAAAGATCAAAACTAATTTTAAATGAAATAAAATTTTGGTTTGGTGTCAAAGAACAGCATTAATTAAATTAAATATTACTTCAGTGAATCAAGTCACATTCGGAATTATAAGATCAATAATATTTCTAAATAATGTTAGAAAGTATTTGTACGTCTTTCAACACTGAGTGACTCAAGTGAGTCTTATAGACTGATGAGTTGTTACTACATTACAACCTACCTCCTTGCAATATTATTGCTCTTTCCTTCTTTGAAGGGAAGCGTAGTAAGATAAGCCAAGTCTCTAATGATGAGATCCATAGTAATTCGCTTGAATGCTATATCTCAGAATGAGGCAAGAAGAGGGTTAATCCAATACCCAGCGCCACTGAGTAGGTCATTAAGCACAATGACAACCTCATTGGCTGATAGCTATCACATGACCTTGTTGATAGCAACCAAGACTTCATTCCTTTTCCTACTTTGAAGCGGAAAGGTGTTTGAAAAATTTCAAAGCCATTAAAAGTTATATTTAACTTTTGGATTTGCTGTGGATAAGAAAGAAAAGCCAACAGAACATTTAAGAATGTCGGAAAAGCATAGAAAACCACCCAAGATAAGTGGTTGTAGGTCTTGGTGACTTAGTAATGATTTGTAAGATCATTTCTAATTTTGTGGTAGGCGCATTACCAGTTTTGGTTCTTATGCCCAGAGTGTATATAGAGTATGTTATGTCTACTCTTTTGCTTCTTCTATTACAAGTAACATGTATAAGCTACTGAATTGACATGCTAGTTGTACTTGAGCATGAATCTGTGTATCTCAATAACATACTCTCAAAGTAAAATCTAATAAGATTTATTAGAGATTGGTAGGGTTTCTATCAATTAAATCTCGGGGTTAGCGCTGGCTAACCCTGAGTCATAATTAGAGCTTTACTCTATCAATTCTTTCTATTATTAAACGATTAGGATTTGAGTAAGTCTCCGAAGAAGGCCAGGAGATGGTCAAAGAAAAGAACCAAAATCATTCTATAAGATGTCCATCTGGCAGTCGCCAAAGATTCATAAAATCTAAACACGCTGGTCATGTGTGTTTGAAATGTATTTTGTGTTCCTTAGAATCGGCTTGCTTGATATGCGAGTCATGGTCTCAATCTGCCAGAATATCTTTCTTTAAACCTAATTCTCCAGAGATCTCAAAATTTTCTCTGAGAATCCTTCTCCTTCAAGAAAAATAAAGGCCAAACCCGAGGCCATGGCTGATTCAGCCAATTTTGAAAAGATAGTACAGTCTATCGAGTGCCTTCAGAAACAAGTACATAATATTGACTAGTCTATTGACAGTGGAATTAACAAGATTATCTTGGAGCAGTCGGATACCAATGCTTCATCACTTGACATGGTTGAATGGGTGGCATTGGAACTGGCTGTTCCCAAGAAATGCCTGTTTTCAAAATGAAATAGATTACAACTGACAGATTTACATTGTTTCAGAGGATCCATGAGAAATGGGAAGAATAAGAGTACTTGGTACTCGGGTTTCGCCTCATTCGTTGCCTGTTCATAAGCCAGTCATACCGTTCCAGGATACATCAGATCATTCTTCGTCTATCAACATTCCGCAGCCTGCGCCCATGTGGCCCGAGTTCGGTTTATCCTCTCTCGGGCCCGGGCAGTCGGTCCTGTATCTCATCACCTATCACTACTCTTGCCTTGCTGGCTGGTTCGAAAGATTTCCCGACCAGAGTGATCCAGATGATCTCACATACATTGACTTCTACCAAGCCAGTTTCATCATCTTATGTTGTGATTGCCGGCCCTAGGTCCTGGTCCACACCTCTAGTCAGGCTCTCGGTTTTCCTGCCCTGGCTCCAGGTCCCATCCCGCCCTGGCTCCAAGCCGGGGCGGGGCCGGTCATTCTGGATTATCAATTTCCCCGGTATGGCAGCCGGGGCCAGGTTTTTTCCCAGGCCCAGGTCTGGATGTTGGCTGGCTCAGTTAGGCTCCGGAGCCGGATGCCTTGCAAAATTCTGCATCATTGCCCGTCCCAGTAGGGTCAGAATTTAATTTCATTAAAAATCTTTCCACTAATTTTGACATTTTTCTCATGTTTCCCCGGCCCTGAACGGCTTAAGATTCGGGACCAGGTTTAGTGGCACCGCGCCCTGGCCCCTTTTGTTGACCCGGGTTCGGCTCATTTCTTTGGATCGGGATTCAGTCCTGTTATCATCATTTTTGTTTCGAATATTAATTTTTCTTAGCTAGATAAGTTATTTCTTTTTTCAATGGGATCTTTTTTCACATTATTACATATGTGCATATCATTGTCTTATCTAGCAGTACTCTCATGCAATATCTTAGTGGTTCAGGCTTCTTTCTCCCCTTTTTCTGCGTGTTATCTCTCCTTGCATTCTCACAATTTGAGTTATAGTAATTTTTATTCATTCTCAGTTTTTTCTTCCTGCACTCTTTCCTATCTGCCAGATTACTGCGCAATTCAAATTAGCTATGTTTTGTTCATTTCTTCGTCCCAAGTTAGCAATAATTCGTGTGTGTTGTTTTCTTAGACAGCAGCAGCCTACAAGCATTGCTTTTCACTATGAAGACCAGTTGTCATGTGAAATGGAATGAAACTTAAGAATCCGAAATTTCAGTAACTTACAAATAAAATAAAAGCTTTGAATATTTGTGGGTATAATTTGAATACTGGTGTTTCCAAAAACAACTTTGAGTCAGATAGTTTTAGCACATCTAAATAAATAAATAAATAAATCAAATAAATCCTCCTATCCCAATCATACCGAAATTTTAAAAATCTTGTTTCAAAGGTAATAACTATACACCTGTGCAAAAGTTAAGCACCACCCTATTTTTACGCACATGCGAGGGTATATTCATGTGCTATGAAGAAAGCAATAGCATAAACATTTATGTACCCATCCATCTTAGTGCAAGAGGTAATAATGCAACTAGAGGAATGCTGATTATGATGGTGGGGAAACACTGTATGTTTTTGTTTGAACTTGAAAACGAGGCCTGAATATGGTTACGTTGACACAACTGACAACTATTGCCCTACAGTTGACACGTGGCTAGATTGTCATTAATGGTGTCTGAAAACGAAGTTTAACATCTGTGCACGAGTTTGAGACTGTCATTATTAATACCGGGTATATCCACCTTGTGCCTGGATGACGGCCTGGACACGACGTCTCATGCTGGTCACCAACCGACTGATACGCCATTGTGGTATTCGTTGCCATTCAAGATGGAGTGCGTCTGTTAATTCCTGTAGGTTCTGCACAGGAGGTTCTCCTTCGATCAATACTCACCATTCTGTTACTTCTGATATACAGCTGGCCCTGACAGCGGCTCTAGGATTATAGACTTAGAAAGCTTTACCGACTCCTGGGAACCGGGTACCCGGCTCCCCACTGCCGAGTACCCGTTTACCATAGAGCTCATTCTTGTTTGCATAGCGACAAGAGCAATACATGCTTTTTGCATTAAGGATTTTAGTGTTTTAAAATAACCTAAGTCTTTAATCAGTGATAGTTTGTGTGTTCTGAAAGGATTAACTAAGGACTATGGAGAATACCGCCCAAGACATCCAGGTTGTATTGTTCTTTATTATCCATAGTTAAAAGACTTAGGTCTCTAAATTTCATTGTGTCGCATGTTCCAATTTCTGACCCTATAGAATCTGGGACGTGTGCTAACAACGATATATGCCAGACGATCGCCTTCTTTAAAACCCCAACAGGCGATCGGCAGATATGAAAATAGGTGTTTGCTACGGTATTTCTAACACGAATATCGGCTGACGTCGTTCTCCGTAGAATCCGAGCGGGTGACGTCACACCCGGTCGCTCGGATGTTTATGTGAAGAAAAATTTTTTCATTAATTCGCGCATCTTATTCTGGGTGCTGCGTACTAAAAATGGTACCGGAAACTTTAGAATGATCAAGTTTACGTGCGATCACGATCGGTTTGCAATGATCGGTGGTTTCAAAATTCTTGAGTAGATGTGTGGTCTGCGGTTTTACCGTGTGAGACAGCAGTTTTGTTAATACATTTTGTTGTTTTCTTCACATATCGTGCTGCGTTCGTTAGGAGTATAATTTATATTGATTAGTAAATATACCCTGAATGCTATGCGATATGATTCCTGGAGCCGTTACACATCCTGGAGGATCTATTATGGGTGTGTTGTGCCCGCCGCGTACTTGTCGTCATAATCAATGCGATCGTTGTTGTAACGTGGCGGGGTGGGGTGCGGGGAGGTTACGGTTAATTTATGAGTCAAATTATTTGAAAATTAATTGTCTGCCTTCCATCCGGGTCTCGTTCCGCTTGTTTATTGTAGGTTTGTGCTTATTTTATAGGCCAAGCCAGCCCCGCCATCATGTGACGACTGCCATAAGTTTGTCCGTGTAATGTTCAAGGACCATGTCTGTTTTAAGTGTGCCCTGTGTAATATAGATCATAGGTGTAATGTTTGTGCAGTGTGGTCCGTCGAAACGATGGTTAAGTTCCTTGCCCAGAAGGACTTGGCTGGGTCTGACGCGGGGTCAGGCGGTCCGAGAGTAAATCGTGGAGCGCCCGGTTCGGCCGGTGCGGGTGCTCCACGTCCCCAGCTGGAGGTGGCGGAGATGGCACCGCCGGCGTGGTTTGGTCCGGCTCTGCAGGGTTTTTCTGCATAGCGTTCTGACCACGCTGGTGTCGTCCCTGCTACCAAAGGTTGGGGGGCAGTTTCTCCCCATGCCTGGTACGGATCCTGTCCTCGGACAGGATTCTGGACTGGTTACCGAGGGGGCCGTCTCGACGGCCCCCTGGCAGTCCCGTCTGGCTTCGGCCAGACGGGTTTCTGTTTCTCTGCGGCCACCTCCGGGTGGTCCAGTAGCGGTGGCCGGTCCGTCAGGTGTGGGAGCCGTCCGCCAGGACGGTTCCACGGTTGACTCGTCTAGTGACGACTCTTCGGAGTCTGAAGACGAGGAGGCCGAGGAGGAGAGGTTGCTGCGGCCCGTGAAGCCGCAGGTGGAGAATATGGAGGTTGATTCCGTCCTAGACGGAACCGGCCTCCATTTGTCTGGTTTGGCGCAAGCCAAGTCAGCGGCTCCGCCTGTGGTTGAGGCAAATCCGTTACCGTGCACCGGTTCCGTGCGGTTGGTTTGGCACCAGCCGTCACGGGAATGGGTGTGCCGGGCCGGGCGTGGTACTCACCTATCTCGCCTGGTCCGGCAGTCGGACGTGGGGTGCCGTGGGCGCCCGTGTCCGGCTATGGTTCCGCGACTGCTACGGGTCCGTACGGTTTTCCGTGCGGACCTACCCCATGGACCGGAGTGTTTCATGGGGTGGCGGCGGAACCGTGTGGTACCGGAGTGCCTGGCGTGTCAGCCGTGGCTCCTTGCTGGGAGGCCGTGGCTGGCAGACCCGTGAGCACGTCAACGGGTGACGTGTTTGCGGGGGTGTCTTCATCGGAGGTAGATTGGTCAGATGCTCTGGCGTGGCTAGCCAGGGTTGACCCGTCTGTGGTTTCGGCCACGGCCGATGAAGATGCGCCCCGTCCGTCGGTTGCGTCGATCAGGACGGGGATTTTGCCCGCGGCCCGGATCCAGTCAGTGTGACTGGATCCACGGTTCATAGAATGGTTGGATGCTATTTATAGCAAACAACTGAAGACCAAGGGTCAGCTCCCTGCGGCCTCCAGGGAGGTGCGGGCAAGATGTCGTATTCCGCGGGGGGAATACGACAGGTATGGTGTAGTCCCGTCGGTCACGAAGGATGACCGATGGGTACTGGGCGTCCAGAGTGCCGTGGCGGGTCACCCCGGTCCGGCACTTGTGGACAAGTCTCAGGTACACCAGGAAGAAGTCCTGTCCCTATGCGATGAGGGTGTGAGGGCAGCGATGAGCGCTGTCAACCACTCTTATCATCTCCTTCAGTCGGTGTGGGCTGAAGCGGGGCAGGCCACCCTGTGCCACCTGTGGCGCTTTCATGTGTCAATGACGGCCTGGTGCTGTCGATGGACGCATTGGCAAGGGTGCAAGCGCGTGTGACGAAATCCAGGAGGCAAATGGTCATTGACCATATGCGTCCGGCTACGGCAGTCAGGGAGCGTCTCCTTGGGACACCCCTGACAGGGCCTAGCATCTTCGGTGGCCAAGCGTGGGCCATCTTAGAGGATACCGCCAGTATCGCGCAGAATCGGTTAGCGGTAAACCTACAGCTAGAACTAGTGCGGCAAGCGCACGCACTAGGGGCTGTGGGTAAACCGTTAACGGGACAGCCTTCAAAGAAACATAAGAGCAAGGCGAAAGCCAGGCCTATTGCGACTTCTGTTTCGGCTGGGTTTTCGGAGCCACCGCCGGCGAAGAAACCCAGGAAGGTTGTAGAGGCGCCTACCCTCCCCAATGTTGCTCCTGACCGCCCTAGAGGCGGGAAGGGCAAGGGGAAGGGTAAGGGTAAGGCCTCAAAGGGCGGACAGAAGGGGCCGAAGCATACCTGAGGGTACGCAAGCTCCCTTCATATCCGCCTGGACCGCGCCTGTGCGACAGGAACAGCGGTGCCAGTTATACCCGTCGTGCCTAGAACGAAATGGTTCTCACTCTCTCGTTAAGAAAGAGGGGGGGGGGGGGGGGGGGCGGACTGCGAGCCGGACAACCCCGTTAGACGTCGAGGCGTCTATGGTGGGTGGAAGGCTCATGCGTTTCGTCGAGGCTTGGCGAGGTGTGACGTCAGACAGTCTGGTCCTGGGATGGTTATCCCAGGGTTACATGCCGGAGTGGTGGGACAAAATCTGTCTTTGGCACCTGTCTGGACGCCCGTACCAAGGGAGCCAGACAAGTTAGAAGCCGTTCAAAAGGAAGTGTCGGGTTTGCTTCTGAAGGGAGCAATAAAACCAGCAAACCGGAACACTCCAGGCTTCTATTCAAACATGTTCCTTGTCCCCAAGAGCACAGGGGGATGGAGACCCATACTCAATCTCAGGCCATTAAATTGGTTTATCCATACGCCTCGGTTCCAGATGGAAACACTGAGGTCGGTAATGGCGGGATTGAGGAAAGGAATGTGGTGTGTATCGATCGATCTGAAAGATGCATATTTCCACATTCCGATGAATCGGAGTTGGCACAGGTTTCTGAGATTTGCGTTTCAGAATCAAGTATGGGAGTTTACAGTTCTCCCGTTTGGCCTGTCGACAGCTCCGAGGGTTTTCACAAGAGTGGTCCTTGCGGTGACAGCGTTTCTCAGAAAAGAGAACGTGGCGCTACACACCTACATAGACGACTGGCTGCTCAAGGCAGACTCGGCAGCCCGGTTGAACGTGGATACTGCTCTGACTCTGAAGTTACTTTCAGATCTAGGCTGGATAGTCAACGAGGAGAAATCCGAGTTGACGCCCACTCAACATTTCGTTTATTTGGGGATGCGATTCGACCTCGAGGAGGGCAGGGTTTACCCGTCAGAGCCCAGAGTGGTGTCTCTGTTCATTTACAAGCCAAGTAGAATGACTGGCTTTATAATCAAGCTAGTCATCCCAGTGGACTGGGGTATATAGACCTGTGCAAAAGTTAAGCACCAGCAAAAACAATAGAACGTAGAAACATGATGGTACAACTAGGCTGCCATACTTTTTGTCCCCGCGTTAGCTGACATAATTCCAAGTACGAAATGCACATGCATGCATGACTTCACGCCGCTTGATGTCCGTGCGTGGCGGGAAACAGCACACGTGTTCAGTTATGTAAAAGTCCAGTTTGAGGTGTAGAACATTACATACAGATTTAGGCGACAAGATTAGGAATTTTGTGTTCATGACCGTGGTTTATTTGTACAGAGAGAATTAGCTCTTGATTGTGAACCGCTATGGCAAGACGAAGGTTAAGTGATCGTGTGAAATGGCAAATCATAGGCATGCATACCACTGGTATGTCATGCAGAGAGATTGGCAGACAGCTGAACATTAACCATACTGTAATCAGTCGTTTGATTGCAAAACATGGGCAAACTAACGAGGTGAAGGACAGGCCTAGATCTGGAAGACCGAAGAAGACTACTGCCCGTGATGATCGAGCCCTAGTACGCCTTGTTAGGAGATCTCCATTCACCAACAGCAGAGTGCTCAGCCAGCAATGGGAAACGCGCAATAGAGTATCAATGTCTACCGTCAAAAGGAGACTGTATGCTGCTGGCATGAAAGCTAGGAGACCTGTCAGACGTCCTCTCCTCACTGCACACCACACAGAGGAGCGTCTGAGGTGGTGCAACGAAAGAAGACACTGGAACATGAGATCCTGGAGACGGGTACACTGGTCCGATGAAAGTCGGTTCCTGCTTCATGCCACAGATGATCGAACTCGTGTATGGAGGTCCAGACGCACGGCGTACGACCAACGTAACATCATGGAAGAAGTTCCATTTGGTGGAGGTTCCGTTATGATATGGGGGTGCATCTCATTTGATTGTAAGCTGGATCTGTTGACTGTACCTGGAACACTAAATGGACAAAGATATCAAGATTCTATACTGGATAGAGTTGTGGTTCCTCATTTTGTAAATCATGCACCTGGAACCCACCCTATATTCATGGATGACAACGCCCGACCACATCGTGCTAGAGCTGTGCATGAATACCTCCGCCAGAATGCCATCGAAACCCTACCATGGCCAGCAAGGAGCCCTGACATGAACCCTATTGAGCATATCTGGGACATTCTGGGAAACATGGTGAGAAGGAGGGATCCTCCTGTGCAGAACCTACAGGAATTAACAGACGCACTCCATCTTGAATGGCAACGAATACCACAATGGCGTATCAGTCGGTTGGTGACCAGCATGAGACGTCGTGTCCAGGCCGTCATCCAGGCACAAGGTGGATATACCCGGTATTAATAATGACAGTCTCAAACTCGTGCACAGATGTTAAACTTCGTTTTCAGACACCATTAATGACAATCTAGCCACGTGTGTCAACTGTAGGGCAATAGTTGTCAGTTGTGTCAACGTAACCATATTCAGGCCTCGTTTTCAAGTTCAAACAAAAACATACAGTGTTTCCCCACCAGCATAATCAGCATTCCTCTAGTTGCATTATTACCTCTTGCACTAAGATGGAGAGGTACATAAATGTTTATGCTATTGCTTTCTTCATAGCACATGAATATACCCTCGCATGTGCGTAAAAATAGGGTGGTGCTTAACTTTTGCACAGGTGTATATTTGCGAAAGTAATAATTTTAGGGATTGGATTTAAATTTGTTCTTGAACACCTGTCCAAATAGAAGCCTCGGCTCTAAGCCTTAAATTTGTTCAAAATTTTTTTTAATTAAAAAAAAAATGTCAATTTGCAGACCAAGTGAAGACTATTTTATAAAAAAATGTTCAACAATAATCTTTTCTTGGTCTGCAAATGGACATCTCTCAAGACCACGCGTAACAGAAGCCGGCTTTGGCTGATATGAGTGTTAAAGGGTTAATAGAGAATTTTTTGGGTCAAAATCTTTACTAGAAATGGCCATATTGCTTCTTACCATTTTGACCGATTTCAACCATGTTAGGCTGAAAGGATACTACATGTATGATCATAGGCTCTAGAACTTCCATTCAGAATTTTTATTCATCAATTTTTTATGTGAAAACCTCAGATTTTATTAAAAATGTACCGGATATTCTCACATGTTGACCCTTTGCCCTAGATAAAGTGAATTCCATATGATTCACTATATGCTGTTGAACATTTTGAAACAAATTTGACTGTCTTTGACCTAGCTATTGATTCTTGGAGGTCATGGAATTTCTTAATTTTAGTCATGGAAAAGTCATGGAATTTCAAATACTGAAAGGTGTACAAACCCTGTATTTTAAAAATCATTTGACTGGGCATGTTATAGTCATAGCCAGCAACAACTCTCAGTCAAATTGTCTTCAAAATAATCACATGATTTTGTATCAATATGTATTCTCTATACTCCTCCTTAAGAATTGCAATTATGCAACTACAATTTTCAGTATATATACAAAAACCCACAATCATGAAGTCTCATCAGCAAAGCAAGATTTATGTCTTATTTTGTGGGCTATGATGCTGTGACAATGAGTATGTTACATGTAGCATGCTACAGTGTCTAACGGTGTACATTTGAGATACGGTAGGAATGGAATAGGCCTTGAGAACATTGGCATACATCAGGAAAGTATAATTTCATCAAACTTAAATTAGACAATGAAATATTTACATGTTTATGTGCATTTAAACGTGGAAAACAAAGGTTATCTGCCATTTTAAATTTGATATAATTTTACATTACCCATTCAGGATGCTGGTTGACAAACATTACTAGCTAGTTTACTATTTACACTTTGCTGGGATCTAGTCAGCTACATTTAACTATGGTTAAACCATCGAACTTGACCTTAGATATGTACATGTAATCAATTAATTTCATCCATAAATATGTCAAAAGTAAGTTACCGATATCATATATATTTTCTTTACATAATATTACCATTCATAGAATGATACTTGTTTCATTTTTCACCTTTGGTTTGGTGTCTATGATTGTCTGTGCTCATGTAAATTTGAGGGGCTGGCTGTCCATCACTAGAGTTGCATCTGTACTATACTTGGTCCTTGACATGTAAGAAGTATTTGAGAAGTGTTTCAAATACTTACCCTAAGTATTTGTATTTGTCTTTAAATACTTTGCAAAAAAACAAGTATTTGTATTTGTATTTAAATACTTTTGAAAGTATTTGACCCCAGCCCTGGGATGTCCCATGAGCCAATAGAGCCTTCGCTTGTGGTCAGTAGTGTGTCAGGCATACACAGACTTGACAGACTTTGTTTTTACCGCACACATTTTCATATTTCTGTCCGAATTGTTTTCCAGTGACCTTTGATCATTGACATCACAGTCATGCTTTCCACATTGACAACCGCTTCTTGTCCCATTGGCCAATAGTATAGATGACACTTGGTTTGTTTGCCATTAGTGTCAGGGATGATTGTCTCATTTGTCAATACTGTCAAGAACCCTTGCTCTATTTGTCCATGGCATCAGTTACGCTTGTCACATTGACCAAGAGTGCTTGATCCATTGGTCAATTATGTCTGTAACACTTGCCTCATTGGTCAATAATGTCGGGAACCCATTCTCTCGTTGGTCAGTGGCATCAATTATGCTTACTCCATTGGTAAATTGTGTCAATGAACTTGATTCATTGCTAAATAAAGCCAAAGAACATATATCCATCAATGGTCAGTGGCATCATTTACGCTTGTCCCATTAACAACTGGTGTTTATCCATAGGTTAATAGTGTCAGTGACACTTGCCTTGTTAGTCATTAGTGGTAATGATGATTGCCTCATTGGTCAATAATGAGAAGGACCATTGCCCCCATTGGTCTATGGTAACATTGCCCCATTGGCATTGGTCTATGGTAACATTTCCCCATTGCCAATGGTCTATGTTAACAGTTATGCTTGCCTGATCGAGTAATGGTGCTTGTTGTGCATTAATTAATGTAGTCATATTTACAATTCCTCATCAGCTAGGTGAGCACTATGGCACTTGAGCCATTTATGACAAATAAAACTGAAAACACCTGCGTATTCTGCCTAGAAGAGCTGACAACGTTTCACGTGGCCTGTCAGTTGATCACGTGACTTACTCGAATAAATCTGCCTCATAGCAGGGTTAAATCGAGTATGTACAGGAGTAAGTAGTCTAGCCGTTTAGACGCTACTACATCGCTACTCTAGTAAGTTGAGTAGCTACTCTACTAAGGGCATAAACTCACCAAATGTGAATGCATTTGAAGACATGCTTTGCAAACTTTATTTTGATTTCACTACATTAAATCTAGTCCTGGCTGTAACATTGTAACCTACATGTAGCTAATAACATCTCTCGCGAAATCCTTTCAGTTCTGTATTAATATTAGAGATTTAAATTTGCATTTTTTATATACACCAACATTTTCCAACAATCCCATTATCAGAATCATAGCCAGTTTTTTTATGAACTAAATAATTGAAATCCTAATATCCAGGGTCTGTCTAGGTACCGGCTGTCTGGGGACCAATAACCTATCTTGATGTCTGCTAATGCGGAATATACCATTAATTCTTAACCCAATATCACATTTCAGCCAAAAACGGCTTTTGTGGTGGGTTTAAGAAATGTCCATTTGCAGACCATGACAGTAGAATTTTTGAAAAGTTACCGCTGAAATGCCTGGCCTGATAACCGAGCCAGTCATTCCAGTGGTAAGTTAAAAAAAAAAATTCTTCTCTTAGTCTGCAAATGGGCATTTTCTATGAGAAAATTTTAATTTTCTTGAACAAATTCAAGGGTTAAATGGTTAAATTAAACCAGAGACCCTTGTTAGCTCACCTGGCCAGAATGGCCAAGTGAGCTTATGCCATGGCGACCGTCCGTCTGTGTCCGTCCGTCCATCAAATTTTTCCTTTAAACGACTTCTTCTCAAGAACCACTAGGCCGATATAAGTTATCTTTGGCAGGAAGTATCCTTAGGACATAGGGATCCAAGTTTGTTCAAACGAAGCCGATCGGCCAATTTGGCCGGTGGCCAATTTGGATTTTGACCGATTTTAGGAAATGTCTTTAAAAATCTTCTCCGAAACCGCTTGGTGGATTGAGGCAAATCCCATGAAATATGATCTAGGGCAAGAGCTGAACCAAGTTTGTTCAAGAGAACTTGATTGGCCAAATGGTTCAGCGGCCATTTTGGTTGAGCTAGTTTTGGCGAAAACCACTTCTTCTCCAGAACCGCTGAAGGGATCAGGCCGAAATTTGGGAGATATGATTAGGGACTAAAGGCGATTAAAGTTTGTTCAAGGGAAGTTAATCCGTCAAAAAACATGATGCAGTCGGCCAATCAAAATACAGCATGTTTGGCGGCCATATTGGATTTTTTTATTTGATGGATTTTGAGGCTGAAATTGGTTTTATATAGGTTTTTTGGGTATTCTGATCACAAATTTGCAATTTTCAAAGCTGTCGGATAAACGGTTTAGTGGCCATCTTGGATCATTTTCCCGCCAAAAGCTCCCATACTAAAGCAATGGGAAATTTAAAATGTCTACTTTTCGAGAACTTATGGGACGATTTCAATTATATTTGGCAGGAAGCATCCTTAGGTTGTAGAGATTGAAATTTGTTCAAACGAAGCCGATCGGCCAATTTGGCCGGTGGCCATCTTGATTTTGGGCCGATTTTTGAAACGTCTAAAAATCTTCTCCGAAACCGCTGGTGGATTGAATCAAACCCCATGAAATATAATCTAGGGCAAGAGCTGAACCAACTTTGTTCAAGGGAACTTGATTGGTCAAATGGTTTGGCGGCCACTGGCTGAGCTAGTTTTGGCAGATATGATTAGGGACTAAGGCCCATTAAAATTTGTTCAAGGGAAGTTAAGCCGTCAGAAAACATGGCCGCAATGGGCCAATCAAAATATAGCATGTCAGGCGGCCATATTAGATTTTTTTATTTGATGGATTTTGAGGCTGAAACTAGTTTTACATATGTTTTTGGTATTCTGCATCTGATCTCAAATTTGCAATTTTCTAAACTGTCTGATAAACAGTTTGGCGGCCATCTTGGATCATTTTCCCTCCAAAAGCTCTCATACTCAATCAATGGGAAATGTAAAATGTGTTCTCGAGAACTACTGAGCCGATTTCAAGTATATTTAGCAAGAAGCATCCTTAGGGTGTAGAGATTGAAGTTTGTTCAAACGAAACCAATCAGACAATTTGGCCGGCGGCCATCTTAGATTTTGGCTGATTTTTAGAAACGTCTTTGTGGATTAAAGCAAACCCCATGAAATATGATCTATGGCAAGAGCTGAACCAAGTTTTCTCAAGGGAACTTGATTGGTTTCATGGTTTTGCGGCCATCTTGGGTGACTTAGTTTTAGTGAAAACGACTTGTTCTCCTGAACCGCTGAAGGGATCGGGCCAAAATTTGGCAGATATGATTAGGGCCTAGGGGCCATTAAAGTTTGTTCAAGGGAAGTTGATCTGTTAAAAACATGGCTGCCTTGAGTCAATCAAAATATATTGTGTTTGGCAGCCATATTGGATTTTTTTATTTGATGGATTTTGAGGCTGAAATTGGTTTTATATTTGATTTTGGGTATTCTGATCCCAAATTTGCAATTTTCTAAACTGTCGGATAAATGGCCATTTTGGATCATTTTCCCGCTCCCATACTAAAGCAATGGGAAATTTAAAATTTCTAGAACTTCTGGGCCGATTTCAATTATATTTGGCAGGAAGCATCCTTATGTTGTAGAGATTCAAGTTTGTTCAAACGAAGCCAATCAGCCAATTTGGCCGGCGATCATCTTGGATTTTGGCAAATTTTTAGAAATGTCTTTAGCGATTGATTCAAAACTCATAAAATATCATTTAGGGCATGAGCTGAACCAAGTTTGTTCAAGGAACTTGATTTGCGAATTGTTATCGTGGATGGCCTGGTTTTCATGATAGCAACTTCATCTCCAGACCCACTGAACAGATTGGGCTGAAATTTTGGCAATACGATATTGATGACTAAGGGACATTAAAGTTTGTTCAAGAGAAGTTGATATATACAAGGCTGCTCAACTCAGAGTTCTACCTATTGTTAATGACCATTCTAGTTGAGATGCATATGGTCCAGGTGAGCGATACAGGCCCCTTGGGCCTCTTGTTACATATTTCTATTGGATCATATTTCGTCTTGTTATTTTGAATTCTTTAATGGTCAAATTTGGTCAAGAAAATTAATTTATTTGCTTATTCAATGTCTATTTGCGGGCGAAGAGAAGACTTTTTGAAAATTTTACCACTGGAATGACTGGCTCGATTATCGAGCCAGGCATTCCAGTTGTAAATTTTCAAAAAATAGTCTTCTCTTTGGTCAGCTTGAACATTATAGGGTTAAGTGAGCACGTCTTAGCAAACCCCAGACTCCCAAGTACCTCAATTTCAAAATAGCAAACCGCAACTACAAGTAATCTGTTGAATATTTTATAATAAGAATATTTGGATTGGATTTCTTTGCTGACCCAGCCACGTATTCCAGTTCAATTACTGGTAGTTTTCCAGTTTTCTGATCACAGTAATAGCATAATTTCTCTTATCTCCTCTGTCATGGTGAAAGGCTTAATTAACTCTTTAATGTTACGCCTTTGCAACTGATCTATGAGAAATATTCATTTTAAGGGCCAAGAGAAGACTGTATTTGAAATTTTACCACAGGAATGACTAGTTTGATATGAACTGAGCCAGTCATTCCAGTGGTAGGTAGTCTTCTCTTGGTATTGTTTGCCTGCGCATCATAGACATTTTGTAAGACAAAATTGAAAATTGCATGACAATGTATGGGTTAAGCGGATAGCTGTTACAGATACTATATAAATATGTTTGTTTTCTCTGTTTAATAATATTATTATATTTGTATTTAGCTTTCAGACTGTGTACAGTACTGGTACATAGCATCCAAACATTCTCTCTAGAAGATGGCGCCACCAAAAAAGGGTGATTTATCTGCAACTGAGCAGAAAATTCTTGATCTGATCTCAAAAGGTAACTTGATTGCATAGATCTATTTCTTACACACTGTTTATTATGATGCTCATTATCAATATAGTATAATTTCTAGTTTTGACAATCGTTTAATTAAAACACTAACTCTCATATTGGCCAAAAACAGTGTCTGCAGTGGTCTTGAGAAATGTCCATTTGCAGACCAAGAGAAGACTATTTTTGAAAATGTGCCGCTGGAATGACTGGGTCGGTTACCGAGCCTGTCATTCGAGTAGTAAATTTTCAAAAATAGGCTTCTCTTCGTCTGCAAGTGGACATTTTTTATGAGAAAATTGAAATTTTCTTGAACAAACTCGAGGATTAAAGCGTAAGTGATTTTAGTCTTTTCACCTAAATCAGGGGTCGACTTAACTTTTAAAGTTTACTGGCCAACCGGGCCAGCAAAGTTTGAAAGTAGCTGACCTGACAGGAATATAATTGGCCCTAAGCTTCACCTTAAATACAAGTGTGCAAATTAAAATTTTGGTATGTAATATATCGCGGTCAAAATGCACCGTACTTGTCTATTTAATCACAAGTAGCCTGTAAAATGCAATGATTTTGGATGTGGTTTAGCATTACTTGCAACGTGTTATCGGTCAGAAATGTCAATACCCCCAATATACATGCATTTTAATTTGCGAGATTTATATGATTGCATTCTCCGTTCTAGGTTAGAAAAAAATGTTCGCATTCCCGACATTGGCTAACATAGATTTAGATTATGAGTATATAGCAATGGATTAACTACCGATGTAAAACGGAGGTAACATATATGGCGAATTAAAATTTGAGGAAATGTCAAATTCATCGGCCATTAGTCTGACTAAAGCATTACATGATGCCTAGGAGCGGGTAGTTTAAAGGTATTTTAAAACTAATTCTGAATTGCTGTTATTAGCTCATCTGACCTGAAAGGCCACGTGAGCTTATGTCCGTCATCCGTCCGTCCGTCAACTTTTCCTTTAAAATGACTTCTCAAGAACCGCTGGGACGATTTTAATTATATTTGGCAGGAAGCGTCCTTACGCCATAGGGATCCAAGTTTGTTCACACGAAATCATGAAATTGGCGATGAAATCAATCATCTTATCATAGGTACATTTTTCCATGCATATGGTTGACTGGTTACTTTTACTGACTACTTAAGAGGCTTTTCTATTATCATCTTTCGAGCAATCATCAAGCAAATTTGTTGGGGAAAGTGAAGCGCTAGTGTTGTTGTTGACATGGCATGCCATGATTATGACATCATTATCCGTCTGACTGCTGTTTTTTTGCTACAACATATTTCCGGGGTTTATATCTCTTGGCCTGCTGCATACATATTTTGACAACAATTTGACTGAAAGTTGTTGGTGGCTAAGCAGTCCAACTGTTTTCAAAATATGCAGCAAGTCGAGAGTTTTTTACTCTTTGAAGTTATTGTCTGGTGGTTTGCAGTACTAGCTAGACAGTCAACCATCTACCCCTCAAATTTATTCAAGAACATTTTGGATTTTCTCACAAAATGTCCATTTGCAGACCAAGAGAAGACTGAAAATTTACCATTGAAATGACTGGCTCAGTTATCGAGCTAGTCATTCCAGTAAAAAATCTTTGCAAATATTGCGTTGAGTGAAATATATAATCATGATTACTCGATTAATCAGCTTGGATACAAATTGCCAAGACATAACAGCAAAAGAATGTCAATGACGAAAATTGCAATGGTGTTTAGAAAAGTCCATTGGTAGGGCAGGAAAAGAATTTTTTGAAAATTTACCACTGAAATGACTTGCTCAGTCATCGAGCTAGTCATTCCAGTAGTAAATCTTCAAAAATAGTCTTATCTTGGTCTGCAAACGGACATTTCTCAAGACCCGTGCAGAAGCCGGTTTTGGTTGATATGCATGTTAAAAGGGTTAAGCAAATTTGTTTGGGCGAGTTTTGCAACATTGTCATGACATCATTGTGATGTAATTAATCAATTTGACTTAATCATGATGTCATAATCATGTCATACCAGCAACACAAATCTATGTTTCCAGACTCTTCCAAACAAACCTGCTTAATGACGTTATGATCATGCCACGACAACAACATGACACTGGTGTTGTAAGACTCATTCAAAATGAAAAGGCTCATTATCAATGACATGGAGTGACCCATTTCTAGCTATTCCCCGCCAATTTATGGCTAAGCTCCACCCACGCTTTGTGTTTGGCTCAATCAAACTTGAATTCCCAGAATCCCATTTATCAAGATAACTAGCTATACAGCTAAGCTGTTGAATATTTTGAAACTAATTACCCGCCCAGTCAACTTTGTTTCAAAACATTCAACTGACTGTTTATTAAATAGTAAAGATATATAATTAGTACACTTGATGGTCTACATGTAGATATGACGTCCATTGCACATTTTTCTTGTGACGTCAGCGTACATGTGATGTACATATGATTATGACGTCGTATAATGTGATAGACCGGATGTACATGTATTCATTGATTTACGTTCTATATCTATCATGTCTTTGTCTATTTCTCAGGATCCGTGGATGAAGTGAAGATGCTTTTAAAAGAGCCTGGTGTTAGAGTGGATTGCTTGGATAATGTAAGTGTTAACTGTTCACATGACAGATTTGGTGGAGAAAATGTAATTTTTTTCCCAAAGAAAATCTCTATATGCAGATCATGATAAATTTATGTTTCAAACATCGCCACTGGAATGACTGGCATGGTTATCGAGAGTCATTCCAGTGGTCAATTTTCCTAACTTGCCATCTGCAAATGGATATTTCTCACAACCGCTAGTAATGCCAGTGGTCAAGATTAGTCAAGAAAATCAAAATACTAGAATACACAGTCAATAGCTCATCATCACAAACATGCATCCGCACACACGCAATGACACATTTCCAAAACGAGGGAGGAATCCAGTTTCTCAGTCAATCATATGATGCCATAATCAACTATGTCACATAGGCTGATGTCATAATCAATTACGTCATGAGTGATGCCATTTAGTCTGTCTTAAACACTTAATAGTCCGTCAAGTTGTACAAATTGTATGTCTTTACTATTTAATAAACATGCTGTTGAATATTTTTTAACTAATTTGTCTGGGGGCTCTTGCTGCCATAGTCAGGGCTGTTGCTGCCATAATCAGCAACAACACCCAGTGAAATTAGTTTCAAATTATTCAACAGCTTACCTGTTTAGTTTTCTGGAAATTTAGATTCAGAGAGTGCAGGGATCGATCGATCTCAACACAGGAAAAGCATGGGTGGAGCTTAGCTAGAGATGTGCGGTGCATAGCTAAAACTGGATTCCTCCATTTCTGCTTTGTCATAATGTCATATGATCCAACATTACATGCTAACCAGTTAATGGTCAAGACTGGTAAAGAAAATCGAAAGTGTTACTTGCTGAATGTCCATTTGCAGGACAAGAGAAGAGCGGTTTTGAAAATTTCCCACTGGAATGGCTGGCTCGCTTACTGAGACATTTATTAAAATGCTACATTTTTAAACTTTCAGTTGTGTTCTCTTAGCTTTATTTATAACTAATTACAGAAGGGTTTTCTGGCCAGCTTAACATTTAACTTCCAGTGGCTCAATTACAAAGACAACTAGATTGCTTGGCCAATGATGCATCATCAGAAGTTCACTTTGATCTTTTAACCCCATGTGTGTCTGACTAAAGGTAAATGTCCTCTTCCACTCTGCAATTATATGGGTAACGCCCATGCAAGATTTGGTTGAATTTGGTCCAACAGTTTTATAGGAGTTGTGCTGCAATCAATTTCTTGACCTTTTGCTCCACTCCCGACCCCCACCCTCACCCCTAGAAATGTCCTCTTGCACACTGCAGTCAATTGGGTAATTCCCATAGCATATTTGGTTGAATTCCAACCCATAATTTCAGAGGAGTTGTGTTGCAATCAATTCCCGCATGTTAAACTCTTACCTTTTGACCCTTATTTCCCCCCTCCTGTGAATGGAGCCAAATGTTAATGTCCTCGTGCACTCTGCAATCATATGGGTAACTGACATACCAAATTTGGTTGAATTCTATCCATCAGGTTTGAAGGAGTTGACACATCCCCAGCCCCCTGCTTGGCAGAGCCAAATGTAAATGTCCTTTTACGATCCAGAGTTGGAAATACAAAGATAACTAGATTGCTTGGTCCAGAACAGCAAACACTTCTAGTGCTAAACATTGTTATTAAGATTTTATCACCAAAGAAGAATGGATACTGCTAGTACTTCCATGGGGCCGCCAGGAACAGAGATAGTCATACCGACCATCTCTGGCCTGACCCTCGACTCCGTGACATCGATCTACTGAAGGAACCTTCCACCACTGACGTCACCGGCACTAAAGCGGTGACACATGGTGAGAAACAGAAGGCCAGCGGCCCCACACATGTGGAGGCTCAGCTGCCATTGCAAGCCAGGGACAGGAAAAGAAGTAGAATAGAATGGTACAGAGACTCGCCTACCAGCCGCCAATAAACCGTGGCAAAAACTCCTGCAAGGAGTCCAGGCCCTCAATGCAGCATGAGAAATTGAATGATGCAATAAAAACCAACTCGTTTCAGAAGATACTGAAGGCATCAGTGCCATTCAAACCTTAAGAATCGGATTCTGTATTCACAGCAGAATGGCAGAATCTACACGTTGACTTCAGCAAAAAAAACTGACCAAACTTCTGGCATCACACACGGTCAACAAACTGGCCATGCTGTACTGTGAGACGAGCAGTTACAAAAGGGTCTTCACAGAGGCTTGGATCCACCAACTCTGCACCATGGAACCATCTGGGATTAATCTAGCATGGTGAAACCCGCTTTTTCCTTCAGTCATCGGGCAACAACCCCTGACAACTGAAAACATAGTTATAATTGTTCTCTGGTGAAAGGGAAATCATTTCTATCAAAAATGAAAACTGGGTAATTTTGAGGCCTACACAGTGCCCTTGCACCTGTGCCTGTGACCCAGGGGTCATGGAAACATGAAAGGATGTCACAGGCTATCGTCTAATATGTCCATTGACCTCTGATGAAGGAGACTTCATGTATGCCACAAGCGAAAACTGGTAAGTTTGAAGACACTTCTACTCGGGCATATGCCCTCCAAATGAATCATCTACATCAGAACTCCAATTGGAACATCCTGGGGGCACTGTTTCATGCATTGGGAGTCAAAGGTCAAGGTGACCCCAAGCGTAACATCCTGCACCATTATGATAGTGATCCAATCCGAACTCTACTGAAAGTCCTCATACATTTCCTATGGCACTATTTTTGCCCCATAGAAAAGTGGGTAGCTCGAATATAAAAACAATAACACACTATTCCTCCATCGGTACTGCCAAAAAATTTTAATCAAGAATAAAAAGAAAGAAGAAGCAAGATCCTGGGTGATTTTAGTAATCTGCAATTGCATCACAGATTAATGCACATAGACTGACTTGCTGAATTGGAAATAATTTGACTGAAAGTTGTTGGCTTTCAGTCAAAATTGTTTTCAAGATATTTAGCATGTCCAAAGTTGTACCCGCTGGAATATGTTTTATACAAAAACTCAGCAGTCAGCCGGTTAATGGCCTCTACACTGGTCTTGAGGAATGTCCATTTGCAGGTCAAAAGAAGACTATTTTTGAAAATTTACCCTAAGAATGCTTGGCTCGATAACCAAGCCAGTCATTCCTGTGGTAAATCAGGTTATAAATATTCTGAAAATGGTTCTTTCTTTTCCTGCAAATAGACATTCAATGAGTAAATATTTGGATTTTCTTGACAAATTTGGGCCATTGAAGAGTTAAACCATGAGAATGTGGTTTGCTTGACTTGTAGTGCTATGACATAGTGTAACAACCAGAAATAAACACACAAGATTAGGGGAGTCACTGTGGCACAGCAGCCCTGCTACTGATTGTAGACAAGATAATAGCTTGTCTCATGAACCTGTACTATATATTTGTATCTAGTACAGTTCATCTAAATGTGTACCCTAGCTTATGTTACATGTACTTGTCCTTGGGCAAAACTTGGGTATGAGTGTCACCTTGTGTGTGGTGTGTGTGTGCGTGCAAGCATGCATGTGCGTGAGTACGTGCATGCATGCATGTGCGTATGTGCGTGCGAATTACTGATTAAAGCTGAAGAATTTTGCAAATAGCATCTCACAATTATTAGCAACGCAATTAGGAGTTTCTGTAACAAAAAAACATTGACATGCGCTCGGAATGTAGATTCATGCATAGCAGCCATATTTAGACATTAACTATCTGACCTCTGCAAGTCGCTAGACAATAATTTCATTCGGCAATAACTCCAGACCTGCTGAATATTTTGAAAACAATTTGACTGAAAGTTGTTGGAGTCTTAGCCATCAACAACTTTCAGTCAAATTGTTTTCAAAATATTCAGCATATCCAGATTTAAATCCTATGGAAAGTATACCGTAGTTTGCAGAAATTCAGCAGGAACACAGTTAAGCATTCAACAGGTGCGAAGTTATTTTGTTTCAAGCTATTGAGCTATCGTGACAATAGCACATCATGGTTATAATTAGCACGAGAATTAAAATAACATATGAGATATTAACCCTCGCTCGTTTACACTCACACGTTCTATTGTTAGCTATTCTGCCACGGCATTGCCGTAGCATCCACCTGGTGTTAGGTATAGCGGTTGACGCTAGCCTCTATTGATGATGACACGCCATAATAGGCCTTTCCATTTTTAGTTATGGCCATTTCTCACTAAGCACCACCCACACTTCGCTTGTGTTGGGATCGATCGATCTCTGAACTTCCTGACTATCAATTTCCAGAAAACTATATAAGTACAAAATATGTAACCGCAGCAACAGCGCCCAGTCAAATTAGTTTCAAAATATTCAACAGCATGGTTATTAAATAGTAGAGACATACAATTCTTACAACGTGTCGGACTGTTAAGAGTTAAATACGGGCCTAATAGAATCTTTTATGACATAATGATTATGACATCATCCTATATGCAGCTTAGCTGATTATGATATCATATGACATCAAATCATCGATGGATATTCTCGAAAGGTGAATTATTATTTGCAGAAAAATTAGCAGTAGCAGATTACACCAGGGGTAGAAATAATGAATTTGTTATTATAGGGCGCATCTAACATTAGGATGTTGCTCTCACAGCATTAAAATCTACATGTACACACACATGAATTGATATTATAGCATATTTCTGTGAAATACACACGCACCCTGTTCACCAAGGATTACAAAATTACCCACACCAGCCATTACTTATTAGCTCACCTGGCCTTAGGCCAAGTGAACTTATGCTATGTCGACCGTCCATTGTGTGTCCATCGTCTGACCATTGTCCATCCGTCAACTTTTCCTTTAAACGACTTCTCAAGAACCACTGGGCCGATTTCAATTATATTTGGCAAGAAGCATCCTTAGGGCATAGTGATCCAAGTTTGTTCAAACAAAGCCAATCGGCCAATTTGGCCGGTGGCCATCTCCAGAACCGTTGAAGGGGTCGGGCCGAAATTTGGCAGATATGATTATGGACTAAGGGCCATTAAAGTTTGTTCAAGGGAAGTTGATCCTTCAAAAAACATGGGCGCAGCCGGCCAATCAAAATATAGCATGTCTGGTGGCCATATTGGATTTCGAGGCTGCTATTGGTTTTGTGTGTTTTTGGGTATTCTGATCTCAAATTTATAATTTTTGAAACTGTCGGATAAACGATTTGGCGGCCATCTTGGATCATTTTCCCGCCAAATGATCCCATACTAAAGCAATGGGAAATTTAAAATGTCTTCTCGAGAACTACACGGCTGATTTCAATTATATTTGTCATGAAGCATCCTTATGGTGTAGAGATTCAAGTTTGTTCAAACGAAGATGATCGGCCAATTTGGTCGGCGGCCATCTTGGATTTTGCCCAATTTTTATAAATGTCTAAAAATCTCCGAAACCTCTTGGTGGATTGAAGCAAACCCCACGAAATATGATCTAGGGCAAGAGCTGAACCAAGTTTGTTCAAGGGAACTTGATTGGTCACATGGTTCGGCGGCCATCTTTGTTGACCTAGTTTTGCCGAAAACTATTTCTCCCGAACCACTGAAGGGATCGGGCCAAAATTTGGCAGATATGATTAGGGACTACGGGCCATTAAAGTTTGTTCACGTGAAATTGATCTGTCAGAAAACATGGCCGCCGTGGGCCAATCAAAATATAGCATGTTTGGCGGCCATATTGTATTTTTTATTTGATGCTTTTGAGGCTGAAATTGGTTTTATATATGTTTTTGGTTATTCTGATCTCAAATTTGCAATTTTCGAAACTGTAGTATAAACGGTTTGGCATCCATCATGGATTATTTTCTCGCCAAAAGCTCCCATACTAAAGCAATGGGAAATTTAAAATGTGGTCTCGAGAACTACTTGACCGATTTCAATTATATTTGGCAGGAAGCAGCCTTAGGGTGTAGAGATTCGAGCTTGTTCAAACGAAGCCGATCGGCCAATTTGGCCGACGGCCATCTTGGATTTTAGCCGATTTTTAGAGGCGTCAAAATCTCCGAAACCGCTTGGGAATTTGTTTAATAACCATCTTGGATGACCTAGTTTTTGCAAAAACAACTCCAGAACCGCTACATATAGCCAATCGCCTTTCTAGTTTAAATGCCTATGTTCCAGGTGAGTGATGTTTTGAACCCTGGGGCTGAGTTTATGCCCCATATGAGTAGCTACTTGAGTTACTAGAGTAGCCCCTAAAAGGCTATATAGTATAAATGTACTCTACTCGAGGATACCCACCCATCAGCAATGGTGAGTCTGGTATGTCACGTGTTTGCATTGAAATCAATGTAATTTAACCCTTAAATTTGATCAAGAAAATATAGATATTCCCTTATGGAATGTCCATCTGCAGGTAAAGAGAATATTTTTGCAAATTTACCACTGGAATAACTGGCTCGAATATCAAGCCAGCCATTTCAGTGGTAAATTTTCAAAAATACTCTTCTTTACCTGCAGATGGACATTCCTCAACACTACTGCAGCGGCCAGTTTTGACCGGCTTGGCTGTTAAAGGGTTAAACATGTGGTCATTTCCCTGTGGGTAGCTGATCACATGTTCATCTACCGTAGAGTAAGTACGAGAATTTTCGCATAAACTCGCCCTGGAAACTTTTGGAAAATTTGCCACGTGAATGATTGGCTCGCTTTGCTGCTTATTTACTCAGCCATTCCTGTGATAAATTTTCAAAAATATTATTTTCTTGCTTGGCCTGCAAAGGGACATTCCTAAGTCCAAGTGAGGCAGAGACCGGTTTGTAAGGGCTTGAACGTTTATGGGTTAATAATTTCACACACTCATGCTCTCAAGTTATCTTGGTAAACCAATTGGTATGGTTTATGCAAACAATTATCTAATTCAGATTAGCCAAACAAAGGTGACCAAAAGCCCCCCCCCCCCCCCCCTCCCTTCCAACAAGAAATTTAGAACAGTAGACATGGTTTGGTTTCATCGAATGGAGGAATCCTGTTTTTTTAGCTATGCCCCACCACCCATCTCTACCTACGCTCCATTCACGCTTTGCCCATGTTGGGATGGCTCGATCCCTACACTCTGAAGCTCAATTTCCAGAAAACTATACATGTTAGCTGTTGAATATTTTGATACTAATTTGACTGGGTGTCTTCAAATTATTCAACAGAATGTTTATTAAATAGTAAATACATGCAATTTGTGCAACTTGACAGCCTATTCAGCATTTATGATGGACTATGTCGCATTATTCGTGACATATTTGATTATGACATCATACCATTGACTGAGAAACTGACTTCCTCCATTTTTCAAGATCTTATTCAGCGTGATTAGCTAATGGTTAATTCTTAAACATATGTGTTTCAGACTGGTATGACACCCCTGCAACATGCCGCATTCAGAGCAAGAAAAGACCTATGTGAACTGTTCTTGTCACACGGCGCTAATGTCAACTCTATGGATCATGAAAATGGCTACTCGACACTTATGTTTGCTGCCCTGTCAGGTACATACATATCCACATAACGAAGGAATCCAGTTTTACCTACCTGTATGCTCCGCCCATCTTTAGCTAAGCTCCACACACGCTTCTGAATATTTTGAAACTAATTTGACCGTGTGCTCTTAACCATTTAATCCTTAAATTTGTTCAAGAAAATTTCAATTTTTTTCACAGAAAATATCAATTAGCAGTCCAAGAGATTATTTTTGAAAATTTAGCAATGAAATGGCTGGCTCGGTTATCAAGCCAGTCATTCCAATGATAAATCTTAAAAAATAGTCATATCTTGATCTGAAAATGTACATTTTTCAAGACCACTGTAGAAGCCGTTTTTGGCTGATATGAGTTATAAAGGGTTATGGCCCAGTCAAATTAGTTTCAAAATATTCAACAGAATGTTTATTAAATAGTAAAGACATACAATGCGTGCAACTTGATGGACTATTAAGCATTTATGACGGACTAAATCGCATCCTTCCTGACATAACTGATTATGACGTCAGCCTAAATGAGACGTTTATTATGATGTCATATGATTGACTGAGAAACTGGATTCATCACTTGTTATCTCTTGGAAGTGATTAGTACTCATCTCTACGTGATGAAAGCTTCTGAAAACAAAATGGGTGTTTCATATCTGGGTATTCGAGATCTGTAGCGCTTTAACCATTAACCCTTTAACCCTCATCGGCCAAAAATGGCTTCTGCAGTGGTCTTGAGAACTGTCCATTTGCAAACCATGAGAAGACTATTTTTGAACATTTACGACTGGAATGACTGGCTTGATAACCGAGCCAGTCATTCCAGTGGTAAATTTTCAAAAGCAGTCTTCTCTTGGTTAGCAAATGAACATTTTGTATGGGAAAATTGAAATTCTCTTGAGAAAGTCTGAGTGTTAAAGGATTAAGACTAAATAAAATAATTAGTCACCATGACTACATATACAGGCCCTGAAAATAATCCGTTATCTATGTTATTCCCCAGGGCAACCAATGTGTTAAAATTTGGTTGCCCTGCGGTAAAAAGTGATTGCCCCCAGACCGCAGGAATGTGTCATTTTCGTGGCCTGCAGTATCCACTGTCATTTCCTCCATTTGGAAAAAATGAACCCACAGCATTTAAATTTCACCATCAATCAGACTGGCAAAAGACTGGTAAATACTGTAAGACGGCTGAGTGTCAACGCAATGACCTGAGAGTGACTTATCCAAATGTGTCTGTCATTAATTTTGTTGTGGAATATAGTTTGATATTTATTTTTCAGGTAAAACTGATGTCACCAGACTGATACTGGAACACGGGGTAGATGTCTCGCATGTTAATTCTGTTAATAGAACAGCCAGTCAGATGGCAGCTTTTGTTGGTAAGATACATGTATAACATAATGGAGGAATCCAGTTTTAGCTATGCCCCGCCCATCTCTAAGCAAGTTCAACCCATGCTTTGCCCATGTTGGAATCCATCGAACCCTGAACTCCCGGTATCTCAATTTCAAGAAAACTATACAGGTAAACCGTTTAGTATTTTGACACTAATTTAACTGGGTGCAACAGCGCCCAGCCAAATTAGTTTCAAAATATTCAACAGAATGTTTATTGAATAGTACAGACATAATTTGTACACTTGATGGACTATTAAGCCTTCTGACAGACTTAGATACGTTTTATTTATCAGCTGTATTGAAAAGCACTGGTGATCATAGGTGATAAGTGTGTACGATATTCCCCTGGACGATTTCACAAAAAATTATTAAATGTCCTATGTCCCGAAGTCTTGGTAGGTGGGATGGTATGGGTCATGACACATGTATACACATTGGTATAAAACTGTTGATTATTTTGAGATTACCTTGAAGAAGCAGCTTCCAGTCAACTGAAATTTTTCTTGATTTTCCAATTTTCTCACTTTAGTATCGTAAAAATTAAAATCACAATCTTAATACCAGGTGCCACTACATGTTGTACGCCATCTTGCATTTAGTTGCATATTTTAGTAATGTTTATTCTGATTTCAGGTCAACATGATGTGGCTTGTGTAATCAATAACTTCTTCCCGAGAGAGGAACTGGACTACTATACAAAGATACAAGGTAATATATAGAATGGAGGGATCCAATCTGTCACTCAGTTATCTGACAATTACCTAACTGGTTAGCTGACGTCACAGTCAAAATGATGTAGCTCATTGATGAAAATCAAAGAGTTTCATGAAGTGTACAAATTGTATGTCTTTGATGAATTTATAATTTGTTGAACATTCGTTTGAATATTCTAAGACTATATTGACAGAGAGCTGGTGCTGAGATAGGCAGTCCCGGTCTAATTAATTTCGACATATTCTGTATAATTACCGTGAAATTGTGAATTCAGGATACAAAGTATATGAATATGAATCGATTCCAACATGTGGAGAAAGTAGGCAGAACTTAGCTAGAAATGGGTGGGCATAGCTATTTTACAAAGATTTGTCATTATCGATAATAAATACGATTAAAGATAAATTTTCAAATGAAGCTTTTATTCCAATTCAGTCTGTGTATTATTGAATTGTCTTGTTCAACTATACGTCGGTTCCCTCACCGTGATAAAACCTGCTGATTTCAGTGAAACTTGTTATTACTGAATTTCTCTATAGTGGCAAATTGGCCTTTGTTTGTCACAAACACCTCATTTAATCCTTTAATGGTCAAGCCGGTCACTGCAGTGGTCAGTTGAATGTCCATTTGCAAGCTAAGAGAAGACTATTTTTGAAAATTTACCACTGGAATGGCTGGCTCGATAACCGAGCCAGTCATTCCAGTGATAAATTTTCAAAAATAGTCGTCGTGGCCTGCAAATAGACATTTAATGTAAAGCAAATAATTAGATTTTCTTGACTAAATTTCAGAATTAAAGAGTTAAGCAAACCCTTCCTGTAAGATTTTTTCCAAAATATTCAGTTTGTACAATTACTACATGTATTGTTGCTCTCAAAGACGCGCTATCCATCCCCCAAACAGAGATGACATCACACTTTAGCATTCTTGTTTTATTTCTTTCATGCAGGTTTTGAAACAGAACCCAAATTGCCACCAAAGCTTTCTCCCGTCCTGCATAGGATGATTAACAGGCCAAATCTGCATCCTGTCGGGGTAAGACTTTATGCCATTATCTAGTACAAGGTTGTTATGGAGACATTACTTTGGATTTGTCTGACTAAGGGTATTTGATTGCGATAGTGTTCCGAACAATTTACTGTCATTTCTTTGAAATACCCTTAAGTCGATGCAATGCTGAATTGTCAACAATTATTGTTCTGTTTCAATTGGCACCATAACTGTGTTGCTGTCTAGGACAGCAACAACCTCTAGCATTTCTTTTCCCAATATACAGTAAAAATCAGAAATAAGTTAACTCTTTTCCAAAACAATAATAGAAACATGTTAGTTAGTAAGAATTGTTTTGTTGAATATTTTTAGCATAATTTGATTGGAATATGTTGCTTCCTTAGGCAGCAATATTTTCCAATCCAATTATGTTCAAAATATTCAACAGAGCTCTTTACATTGTTTTGGAAATGCATTATCTTATTTCTGAGCTGTACTGTGTACATCAGTCTTCACCCAGCAGATATTGTGGACCGAAAGCTGCAGGCGCCGCACCATAAGCAGTATAGTATATCTTCTTCTTGTGGAATCTCTCCTGAGGAGAGAGAGAGCGGTATCTTCTCATATTTACCCAAAATACAACATTCTGTAGAAAATGGCTGACATTCAGGAGAGATTGAGTAACCTTGAACAAAACGATTTTCATAGCATTTGATCTATCCACAGGTGGCCTTATATTTGAAAGAAAATCCTGGTTTATTAGATGAATCATACAAAGTCGCTAAGGTATTAGATCTGCTATGTGAAAAGAACATGAAGAGTCGTGACACAAATGATGTCATGGCGTTAAAGAGTCACTATTTAGCCACTATTGTCCGACTTGCCGCAAATCAAGATAAGCTGGATACATGGATTAAGAGGTAATCATTTAGGGAATGAAGATATTTGATCTGTCACTCATATATATATATATATATATATATATATATATATATGATATCATAATCGGTTATATCACATGGAGGCTGACGTCACAATGATGATGATGTAATATAACTTTCATGAAGCTGGAAGTGTCTGCCAAGTGTATGCATTGTATGTCTTTGATGGATGTACTATTTAACCCTTACCACACTGGTCAGAATTTTAAATTAAGTAATTAAATTAAAATATCAACCGGTGTACATTTTTCAACAAATTTGGTGGGAAGATGGTGCTGTCGAAGACAGCTACATCGTCCACCAAAATTGTTGAAAAATTTACACCAATTTCTTTGCTATTAACATGGTAGAAGATAGAATATTGACATCAGAGTGGTAAGGGTTAATAAACATTCTGTTAAATATTTTGAAACTAATTTGGCTTGGTGTTGTTGCTGCCATAGGCATCAACAACCCCTAGTCAAATTAGTTTCAAAATATTCAACAACTTACCTGTATATAGTTACCTTGAAATTGGCATACTGGGAATTCAGGTTTCAAAGTATATAAATCGATCCCAACACGCACAAAGGGTGGGCGGAGCTTAGGTAGAAATTGGGCGGGCCATAGATAGAAATGGATGCCTCTCATGTGTACCGGTATTTTGTTTGGAATTTAAAATATAATGTTTACACGCCGTTGTTACTGTTGACATCAACTTTGGATTTTATCCTTTAAAGGTGCATATTCACACCAAAACGCTTGAAAATAAAATTGTTGAAATTATATACTTTTAGAGGCTTAAATTGTGTACCTCAATGTAATGAAACGAAATAAAGCTTCGCATATGATGATTTTATTCCATATAAATAAATTTTGTAGGTTTAGTTGTGAATTTGAATTAGGGACTTGTGCCTCTAATTCAATTTGACAACTTAAAAAATTATATTAATTTTTACGTAATGAAATCATCATATGATAAGGTTTATTTCGTTTCATTACATCTAGACACAAAATTTAAGCCTCTAATAGTATATAATTTTAGCAATTGTATTTTGACCCATTCTGCGGTGAATATGTACCTTTAATGGGGAAAAATAGTTGTCAAGAAAATCTAAATGTGTGCTCAGTGACTGTCCATTGCTGGCCAAGAGAATGCTATTTTTGAAAATATACCACTAGAATGGCTTGAAGAAGTGTCAGTATTGACTAGCTTGATCATTAAACATGTTAAAAGGTTACATGGCAGTTACAAAGGTTACATAACCACAGCGTTCTTTGTTGTTATTCTTCACACAGTCTGCTTCGTGGTCGAGAGGAGGATGGTTGCTCAGAGGTTCAAGAGAGGCTCATACGACAGGCACTGAAAGACTTCCCATATCCAGAATCACATCTACTACAGCAACTCGTTCGAAATATTGCTCCTGTCAAAATTGTAAGCGCTCTGGATGTATTTGTTTGTTTTATGCGTTCAGCAGATTTTGAATCCTGATTTTCATGCCATGTGAATAAAGCATTGGAGAGATAAAAATATATTCGGGAGACAACAGCAACTTAACCCTTTCACCGGTGAATTCCCCATGTCTTATTTTCAAGGCACCCATATAGGAAAACTTAAATATTTTGAAATTAATTTGACTGGAAGCCATTACTGCCTAAGGCAGCAATGGCTTCCAGTCAAATTAATTTCAAAATATTCAATTTAACAAGTTTTATATCATAAAGAATATAATTTTTCAGGTTTTCATCAGTGATAAGGTTAAACGGCTATAATGAACGTTGTTGATGGTCATGTCAGTGGTTTTTATACACCCGCGCAAACGGGGTCGTATTATGTAATGGCGTTCGCCATGCGTCCGTCCATGCATCCATCCGTCCGTCTGATTTCTTGTCCGGACCAGATCTCGAAGAGTTTTAAGCCTACACTAACAATTTTTGTTTCATCAGATGTGTTAGGGATAGACGAAGTGTCATGATTTCGTTTCGGCAAAATCTGCCTATATTTGCCCGAGTTATCTCCCCTGAACAGCTCAAATTCGTTAAAGTTTTCTTGTCCAGGGCATATCTCAAAGTTTCGAACCTACACTCACAATGAAGTGTCATGATTTCGTTTCGGCAAAATCTGCCCATATTCGGTAGAGTTATCTCCCATTGAAAAGGTTAAATTCTTCAAAATTTTCTTGTCCAGACTATATCTCGAAGAGTTTTGAACCTACACTCACAATTCTATTTCAGCAGATGTGTTATGGATGGACGAAGTGTCATGAATTTCGTTTCGGCAAAATCTGGCCATAATCATCAGAGTTATCTGCCTTGAAAGATTAAAATTCATCAAAATTTTCTTATAATTATAATGATCAATGCAGCTGTGAAGACTCAAGATTTTTAGTAATATCTTTGCCGTGAATTCCAAATCTGTAGCTAATAGAAATCGCCCCCCCCCCCCCCAACCCACTCTTTCTCAGAGAATTATCAAAGACTAACTTCACATTTAGCATTCCTCAAATAAGTATACCTGCGGGCATATGTTTCACTAAAACTCTTGTTACCAATGCTATGTCACTCTTTAAATTGAGTATGAAAATAATTGTCATATGTATTTTAAGCCCATTTTTTATCCGTATGTAATGTTGAAAAAGAACCAGTTTACTTATCACCAGTGTTTCGATTTTGTACTTTAAATGAATTATAGAAAAGTTAATCATAGTGCTTACATCAAAGCTAAGGGGAGCACGAGGCACATTGCTAATGCTAGCAATAATGCTAACCCAAAACTAGTCATGCCTATAAGTTTAATTCAGCCTAATCCTAACACTAATGTTAACATTATCCCTATCACTAAACCTAGCCATATAGTTGTATATTTGATTTACAACTGCGTGAATTGCATATAATGCTGCTGTTATTTTTATAGGGTGATGAGCCGCGTGCAATCACGATGTTGAACTCTGGGATTAATGGCCAGCAGTTTGTGAATCAGGAGCACATGGCTTGTGACACGTGTGGCCTTCTCAATGCTGACAAGAAATGCTCAGTTTGCAAAATGGTACATAAAAAGTTATAATATTTTATTATGTAGTGATAAATTGTTTTCAAAATGATGTAAAACAATTATTGTACCAGAAAGTAAAAAGACTGCTGTGAATTTTGGAAACAATGTTCCTCAAATTGCTGGTGTCTAGATAGTATTAATCTCACTTTAGCCCTTTCATTTTTTTTTTTTTGAATACCCATTTGATAAACGAGCCAGTCATTCTAGTGGTAAATTTTGAAAAATACTCCTCTCTTGGCCTGCAAACGGACGTTCAGAAAGCAAATATTTAGATTTCCTAGCCGGTATGATTGTCCTTTTGTGTCAGATCTAAGGTGGTCTCTCGATCAGTTTTACTTGTATATTTATTGATCCTACATGTCAGATCTAACCTGGTGTTTTCTGTGTTTTACAGGTAAACTACTGTAGTCAAACATGTCAGAAATTACACTGGTTCACTCACAAGAAGCTATGTAATGCATTATCAGGTATGTTTCTAGTGCATTATGGCGGGCAAATTACTGAATATAGTTACTAACATATTGCAATTGAGGATTCCAGTTTCTCAGTCAGTCATTTAACATCATAATCAACTATGTGGTGTGTAGGATGATGTCATAATCAATTACGTCATGAATGATGCAGCAAAGTTGTTTGCTACGAATGCTTAATTGATGATGGACTAATCATTGTTGTGTGAATTGTATGGCTTTACTATTTAATAAACATGTTGAATATTTTGAAACTAATTTGACTGGGTGCCGATCAAATTAGTTTCAAAATATTAAACAGCTTACATGTATAATGACCGATCCCTAACCCAGGCGAAGTGTGGTTGAAGCTGAGCTAAAGACGGGGTGGGGCATAGCTAAAACTGGATTCCTCATATTGTCCATGCAAGATTTGCACTTTGTCCATTCATCGTACATCATTGTGTACTTCATTGAACTTTTAATCCTTTAATAGTCAAACTTGATCAAGAAAATTTGAAAATAAAACTACTTTTAAAAGCTTATCTTGTCTGCCTCACTGTAATGAAATAAAATAAAACATAGCTTATGACGAGTTCATTCCGTATGAGTTAACGTCTAACACTCATAACAGTCAAAAACGCTTTCTGTAGTGCTCCTGAGAAATGCCCATTTGCAGACCCAGAGAAGAGTATTTTTGAAAATTTACAACTGGAATGACTGGCTTAATAACCGGGTTAAAGGGTTAAGATAATTTTTAGCTCAGTTGGCCTAAATAGAACTTGATCCGTGATAAAACGGCCGTCATGGATCAATCAAAATTTAGCACTTGGTAGCTATATTGCAGGCCTGCACAAATTGAAAATTTGGGTAACCCACAAATGGGTTACGTACAATTTTTTCAGTAACCCATTTAGTTTGCGTAACCCGTTTTTGTTTTTGGATGAAATAAGTTTTGATATATTTTAATGTGCTTTAAATAAAGGTGACAAATAAAAAATAAGTCGTTTGTGTAGTTACATTAATTTGTCAAATAGACAACGACGGTCTTGATTGGTTAGCTCGACGGCAATAAACCAATCGGTATCCATTTTAGTAAATGCATTGGCTAAACATGACAACCGTTTCAACATCAATACGATTTGTTACTTTGACTTTAAAATAATCCCAAAATTTACTTTTGGGAACCAGTCTGAAGGAGCGAACTTACATTAGAGTATCTTATTGGCCGATGACACAACGCATTAACAGACTCCATCAGATAGACGTATCTGAAATTGAACACACTATTCTCGTTTCGATCGCTTTCAAAGCCGTAAAATTAATGGTACTGAAAATATTATATAGGTCGCCATCTCAAAATATTCTAGTTCCATTGCTTAATTGTCATATAACGTAGTTTTATAGCCGTAAATTGGATAAATCGTGTGCCAAATCACCTAAATGCATCATAAATTTCACCATTATTTGTGCGTAGACAATGAGTCCTAGGTACTTAGCAATTGTCAAACCCCCCTCTAGTACGTTAATCCACGTTTATGCCAAGTACTCGATAGAGTTGACTGAGACTCGCGAGCCCGTGTGATTTGGAGTTGGAACCTTTTAAATTACTATTCATTAGTAACGTGTGATATCATGATGGGTACATGTTTGTGAATGTGTTGTAGATCTAGAGACATGATGGGTACCCATTTTAGAATGTATTGTGTATCTAGAGGACCCTTTTTGATATAGGAATCATGTCATATTACCAGGAAGTAATTTTAAGTGTCCTCTATTTCCGGGCCGAACGGAAAATGGGTTACACTAATTGTCAGTTGCGCAACCGATGCGGCAATCATTAAATTCTTACTAAATATCATGCATACTAAATTACAATTTTGTATTTTGTTACTGCTGAATTTAAAGAATTATGTCTGTTCAAATGCCAATTGTCCAGGTGAGCGTCAATGCTCTTGGTCCTCCTATTTAAGTTGTGAAATTGAATTAAAGACAGGAATGTGTAAGTCCTATCCCTAATTCAACTTCACAACTCAAAATTATTAGTTTCATTACTTTTAAAATTAATGACTGACATTCACAGGAAAATGCTTGAAAATTAAGTTGTTAACATTGGATACTCTTAGAAGCTTAACTTGCGTACCTCAATGTAATGAAGGGAATTAATCTTAACATATGACTATGTCATTCAGCGATCCAAATGGCATCCCAGAGTGCCGATAGATGCTGAAGTTATTCAATGTGCATTTAAGTTATCAAGGGCTGATCCAGTCTGAATAAAATTCTACAGATTTATTCTATACCATCATTGTTTCTAGTCTCCATCATAATTGAAATGATTTTCAAATTTCTTTACATATTTCTAGGAGTTTTGGACTTCAGTAAATGTTAACGTTTTTCATTACAATGTCAATAAAACTTCAGATTTATTCTAATGCCATCATAATATTCAACAGAATGTATTATTTGGCAAATTCATCAAAGATATCCAATGCGTACACTTTCGTGACAGATTCTTCGACTTCGTGACGGCGTTATATCATTTTTATTGTGACATCAGCTGTCAAGTGATATATCTTGATTAAAACATCAGATAATTGAGTGACAACTCGGATCCCTGCATTCTGCTTTATATGATAACCTGTGTTCACTTGGTATCTATTTTGTTGTAAGCCTTTTTCTCTACTACCTCGTTAAATATTTTAGCATCATCTGATAGTTAAAATTATATTTCAGTCGTACATGTGTTACGCGAAAGAGAGAAGGCAAAAGAAGAAGAGAAGCGAAAAGAGGAAGAGTTGGCAAAGAAGGAGAAGAAAGAGTTAGAAGAGAAAACGAAACAAGAAGATGTTAAGGAAAAAACAGGTGGGTTTTTTGTTGTTTAACATATTACTGGTCACATGATTCAAGGTAGCTAACTGAGAGGTATAGACAATTCATGGAACTATTGTAAGTTGTAATCAACACCCCACCAACATGTATAGTTGCTGTGCTCAATTCAAATTTTGACATAATCAGTGAAAAATTATATCCCCTTGTAGAATCATTCTCTAATATAATAATAATTAAAAATAATATGTTTCACCCTTTAACCCTTTCAGAACGAAACCAGCCTCTGCAGTGATCTTGAGAAATGTCCGTTTGCAAGCCAAGAGAAGACTATTTTTGAAAATTTACCACTGGAATGACTGGCTTAATAACCAGTCATTCCAGTGATACATTTTCGGAAATAGTCTTCTCTTGTTCTGAAAATGTACATTTCTCAAGACGACTGCTGAAGCCGTTTTTGGCTAATATATCTGCTAAAATGTTAATTGTTTAAGATTCGGGTGAAGGAAAGCTAGTGTTCGCTTTGTGACCAATGGTGCTGAAATCCAGCAGTATGTCACCGCCATGTTGTTTCCACAATGAGCGCATCAGTTATAATCATAGCAAAAGAAATTAGATTATTTAATATGATATTTCACTGGTATGGCGTTTAACCATTTAACCATAAACGTTCAAGAAAATTCAAACTTTCTCGAGTAAGTGTCCCATTAGCAGATGAAGAGAAGAGTATTTTTGATAATTTACCATTGGAATGACTGGCTCGGTTATCGAGCCAGTCATTCAAGTGGTAAATTTTCAAAAATAGTCTTCTCTTGGTCTGCGAATGGACACATCCCAATGCCGCTACAAAAGCTGTTTTTTGCCCATTTTGAGGGTTAAATGGTTAATACTTGAGATTTATATGAATATTGTTATGCTTCCAGACACTGATGCTGAACACCAGAGCACAGATAAAGAAGCAAAACATGAAATAAGCGAGTCCAAGAAAATGACGAATGGAGAAACTATAGAGAGTGAAAGTGCTGTGCAAGATAGTGACCAGTCATGTGATACGACAAATCAAAATGACCAAGGAAACTGACCAGTCAGAGTAATATGTGACAGTACCGTACAATATGTTCAAGAGTGTCTGGGCTTTAACCCTTTTACTAATGAAATCCCCACATCTCATTTTCAAGCCAATCATACAGGAAAACTGTTGAATATTTTGAAATTAATTTGACTGGAAGCCGTTGCTGCCTAAGGAAGCAACAGCCTCCAGTCAAATTAACTTCAAAATATTCAAGAGAATAAGTTTTATATCATAAAGCATAAACTTTTTCAGGGATTTGTCAGTGAAACGGTTAAGACAGATGCCTTGAATATTGACCACCTGTATTAAGCATTTCATTGCCAAGATTGGTTCAGACAAGCAAAATGTGTGCTGAGATGTCCTTTTGCTGGCCAAGCATGCCAAGAGGAGGCACTTTTAATGTTTATCAATGGAATGATGGGCTCACTTATCAAGCCAGTCATTCCAGTGGTAAATTAAAAAAAATAGTCAAAATCTTGGCCTGTAAATGGACATGCCTTAAGAGTACTGCAGTCAGGTGTTTTGGCTGATTCAGCAATTATATGGTTAAAGCAATCATAAAGTATAATAGGGACTACCAACCAGTTTTGTAATCTTATTGCTCGTGTGTTAGCACAGTCACTGATGCTGTATATACATTTATTTGTCTTCTAGCTTGAAAATTTACTAGCTAATTGCGATTAACATTTTATTCTTGCTAATATGTAGTCCTGTTGTCTCAGTAGGAGAAACTTGACAGATGATGGATATGTTTGAGATATGTACAGCTCATGTTGATTGCTGAGTAAATTTCAGATATAGGTTCAAAATTCTTGAGATCTGGCCCGGACAAGAAATTTTTTATGCATTTAAGCTTTTCAAGGGGGATAACTCTCACAAATATGTCTGTATCTCACCGAAATGTAATCATGACCCTTCATCTCGACATAACAGGTTCATTGAAAAAAAAATTCAAATTTAGGTTCAAAGCTCTGAAGTTTTTTACGTATGTTAAGCTTTTCAGACAGATCGCGCCGAGTCAAAATGATTTTTTAGATCTGGCCACGCACCATCACATAATACGACACGTGACTTCTTACCACGGGCATATCAAAATGTAATCTACAATGACTAAAGACGAAAAAGAAATTACAGACATGACACAGTGGAATGTCGAAGACAAATGTTTGCAGCTGAAAGAAACATCCACTCCTTCCAGCCACAGAAAAAGTTGACTCGTCAGCATCGTGGAGGCATGCTCACATGACAGTAGTCGGATTTAATGAATAGATTTTCCTGGCTATGAGTAATGACTTTTTGCTGCGATTGACCAGTAGTATAAGTTGGTCAGTCAGTCAAATTGTTGACATCTCTGACAAAGTCACCTTTTAGTCACAACTAAAGTGTGTCATCCTTGTTATGTCACAACGTGAATGCCTGATGCAGCACTAGTTATTTAAAGGCCTTATCATAGCATTAATTAAATGACATTGATTTTTTAAAAGATAACATGTGTTTTCTGAAAGTACTGTCCCTAAGTACTGTCCCTATGTGTGTGTGTGTGTGTGTGTGTGTGTGGGTGTGTGTTGTGTGTGTGTGTGTGTGTGCGTGTGCGTGCGCGGCGAACCATGGAGGAAAAGTAAAATCCTGGGCTCACTGCTTTGCAGTACTGCTGACATTGCTGCACGCTGCATCATGGGGAACATAGCTTTCCAGTCCTTCTGGAAGCTATGGATTCGTAGATCAAAGATCTTGATAAAAAGAATACGTTTATACAATGCAACCTGCGTATCCTTGATGTTGTATAACTGTAACAGCTTGGCAGCTCCAAAGGCAGCTCTAGACAAACTCGATGCCTCCCACCGCAAACACCTACGCACAATCACTGGCCACCGATGGCCAGACACCACAATTTCCAATGATGCACTATACAAGATGTGTAATACGTCGCTGATGTCTGTAAAAGTTGCCCAGCAAAGATGGTCCATGTATGGCCATGTGCTAAGAATGCCAGAAGGCACACCAGCACAGAGAGCCTTGGAATTCGCCCTATTCGGAGCCAGCAAATACAAAGCCAGGAGAAGACATCATTGCATAAATCTGCTAAGCGTGCTGCTACGAGGTGACCAAGAAAGCAGGACTTGGTACACTCAAGTCAAGAATGGACCTGAGGAAGCTAAGGATTTCGGCTGAGGACAAGACACAGTGGGCAAAAGCGAAGAAGGACTGAATGCAGCTGTAGGATGTTTCTACTACTACAGCCGCAGAATACAGTAATCATACAAGCCACCAACAACTTTCGGTCAAATTGTTTGCAAAAATATTCTGCAAGTCCAGAGTTATTGCCCATTTAAATTATTGTCTGGTGGCTTGCATCCGTAACACAGTTAAAGGGTTAATATGATTGGTAAGTTTTTGATTTTAATGCAAGTCACTCCCCATATTGTGACCATTATCAGCCCCCGGTTGGTGGTTCCTTATGACAAGTGGTCTTACAACCACATGTCCTCATGAACCCCCAGTTTGTGACCCATAAAAACAGGTTGGGACTCAAGAAGAGTTGACTGTAGTCATGTGTGTAAATGTATTAATAAAGTTGTGATATTAGAGATTGTATTACGGTGTATGTTGTTAATGAATATTGAGTTTATTGTTTTTCTGATCCGCGTTATGTCTCGAATCTAGTCTAGTGCTTCCAAGGGGAGATGTCCTGACTTTAGTGTCTATCTGTGGATATTTAGGTCATTTTACAGTATTAAATGTTGTGGGGTGTTCGATTGGTGAATGGACGGTTCTAGTTTTAGCTATGCCCCGCCCATCTCGATCTAAGCTCCACCCACACCTCGCTCATGTTGTGATCGATTGATCGCTGAACTTCCTGACTCAACAGCGCCCAGTCAAATTAGTTTCAAAATATTCAACAGCATGATTCTTAAATATCACCAACAACTTTCAGTCAAATTGTTTTCAAAATATTTGGCATGTCCAGAGTTATTCCTCATTGAAATTATGGTCTGGTGGCTAGCAGCAGTCAGACGGTTAAATATTTGCGAGTATCATTTTCTGACTAGATAACAAACAATGGAAGGATCTGATTTGTCACTCAAGTATCTGATATCAAAAGTGATGTAAGAATTCTCCATAATCAGCAATCGAACCCAGTCAAATTATGGTCTGGTGGCTAGCAGCAGCCATGCGGTTAACTCTGGTTCACCAGGCAAACCTGTCTACAGATTCAAATTACTCTGTACTTATTGTTTGATTGACAAGCAGGACACAGTTTATGAAACGGACCAAACGTCTATTTCATAATCTTGTTTTAACCCGTTGATGGTCAAGCTTTCTCATGAAAATCAACATTACTAAGTGAATATTCATTTGCAGTGCAAGAAATGTTATAAATCTACCACTGGAATAACTAGCTCAATCAAGCCAGTCATTCCATTGGTAAAATTTCGAAAAGGTTTCTTGGCCTGCAAATGGGCATTTTCAAAGCCACTTCTAAGGCTGGTTTTGGCCAGCTAGATTATTAACGGATTAAGCAGTTAATCTATGTCTAGATTATTTGTGATTATGACATGTAATTATTACTAATTAATTCTGATTGATTGGAGATCATGTTTTTCTTGTCCGTCCATTGAGCTGGAATTATGAGTGTAATTTGTGCTTTTAAAAATTAAAAGTTTCTTAAAATGTATATAACTGAATTGTCGATTTATAATATGCAATGGTGCTTCGTCTATTGTCCATGGTCCAACAACAATAAGGTCACATTTCGCCATTTGTTGTTGGACTATTTACAATTAAATTTGACAAATGTTTACTTTCATAACATGCCACCCTTCTTCACCTGCTCTCTGAACTTTCTAACCTCACCCACTCTTCTCATAATGGATGAATCCATGTCTAGCTAAGCCCTGCCCACTTTTTATACGTATCTTTTAAATCTTTAAATCTTTTTAAATCAATATGAAACCTAAATTCCCAGAATCTAAACAGCAACAACTCCCAGTAAAATAAGTTTCAAAATATTTAGCAATGTTTATTAAATTGCAAATTCATGAAAGACATACAATGTTTACATTTTCATGAAGGACTTTTAGACGTTCATGACGGAGCTACGTCATTTTGACTGACGTAAGCTAAGAAATGAGAGAATAGACCTTTCCAGTTTTAGCTATGTCCCGCTCATCTCTAGCTAAGCTCTACCCACAGCTCGCTCGTTTTGAGATCGATCAATCCCTGAACTCCCAGACTATCAATTTCCAGAAAACTTTACAGGTAAGCTGTTGAATATGTTCAAACTAATTTAACTGGGTGCTGTTGCTGCCTTTGGCAGCAACAGCGCCCAGTCAAATTAGTTTATTAAATAGTAAAGCCCTACAATTTATACGTGTCGGACATAAACATTTACGATGGACTAAATTGAGTTATTTATAATTTGTTATGATGTCATCCTACACGTCATGTAGTTGATTATGACATGATGGATGGATAAACTGGAGAGGTCCATTGTGATTATAACGTCAGATATTTGGGTGACAGATCTGATCCGTCCATTGTGAGCAGTAAACGGATAGCTTTTGCAGCAAAATTCTTGTTCTCACCAATATTTTGCTGCAGACAGTGGCCACCTGCAGGTAATAGAAACATGTTTGATTTCCATCGAAAGTTGGTCAGCAAAATATTGATGACCATGTGCGGGTAGTGCTTGGGAAAATACCCGACAAAGTGGAGCGCAATTTAAGGCCAGGCCCACATTATAGTTTCCTGGTTAGTCAAGTTTCATTCCTTGCCGATTCTGTAAACAAAAAACCTATATGTGCGGTCAAATGAGTGGGTTTTTTTCATTCGTGCCATGAGTCTTTAAATCAAATATTCAACGTGCTTGATATTGTTTTGCATGTGTGAAAAAAATCTTGGTGTGTGCGCTGAGTGACAGTGTCATGCTTAGTTAATCAGGGCACATGCGTGATCATGTTCTTCTTCTTGTGTTCATCTTTCTCATGACAGTAATCTTAGACCGTTTTCCTTATTTGTTGCATGAAAGCTGAGGTGGTCACCAAACTGTCTCTGTCTCCTCTGATCTTCTCTTCAAAAGATACTTCAATAGGCCAGACGCTTCTTCTAGCCTGTTCATATCGCTGGCAGTGCTGCAAGAGATGTTCTGCTGTTTCTTCTGCCTGCTGACACTCACAAAGTGTAGAATCTGTAATCTTGAGACGGTGAAGATGTGCATTGAGACGATTGTGACCAATCCTCAGTCTGAAGATACATGTCTGATCCTCCCTACTGAGGCTGTGTATTGCATCATTATGCTGCCTGCTTGTGGTTTTTGTGGCTTTAATGATATTCTTCAGTTCTTCAAAGTCAACCTCGAGGATGAATTGTTCTTTATTTGACCCTTCCTTAGCCAGTTGATCAGCTTTGTCATTTCCTAATATGCCACAATGCGAGGGGATCCACTATAAGTTGACATTGTTCTCCTTAGCCAGTTGTGTAAGATCTTCATGAATTAAATCTGTACTTTCCTTTCCCCGCTCCAACGCCTGGAGCGCTGAGAGGGAGTCTATCAGGAAGACAATATTTTCATTTCTGGTTTTTCGTTGTATCAGCATTTGGCTAGCTAAGATCAGTGCCTGGATTTCTGCAGTGTAATTGCTACAGTGCTTCCCTGTTGGCAAGCATGAGTCTGTTATATCTCCACATGGAAATCGAATGTGAGCACCTGCCCCTCCATTCTTGATAGCCTGGATAGCTGATCCATCTGTATAAACATGTATCCACTCTTCCTCAGGGTAGTTTTCTGCAATATGACTCAATGCAAGAACTTTGTTTGTCACCTCTGCTTGATCTCCCTTGCTTTCAATCCCTGGAATCATGGGCCAGATTGAAATTGTGTTTTCTATTTGAGAAGCTTTCCATGGTTCCCTCTCAGTGATAGCAGTTACATTTCTACATCTGGGGAAGATGTCCGACTGTTTCTTTCAATTTTCTTTGAAGTTAATAAGAAATTATTCCTTTTGAGCCTTCCTCTAGACATTTGGTGAGTCAGCATATGCATGGGATGGTGAGGCATCAATTTGAATTTCTCGTATTGAATCTTGGCCTTGATTTCTCATCTCTGCTGGAGTGGCTGGATATTGGTACGTTCTTCCATCGCTGCTATTGGAGTGGTCTTCATAGACCCTGTTATGATACGAAGAGCCTGATTTTGTACCTTATTCAGTGTCTGAAGGGTGCTTCTAGGAACTGTCATCCATGATGATGAGCCGTATTCGATGATTGGCCTAACTGATCCAGAGTAAACCTGTTTCAGAATTTTCATGTTAGCTCCCCATTTTGTTCCAGAGAGCTTCCGCATAACTGCAAGTCTTCGCTTGGCTATGCCTTCAGCTTTTCTGATTTGCGCCTTTCAGGTTAGTCTTTTGTCAAATATCAGACCAAGATAAGTTACTTCATCCTCAAAGTGCAGAACTGAGTCGCCAAATTTCAGACTGGTCTTGTGTTCCTCTTTAGTGGATAGTGTGAATAAAGTTGCGACTGACTTCTCTTTCTTGATCTGGACAAACCATCTTGTAACCCAAGAATTGAGGTGATCAATTGTGAGTTGCATGCGGTAATTGGCTGTTGACACACTCCTCGCTGCTCCACATCACAAGATCGTCAGCATACAATGCAGCTCTGACTCCCATTGGAAGGTTATTCACCAGGTCATCCATGAATATTGTGAAGAGGGTGGGAGAGACTACACCACCCTGAGGTACACCAGGACTTTCTTGCTGCTCGTCCCATTCAGCTGTACTGATGCCTTTCGGTTGTGGAGATACTGGCATATCCAGCTGTACATTTTTCCAGAAATATCACTGGTCCTGAGCTTTTGGAGGAGTCCATGCTTCCATACTTTATCAAATGCCTTCTGCACATCAACCCACACAGTGATGGTATGCTTTTTCTGTTGGAATGCCTCCTCAATAGACTGTGTCAGATATGTTGTTTGATCCTCAGTAGATCTACACTTTCTGAAGCCATTTTGTTCATCTGCTAAGAGATTGTTGCTTTCAAGACGTCGAAGAAGTCTCTGGTTGAGGATTCTTTCCATAACTTTGACAGTGCAACTAGTCAGACTGATAGGTCGATAAACTGCCTTTCTTCAGTACAGGGATCATGTTGGCCTCTCCAAGACTGGGGAACCTGTGTACCAACTGTGGTTGAAAATCTCCAAAAGCTTGTGCTTTCCAATAGTACCCAGATTCCTCAACATCTCATTGGTTATTCCATCTGGTCCAGGAGACTTCCTGTTTTTCAGAACTTTCAAGCTTTTCTCCAACTCGCTGATGGTCAGAAGCTCATCCATTCCCGCGGCATGTATTTGTGTCTCTCCGTTCCCCTTTGCAGACTTCATTGCAGCTTTTTTACGACTTACTGGCACATCTAGATTGCTTACTTTCTGAATCATACAAGCAAAGTGTTCAGCAGCAGCCTCTCCTGTTTTGATTTCACAATCCTCTTCAAGAGTTATGTTCGGTACTCTGGCGTTTTCATCATTAAGCTGCTTCACAAGCCTCCAGAGTTTGTTCGTATCTTTTTCAAGATTTAAGTTTGACGTTTTTGCTCTCCACGATTCTCTGGTGGCTCTGAATTTGGCTTTCAGATATTTTGCCTTGGATTGTTGAATTCTCATGGTTGGCTTCTGTTGGGACATTCTCTGCAATTTACATTGCGTTGGACATTTCTTCGTGTAGCTTTTGCAGAGACGTACTCCAGTAAGGTTTGTAATTTTTTCCTGGAACCCCTAGGAATGCATTTGCCAGCAGCAGAGAGTAAAGCAGAGTTAAGCTCTTTAACAACTTTAATTGATTTTTTTTTTTGACATCAATGTCTTTTACTAATCTGTCACTCTCTTTCTGATATCTTTCCCAGTCTGCTTTCTTATAGTTCCATCGATGAGTCTGATCCCGGTCAATCTCAACATCCATGTTGATGGTAATGAAAACAGGGCGGTGATCACTGCCTCCAAGTTGTTCCCCAACAATACGTAAAGATTCTTGATGTAGATTTTCTGTCGAAAATGCTAGATCAGGAGAACTTGAGGTATGCCATCATCTTGAGTAGAATGTAGGGGGTCATCTGCCTTATTCAAGAGAATCAGCTTCTGCTCATCCATCCAATTTTCAATGTCCTCACCCCTCCTATCAGTAGAATGATAACCCCATAACTGAGAATGACTGTTGAGGTCACCAGCAACGATAGTTGAATCAGGGTGAACTGGTATTTTTCTGAGATTCAATGGTTGATTATTGGGGCAGTAATAGTTGACAACAGTGATAGAATGTTTCTCTGGAATTATCTTGATTGTGAGAATTTCAGGTCCGTGCATGTCTCTCTGAACTTCATTGATATTTAGGTTATTCTGGACCAGGGTTATGACTCCTCCTTTGTCTTCCATCCCTGTCAGATCTGAAGCACTGAAATCCTCTTATACAGAATCTTATGTTGGCATTCAGATGAGTTTCTTGGATACATGCGACATCTACGCCTTTCTCCTTGAGAATTTGGCTATGCTCCATTTTCTTGTTAGAAACTCCTTCAGCATTCCATTGCATGATAGTCAGCAGTTTGCTTACTTGTACTTTAGGTTGGACAACCTTCTTCCTTTTTCTCCAAGGTCTACAAACTTTACCACCAATAGCTTGGGTGGATCCTTTCAAAGGTGGGGGCCCCGGTGCTGTTCATGCCTGGCGGGAACTCACATGGCGAGCACCATGACGGATATTCATAATATTAACTGTCATGAAAGATGAGTTTAGTGCTATGGTTGGCCACTCGCTCCAAATACCTGGCTTGGTACCCAGATAAAGTGTTACACCCCTGCGCCCGACCTAAGATCAGAGATCTTAGATCTACTTTGAGGCCTAGCACTTGTGGCAGGGGCGTGATCATGTGACATTGCACAATGTGCCCTCACGATTAACCATAAACACAAATTTTTCTTTCAGTGTACACAGGAAGATTCTTTACGCATAAAGCAAAAATCATTAAGACAACATTTTTATCCCCCCTGTTTGGAAGACGGGGTGGATATAGCGATCAGCATGTCTGTCATCCATCTGTCCCCGTCTTGTCAACGCAACTCTTCCTAGAGGTGTCAATGGATTAACTTAGAATTTTGTCAACATTATCAGTATCATGTGCATATGTGCATGTGCTTTTTTCGCGACCCAAAAATTTGTCCTTACAGAGTTATCCCCCTTTAAATATCTTAAAGCCGATACATAAACTGCATTGACAATCATTTATTGTCAACGCAACTCCTACAGTTTAGTATCATTACCACATGAAGGTGTGCATGTGCTATCCGTGTACCGGTACATCCATCCATTTGTTCAAATCCATCTCTAACAATCAGTTCTTGTCAACGCAACTCCTAAAGGTCTCAATGGATTAACTTTAAATTTTGTCGACATTATCAGTGTCATATGCAGATGTGCATGTGCTTTTTTCGCGGCCGACAAATGTTCATTACAGAGTTATCCCCCTTTAAATAGGCGATACATAAACTACATTGCCAATCATTTATTGTCAACACAACTCCTCCTAGAGGTCTCAATGGATTAACTTAAAATTGTGTTCACATTACCAGTATAATGTGCATATGTGCATGTGCTTTTTTCGCGACCCAAAAATTTTTCATTACAGAGTTATTCCCCTTTAAATATCTTAAAGCCGATACATAAACTGCATTGACAATCATTTCTTGTCAACGCAACTCCTCCTACAGTTTAGCTCCGATTCTTTTGAAAATTGGTACGTGTTATCATTACCACATGAAGGTGTGCATGTGCTATTCGTATACCTGTACGTCCATCCGTCTGTCCAAAATGTATGTATGTCCATCTGTCAGTCCATCCATCTCTAACAATCATTTCTTGTCAACTCAACTCCTCCTAGAGGTCTCAATGGATTAACTTTAAATTTTGTCCATATTATCAGTATCATGGGTAGATGTGCATGTGGGGGTTTTCGCGGCCAAAAAATTATTCATTACAGAGTTATCACCCTTTAAATATCTTAAAGCCGATATTTTAACTACATTGCCAATCATTTGTCAACGCAACTCCTACGGTTTAACTGCGATTCTTGTGAAACTTGGTAAGTGTTATCATTACGACATGAAGATGTGCGTGTGCTATCCATACACTTGTACATCCATCTATCTGTCCAAAATGTATGTTAGTCTGTCTGTCCATCCTTGTCAATGCAACTCCTACAGTTTAGTTACAATTCTTGAAACGTGGTAAATCTAGTCATTACCATCCGAAGATGTGCATGTGCTTTTTTCGCGGCCAGAACATTATTAGCTCACCTGGCCAAAATGGCCAAGTGAGCTTATGCCATGGCAACCGTCCGGCGTCTGTCCATCCGTCCGTCCGTCTGTCAACTTTTCTTTAAACAACTTCTCAAGAACCACTGGGCCGATTTCAATTATATTTGGCAGGGAGTATCCTTAGGGCATAGGGATCCAAGTTTGTTCAAACAAAGCTGATCGGCCAATTTGGCCGGTGGCCATTTTGGATTTTGGCCGATTTTAGGAAATTACTTTAAAAATCTTCTCCGAAACCGCTTGGTGGATCGGTTCAAAACTCACGACATATCATATAGGGTAAGAGCTGAACCAAGTTTGTTCGAAGGAACTTGATTGGCCAAATGGTTCGGCAGCCATCTTGGATGACATAGTTTTCGTGAAAACAACTTATTCTGCAGAACCACTGAACGGATCGGGCTGAAATTTTGGGGATATGATTATGGACTAAGGGCCATTAAAGTTTGTTCATGGGAAGTTGATCGGTAAAAAAACATGGCCGCCGTGGACCAATCAAATTTTAGCGTGTTTGGCTGCTATATTCAATTTTTTTTATTTGATGGATTTTGAAGCCCAAATTGGTTTTCTTAACTCCACTTACTTGTCAGTCAGCTGTCGTATAGTGATGACCCCATCTGTCTGTCTGTCTGTCACCAACAATGGCGGTCATTTTGTTATTTCTTGACGGATTGACACCAAACTTGGTCACAATGTTAATGTCGGCATCTAATAACTGAGTTGTGAAAATGAAACTGATAGGGCTGTCAAATGCCAGAGTTACCACTCCTTAAATATTTGCTGTCTCACTTTCATAGGGCAAATATAGGTTTGTTTCCACCGTCCATTGATTTATCACACTCAGATTTTATTGCCAAACTAGATATTAAATTCCAATTAACGGATTAACCTCTCCAATAGTGCCGAAATATTTAAGATATGTGTTCTGACATCTATGCTCTTAAAAATATTTTATAATGTATTTGATTGAAAGTTGTTGCTGCCTTGGGTAGCAGTGAAAGTTGTTGCTGCCTAAGGCAGCAATGATTTCAGTCAAATTATTTTTTTAATCAACTCCAGCTCACCCTACCTCTGCTGCTAACTTGGTGATTCAGCCAGATGCGCATGTGTTAAATGGATTGTGTGGTGGTGGGGAATAACCTGCTATAAAAACCACCTACCTGACTTTAGTGACCATTTACTTCAATTGTATTTAAACCTCTAATAACCGTCTGACTGAGTTTTTGCAGATGACATATTCCAACGGTTATATCTCTGAACCTGATAAATATATTGAAAACAATTGGACTGAAATTGTTGGTGGCTAAGCCGCCAACAACTTTCAGTCGAATTGTTTTCAAAATATTCAACAAGTGAAGAGCTTTAGACAATTGAAATTATTGGCTGCACTGGCTTGCAGCAGTGAGACAGTTAAGAAACCAGCTGTAGTTAGCACTGATATCATCTATTTTTACTTAAACATTGTTCAAAATCACTAATGCAAAAAAACAATCCAGAGATTGTTGTCAATATCTCGAAAACTAAACCATTTGACTGAAAGTCATTGGAAATGACACCGATGGATGTAAAACTTAAGTAAGATTAGTTGAAATGTCAATGTTCCAGGTGAGCGATACAGGCCCATTGGGCCTCTTGTTCATTACAGAGTTATCTCCCTTTAAATACCTATAAGCCGATACATAAACTGCAATACCAATCATTTCTTGTCAACACATCTACAATTTAGCTGTGATTCTATTGAAACTTAGTAAGGATTCTCATTATCACTTGAAGATGTGCATGTGCTATCCGTATGCCTGTACATCCATGGGTCTGTATAGAATGTATGTCTGTCAGTCCGTCCACCTCTGGCAATCATTTCAAGATGTCAACACAACTACAGTTTAGCTACGATGTATGTTTATCTGAAATGTTTAGATCCCGGGAGGATATGCCGTCTTCTGATGGCTCTTGTTTACTTTCACACTATGAATGACCAAAACATGTCATAATTTGACCTACGGAAGCTATCTGCCACAAATGAAATATGACTAAGACACCAGCTCTAACCTGGATTGCGTCCGAGTATTAGGTAAAATCTTTTCCAAATGCTCCTGTGGCCTGACATGCACAGAGCCAGGCCCATAGTCATTGTTATCTAATCAACATCTGCAACCGCTTTGCTCCAAAACCTGAATAGCTAAATGAAAGGGTGGGGTCTTGTTTGTTTCTGAAGACGGGTCATTCAGTAACAGAGAAATCCAGTTTATTGGTCAATCATATGACATTATAATCAACCATGTCATGTGTAAGCTGAGGTAATAATCAATGTTATGAATAATGCGAATTAGTCCGCCATAAATGCTTAATAGTCCGTCAAGTTGTACGAATTTGTCTTTACTATTTAAAAAACACTAGAATATTTTGAAACTAATTTGACTGGGCGCTCCTATGAGATTCAGGGAGTGGAGAGATCGATCATTCCCAGCACCTGCAAAGAGTGGGTGGAGATTAGCTAAAGATGGGGAAGGCATAGCTAAAATGTGATTTCTCCACTGTAGATTCATGTCAGCCAAAGTTGTTTGTGTGCAGGTCTTGTCTCAGATGCGGAATAGAGTAAGATTGGATAGGATTTTCTGTATGCTGTTGAGGAGCACAATGGGCCGCAGATTGGCTGGGGTCCAGGTGGCTTCTTGGGCTTGGGTAGTGCGATAAGGGTGCCTTGGCCTACAGCATTGATGGGAAGGTGGTGCATAAAAGCTGAATTAATTAGGTGCGTGATTGGTTTTGAGATAATGTCAGTTGCATATTTGAATAGTTCATTGCTCATGCCATCAGGTCCATTTTTCAGGGCCTTAAGTGCCTTCTCAACTTCTGCTGCTTTAATTGGTGTTAGTAATGGCCTGAGTGTCTCCTGAGAACGGGTGCAAGGGCTCATCATCATGGTTAATGAACTGTTCCTTGAACCATTCTCGAATCGCCTGAGTTTTGCCCTGGTCAGTCCCGAGTGTTCTTCAGAGCTGTGTACAGTGAGTGGTGGTGTGTGGTCAGTAACTCTCAGGGCTTGGGCTGCCAGAAACATTTTGGGAGTCATCTTTGTTGAAGAGCAAGATCTTTTAAGCGTTCACTAATGGCTGTAACGCTTTCTGCTCTGCTGACAGTTTTACTACTATAGGGGCATCAGTATACCTGGTTCAGTTATTTTTAAGAACACCTATCGTGCTGGTAGCCGATGACTCCATAGATTTCAATATTTTGGTTAGGGCTTTGTTTTGATCGGACCTGACGTCGATGTTAGCTATCTGCTCCTGAGCGCCTTTTTGTATGATATTTGAGTGTCAGTGTCGCTTGCTAAGTTGTAGGTGACTACCCTCTTGTCTGGTATGGCATTTATACATTAAGATCATTCATCTGAAGGCGTGTAATGACTGGCTTATGGTCAGAATTGAGGTCAGTACCTCCATAGGAATGAGCATTCCGAAGTAGGGGTTTTGTTTCTGTCTTGCACAGTATGAGTATTTGATTGAAGACAGCTGTTGTAGCCTTAGAACCTTTTGGGGCTTTGCGATCAACAAAATACCAGGTATACTGATGTCCATGTTGTCCGGTGACGGCATGGGTGTTTAAAAGCCGTATTGTGGCAAATAGGCCATTGGAAATAAGGAATGCCATCAGTGCATCTCCATTGCTGTTGCGTGCTTCCTCTGCATACGATCCCATGCATAAGCCCAGCCCTGAACTTTTGTCCGCAATTCCGAGTTTACCCAGATTGGAACAGTTGCCATCTAGCTGGCATTGTAATGGTGGAGCTCAGTTCTGCATAGAAAAAATCTAATAATGCTGGATTCTCTGGCTTTTTCGGTAGTTGGGCCATATGCATTGACAATGCGACACTTAGTGGGGGTGTTTTCACGTAGGTATAGCCAGATCGATGAATGCAACATGATCATTAACGTATCTAAAACTAATGACATGGTTCAAGACCCTTGGTGCGATTACGAAGCCTAAACCCTGGTATGTGGCCTGGTCTGGTGGGATTTCCACAAAATGGGCATTGATGTCACGAGCTTTCACAAAATTAAACGCTCAAAGATCCTAGATGTACTACACCAGGCCAGTTGCAATGAAGATGAGCTACAACTGGTGAGACTACTGCTTGCAGACACCAAGCTGAAAGTACGAGTCAAGTCCGTGAAGTCTGTAGAGTTTGAGACATCAATTGGCTCCCCACAGGGAGATGGTCTATCGCCGGAGCTTTTCACCTGTTACCTTGCTGCTGCATTGAACTCTGTGCGGGAAAGTTCCACAAGATCAACCCTCCCAGTGTCAATACTGGGTATGCCGCTAGAGATGGAATATGCCAACGGTGTGGACTTCATAAATGAGGAAAAGAAACCCCTTGATGAACTTCTCCAAATAGCTGCAAGCAAACTAAATATTGAGAATCTCTTTATGAATGAATCCAAAACAGAGTTCACCCACATATATCTATCTACAAAGCATGAAACTAAAGAAAATGACGATCCACTTTGTGGCGGCGAACCATGAAGGAAAAGTCAAATCCTGGGCCCACTGTTTTGCAGTACTGCTTCACTTGGGAACATAGCTATCCAGTCCTGGAAGCTATGGATTCGTAGATCAAAGATGCCCTTGATTAAAAGGCTACGTTTATACAATGCAACCTGCGTATCCTTGATGCTGTATAACTGTAACAGCTGGGCAGCACCAAAGGCAGCTCTAGACAAACTCGATGCCTGCCACCCCAAACACCTACGCACTATCACTGGTCACTGATGGCCAGACAGCATAATTTCCAACGATGCACTATACAAGGTGTGTAATACGTCGCCGCTGTCTGTAAGTCGCCCAGCAAAGATGGTCCATGTTTGGCCACGTGCTAAGGATGCCAGAAGAGACACCAGCGCAGAGAGCCTTGGAATTCGGCCTACTCAGAGTCAACAAATAAAGTTACCTCAAGAAAGCAGGACTCGGTTCACTCAAGTCAAGAATGGACCTGAGGAAGCTAATGATTTCGGCTGAGGAAAAGACACAGTGGGCAAAAGCAAAGGACTAATTGCAGCTGTAGGATGTTTCTACTACTACTGCCGCAGAATACAGATCAGTAGTTCAGTAATCGGACGCGTGCATACACGCATGCATGCACACAGCTCAAAATGCAATACCTGCTTCCCATCACAGGGTGATCGTAATTGTGATGTTTACATTGGCGTCTAGCAAAAGCTTACTAAATAACAACACATATTTTGTATTTCTACGTATTCAGTAAATTTATTCTGTACAAAAACAAACTTATTTATAATTTTATCTTTAACAAAGCAAATACTGGCTTCAAAAAGTAATTAATATTCAGACTTGAAGACTATTATTAATACAATTCAATCATACTCGGAATATTTTCATAATTTATGAAACAATGTAGTTGAGATATAATTTGTAAACTCAAATGCCATAGTATAAATGGATCACGATTATATATTATAATAAACATCTCGGGCACACCACCTTTTAGCAAAATTATTTTCAAAGTAATCAGAAGGAAATGAATTGTGCAAAGACAACCTGTCTTTAAGGCTGAAATTCTTTGAAGAAAATTTCAATTTTCTCTTAGCACATGTCCATTTGCAGATTATTTTAGAAAATTTACCACTGGAATGACTGGCTCGGTTATCAAACCAGTCATTCCAGTGCTAAATTTTCTAAAATTCTCTTGGTCTGCAAATGAACATTTCACAAGACTATTTCAGAAGCCGATTTTGCCCGCTTTGGGTGTTGAAGAGTTACTGAGCACCCATCAAGCCGGCCAAAGCCATACTCTGCAGTAGTCTTGAGGAATATGCCATTTGCAGGCTAAAAGAAGACTAGTTTTCAAAATTTACTACCGGAATACCTGGCTCGATAAGCGAACCAGTCCTTCCTATGGTACATTTACAAATTTGACCAATAAATGGTTAAGATTATTCAAGAAAATCTAAATTATTATTTATTAACAGTCCTTCTGCATGGCGGAACACTATTTTTGAAAGATTTACTACTGAAAGTAATGGCTCAGGTAATTCTAGGGGTAAATTAAATAAGTCCTGGCCTGGACATTCCTCAAGATCACTTCAGAGGCCAATTTTGGCCAGCTTGACCATTAAGTGGTTAATGTTCAGATTCTAAGCGATGGATGAATGGACAAAGCGGACATTATCCAGTAATCAAGTAATATTAGTATAGATTATTCCTTATTTTATGTGGGCAGAATTGTTCTATCCAAGGCTCAATAGAAGTATCTGGCGAAAGAATAGTGATTTCAAATATCACTTCGAAAAGAAATTTGATACTAAAATTGAACAGAACATTTTGAAAATGTAGTTGTCCATGGAATAATCAAACTTAACTGTCTGACTACTGCAAGCCGCCAAACAATAATTTCAATGGACAATAACTCTGCAGCTGCTGAATATTTTGAAAACAATTTGACTGAACATTGTAGGTGGATTAGCCAATAACAACTTTCAGTCAAATTGTTTTCAAAATATTTAGCAGGTCCAGAGATACAAGCCCTGGAATATGTCATCTGCAAAAACTCAGCAGTGATTCGTGTCAGTTGGTCCAAGTGTATCAATTTCAAGGAAACCTTACGAGAAAGTTGTAAAGCATTTAAGTAAATTTTTTTTTTAGGGTGGGGGGGGGAAATTAACCGCACTACTTTAAATTGGCACTTACTAAAGACTTAGAAAGTAATTTCACTACGAGACTGCTGCTGACTAAGGGAGCAACAATTTTGTCAAATTGTTCTCCAAATAATCAACAATCAGTTGACCTTCAATGTATATTAGATCTCGTGCAAATTGACCTGTATTTATTGATGCGTTAGAATTTTAACTGACTGATGCAAGCCACCAGACAAGAATTTAAATGAGCAATAACTCTGGACCAGCTGAATATTTTGAAAACAATTTGACTGAAAGTTGTTGGGGCCTTAACGACCAACAACTTTCAGTCTAATTGTTTTCAAAATTTTCACAATATTCCACAGTTAAACCTCGTGGAAGATGTAGTCTGCAGGTCATTTCTTCATTATACGCAATGCAAATTTCTAAGACGTAAAAATCATCCATGGATGACCTCGCTTAAGAACAAGATCATGACACCTGCTCATTCTCAAACTTTTCACCACGACACAAAAACAGATGCAACAAATTCATTACAATAGTTGTTTTTGCCTAACTATTTCCTGTCAAATTACTTTCAAAGTATTCAACTTTAGCTGAAAGTTTGCTTTGAAGTTTAAGATGCTGGAATAGAATGTGTGAATGGATTATCCCATTTCACTATGATGTCACAGAAATATGATTTTCACTGAACTACAAAATGAAATAAAATATCTGGAAAGTTTCAGAATTACCTCCCGTGAATTTATACATTACATCACTACAACGGTGTCCATCTGAAAAGCAGAAATATGAATATCTTCACGAAAAGCCATCAAACATATTTTGATATAAAACGAAGAAAATCATACCAATGAATTAAAATGGTAACTATTGACAACTAGTTTGGTTAGGCTGACCATACCTGGCAAATATTCCAGTTACTTGTATATTTCAAAAGCGAAATATAAAATGTAAAGATATCTTAATAGCGAGTTCTCAAAAAGACTTAAATTGTCTGTTAGACTTACATTTATATACACGTAAATGTAATGCATGCTGCTTCTTTATTCTGTATTTTCCCGTAGATAGGACACCCTCGTATATAAGATGCAAGGTCAAATTTTATTATTTTAAATCTATCCGTCATACCCTTATATAGGGCACATCTTTCGGAGAAAGAATTTATACAAATTAAAAAAATAGATGTGAAATATCAGCAAGATCATTTTCAAAATTAATATCAATCTTAATTAACCTGTACAATTTTATAATGACAAGCGGTAATATCGCTGTGTATCCATCCATCTATATGTCAACAGACAAAAAGTAAATATTAACCACGTCCTTGCAAATAGCGTTACCATTAAATTTATGTTTTTTGAAATCTATTACGAGGGTGGGCTTTGACATCTATTACGAGGGTGGGTTTTTTACATCTATTACGAGGGTGGGTTTTTGACATTATTACAAGGGTGGGTTTTTTACATTATTACGAGGGTGGGTTTTTGACATCTATTATGAGGGTGGGTTTTTGACATTATTACAAGGGTGGGTTTTTGACATTATTACGAGGGTGGGTTTTTGACATCTATTATGAGGGTGGGTTTTTAACATCTACCATAACAGGATTCACGTAGCACAGAGTGAACAGTTAATGTTGTACATTCACACCGAAATGCGTGAAAATAAAATCGTTTAAATTATAAACTTTTAGAGGCTTAAATTGTGATCCTCAATGTAATGAAGCAAATAAATTTTATCATATGATGATTTTCTTTAATTGCGAAGTTGAATTAGTTACTCCTGTCTCTAATTTAATTTCACAACTTAAAAAATTATTTAAATTTATACGTACTGAGTTTCCAATGACAGTGAAACCTGATCCATAATCTGGGGTTATCGGTTTAGGTCTGCAGATTACCATTGCGTAATTAGAGCCATCGTTATATACCGGACAAGAAATATTTTGGGGTCTTGTTCAAAGTAGCAATTCCATGTGAATATGATACCTTTATTTCTTGAATCGGTTAGAATTTACTATTTTACCTTGTCGATTCAGCTTTATAATGTTCTTGCCTATATGTTTAGTTTACCCGTTCAAACATGACAACCATGTCAGCTGTCAGGTTTGGAAGAGTATACTAAATATATGTCATGTTTAGTGTTCTCAGACCATTCAGCAGCTATGACCGATTTATTGCTGCCATATTATGATATCGTAGTACTAGGTTTAATATAATTTTAATAAATATTTTAAAAAATCACTTACTAAAAATTGTACAACATTTAATATGTAGTTTTATAAATAAATGTTATCACAGATTAGGTAATACCTTAGTATTTGGTACAGTGCAATTATCGTAATACTGATATTTAAATTACATTTGATATAAATAACGTGTGATGTAAAAGTAAATAAAAATTAGATTTTAAAAATCGTAAAATTGTACAGGACAATAACACATTTTGCTTTGAACTACACAAAAAAGAGCTAAATATAAAAACGGCTTAACATTGTTATACGACATTTAACCCTTACCACTCTGATGTCAATATTCTATCTTTTATTGTGTCAATGTCAAAGAGACTGGTGTACATTTTTCAACAATTTTGGTGGAAGATGTTGCTGTCTACGACAGCAACATCTCCCCAAATTTGTTGAAACATGAACACCATATCATCTTTTAATTTAATTTAAAAATTTAAAGTTTTGACACCAGAGTGTTAAGGGTTAACAAGACAGTAGCAACAACTCTGTCAAATTCTTAAGACATTCAAAGGGCTTCATAATTAACACGCTTATAATCAGCCTTTAGTAAATTCAGACATGAAAATGTTTAAAATAGTTTGAATATAAACAGAGGACAGAAGATGAATGTGTTGCTCACATTTAAGGTGATTTAATTCTAATTTACAAAATTTAACAAGTGATAACTTAACAATGAAATTTAAATACAATTGTGAAGTGAAACAGTGAAAAGTTTAACATTGTATGCTCTGTCATGCTTTAGCGTTATCGGCCCATGGTGCCTCAAGGTTATAGGCAGGCTGCGAAAAAATAAAGCCAAATTATAAATAATTAATTTAATGCTTCTATCTTCACATTCCTTGTCTCCAGTTTGAGTCTCAATCCTTGCACTGATTCAATGCTCCTTATACCACTGAGATCAGATAATGTCTCTGTCACATGCACACACACACACACACACACACACACACACACACACACACTTGAGGAATCCAGTTTCTCAGCCAATCATATGACATCATAATCAACTATGTCACATGTAGGCTGATGTCATAATCAATTACATCATGAATGACGTGATATAGTCGGTCACAAACGCTTAATGCATTGCATAAATCTGCTAAGCATGCTACAAGGTGACCTCAAGAAAGCAAGATTAGGTGCACTCAAGTCAAGAATGGACCTGAATAAGCTATGGATTTTGGCTGAGGACAAGACACAGTGGGAAAAAGCGAAGAAGGACTGATTGCAGCTGTAGGATGTTTCTACTACTACAGCCGCAGAATACAGTAATCATACATACAAACGCTTAATAATCTGGCAAGTTATACAAATTGTATGCTTACTATTTAATAAATATCCTGTTGAATATTTTGAAACTAATTTGACTGGGCGCTGTTGCTATACAGTACCCAGTCAAATTAGTTTCAAAATATTCAAGAGCTTACTTGTATAGTTTTCTGTAAATTGAGATTCGGAGAGTGCAGAGATCAATTGATCAGGCAAAGCATGGGTGGATCTTAACTAGAGATGGGCGGGGCATAGCTAATGCTGGATTCCTCCATTAGCCTTCCATACACAAACAAGCAAGCAAATAAATAAATGAACAAAGACAACTACAGTATCAAGAGCCTCCCTCATAAACCCAAGCGAATAAATGTGTGCATTTGAAGAGAAACCAAAGCCTGTATCAAGGGCCAAGGGTCTCCCACTTAAACCCAAGTGAATAAATTTGTGGATTTGAACAGAAACAAGAATGATAATCAGAGATTGCTAAAGTATGCCCCCCCCCCATTCCGCCAAACACAACCTCCCACTCAAGATTTGTCACCGCGACCTTGAACGTTGACACCAAAATCGATAGGGTTCTTCAAAACACCAAGGACAACCTCCCACCCAAGATTAACAACGATCCCTTCAATCGAACTCCGAGTTATCATCCGGAAACGCAACATTACATAATTAGGTCACAGTGACCTTGAGCTTTGCCGCCAAAATTGATGGGGTTCTTCAGACCACAGAACAAGCTTCCACGCCAGATTGGTAATGATCCCTTCAATAGAACTCGAGTTATCATACAGCAATGAAAGCCCAAACAGACGGACGGATAGAAAAAGCAAACATACACCCCCATACATTTATATGGGGGCCACATAACCAGAGAAGATTTAGTTTCCCGTTAATTGAGCTTCATAAAATCTTTGAATGGGATCATATAAATTCACTCCGAATCAACATCTCTAGAATTAAGGATCTAAAGGCATCTCCAATACTGCACCAAACAAATATGTAGTCAACAAAAATATTTAGTTATTTAAATATCAAACCTAATTTCTGGCCATATAAGACATAACTGCTGTGTAATAAGATATGTCTGGTCTATATTTCTGCATTAAGCAGGCCACCACCCGACTCTTTAACACTCAAACTGACCAAAAATGGCTTCTGCGGTGGTCTTGAGAAATAATTTTCCTTTGCAAGCCGATAGAATACTATTTTTGAAAATATAACGCCGAAATGACTGACTCAATAAACAAGCCGGTACTTCCAGTGGTAAATTTTCTAAAATAGTTTGCTTGGCCTGCAAATTTACAATTTCTATTTAAAAATATTAAATGATCGTAAAAAAATTTGAGGGTTAACAGGGAAGGGAATAAATAATAGGCGGGATTGACTGCATGATGAAGAATACATACCCTGGGTTTCCCCAAGAACTTTGGCTCGAAATCAAACATATTTTGATGTGTGCTTCTGACTGTACTTCTGATGTACTGTTCTCCGTTGATGCCGCGAGGAGAATGCATGTCCATGAAATACTGGTATGGGTTATTCTGCAGTGAATATGGAGACAAGTTTGATTAGCATTTACATAAATGCATTTTCATGTATGTCAAACCTAAAAATATAGTACCTTATGAGTCATTAACACGAGTCGAAGTCTCGAAATAACACCTTTTTACATGAACAATTAAAGTTAAAAATGGCTGATGAATGTGCATTTGCAATCCTGTGTGCACCTTGCTTGTACTCTTCAAGCCAATATGCTCTCATTTTATGAGCATGTAGATATTTCCACTGTGGGTAAAATATCGATGTTAGATGCACAGTATGCATGTAGAACACATTTTCTGCCATTGATTAGATACCTGACCTTACTTTTAATCAGTATTTATTAAACTCCTGCACAAATTTCATTCGAATGTCATTGGATTTTATATATGAACTTCTAGAAGCTCAATTCCAAAGTACTCTTACAGGTACGTTCATGTATCATCAGTTGCAACTTAGTGAGAAAATATTCAATAAAATCTCATCATCAGTGTGTTGCTTTTGTGAAAGAATCCTGGCTTTAATGAAACTAAACAGAAACTGTACTGAGTTTGTAGAGAATTTGCTTTCATCCATAACCCTTTAACACTCTAGCAGGTGGTCTTGAGAAACGTCAATTTACAGACCTAGAAGACTAATTTTTCACAATTTATCACTTGAATGACTGGATCAATAACCGAGCCAGTCATTCCAGTGATCACTTTTCAAAAGCAATCTCTTGGTCTGCAAAAGGTTATTTTCTATGAGAAAATTGAAATTTTCTTGCACAAATTTGAGCGTCAAATCATTAAGTAGGAAAATATTTGAGAATTGGCTGATACAATCTATTTATTATTTTAAAAACATATGAAAATTTATAACGCTTAGATCAATTGTTTTGACCAAGGTTCTGTGTTTACATATTCAGTGTGGAAGTAACATGTGTGCACAGGTTACAAAAATAGATGGAGACAGGCTCAAAACAGTATAGACTATGGTGACACAGACAAATGTAGGAGAGGGAGAAAGACAGAGAGAGGAAACATAAGGAATAGGGAGATACATCACCAAAGATTATTATTATTATTATTATTATTATTATTATTATTATTATTATTATTATTATGAAAACATTTGTGCGAGGAAGCAATAACTGCAATGCAATGTGAGAAATGTACAGACAAAATGCAAACAAGTTACTATTAATTTGCAAGAAAACACAGGACTCGGGCCTATATTGCTAAAGTGTCAGTTCTAAGTTTTCTTTATTCAGTCAAACATAAATAACACTGAGCTGAGCTGAGCAGATCATGTTAGTTACTTTTTGCTACAATTTTATTATAGAATACCTGTTTGAGAGATGAGCCAAAGGATGGATGGGTGTGATCTAGTGCTGAATTTTTAGTAAAATATGTATTTACAATATTCATTACTCATTGCATTCATTAAATTATACAAAGTTCCAAATTTCCTATATCAACCCTAGGGTAAGTTTCCCTTTAGAGTTATCCTCAACAGGTAATAACCTTCCTTATCGGGCACATAATCAAATCAAGCAATCTTCACCCTTGACAACATATTTTTGCCATGGCCAGTCCTAAAATTTAACACCACCTAGTTACTAGCCAGTCAGCCTAGTAACAGTAGTAAAATATTCCTTTTGATCTTTACAAGTATCTAAAAATGCCTTTTGGTTTAAGTAATGTGGCCAGTATAATCCAATACTTGATGAATTGATGCTTAGTGGTGTTTCAAATCGGTAACTTACTATCTATCTCGATGAAATTTGAAGAGCAGTTGTTTCTACTGTATAAAAGTATGCAATAATAAAATCTCTAATCCGAAATCATGACAAGAATGGAAAAACACTCCACATAGTCTATACAGTAATGATGCAGACTGCATCCTTGAATGGTGTAGCACATCCTCTACGGTTGCTACAGATAGCATGATTATTGGCAAAAAAGGTTTTCACCAATACAGCTATTGGTTCGGTTTGTCAGGCAAACTGCAAACAAGCGAATATTAATTTGCAAGCAAACACAGGATTCAGACATGTATTGCCAATGTGCCAGTTCTGGGTTCTTTATTCAGTCAAATATAGATAACACAGCTCAGCACACCATTCATGTTAGTTATTTTTGCCACAAGCTTAATATAGACACACTTTTTGAGAGACCTTTAATTCTCATATCAGCTAAAAACTGCTTCTGCAGTGCTCTTGAGAAATATCTTTTTGCAGACCAAGAGGCTATTTTTGAAAATTTACCACTGAAATACCTGGCTCAATAACCGAGCCGGTCATTCCAGGGGTAAATTTTCAAAGATAATCTCTTGGTCTGCAGATGGACATTTTGTAAGAGAAAAAATTGAATTTTTTTAGCAAATTCGAGAGCTAAACGGTTATGAGCCAAAGGACGGATGGGTGTCCCTCTAGTGCACAATTTGAGTAACACACACATTTACAATATTTATTAATCATTGCACTCTATATTAGTGAAGCTCTTAATTTTGAATATCAATATTATGGTAAGTTTCCCTTTAGAGATGACCTAGAGGGGTAATTACCTTCCTCATCATTAGCATGATCATATCAAGCAATCATCACTCTTGACAACATTTCTGTCATAGCTAGACCTTGATTTTAACACCAATTAGTTACTAGCTAGTTACTAGCCAGTCAGCCTAGTAACAGTAGTAAGATATTCCTTTTGGACTTTACAAGTATCTAAGAATGCCTTTTGGTTTAACCAATGTGTCAAGTATAATTCAATGTTTGATAAAATTGACGCTTTGTGACATTACCTATCACTAACTTACTGTCAACCTCGATGAAATTTGAAGCACCGTAGGATCAGTACTGTATGAAATATGCAATAGAAAGTCAGAAACCATGAAAAGAATAGAAAAATACTCCAAATAGCTGAAATAGTAATGATGCAGACTGCATCCTTGAATGGTTTAGAGCATTTCTCTACAGTTGCAAGGAAATTGTTAATACCATTGGTATTCGCAAAAATAAGGGTTTGGCTAATACAGCAAGACCTTTCCCACATTAGTGTACTTGGGAAAATACCTTCCCAGAATTCATTGTGTATACCATTTCTGGCTGATAGCAGACGTGCAAAGAGCATTACTTTACTATTGGAATCAGATACAATGCACTTGATTTAATGACTAGGTATAATGGTGTATTTTATATACGCAAATAACCCATTGAAAGATTTTTTAAATATAACAAATAATGCGTTAATGATTAGGCAATTGAATGTACTTTCCAATGGTGTATGAATTAAATAAGTCATTTTAGTTAATCATAGGAACAGTTTAAATTGTGGTGTATTTTAGTGCAATAGTAACTCAATGCGGGTCAGCTGCTTGTTAGCAGCGTTACTAGCTAGCAGTTTTGCTCAGAGCGTTGATTATGGGGAATCCCGGTGTAATGACATCAATGTGGGAACGGTGTAGTGATTCAGTTTGTCCAGCTTCCGCATCTGGGTACGTTTAAATTTTTTATTTATCTCTACATATATGTATTGTCCTATATCTCAAGATTGCTTCCCCCATATTCGGAAAAAAGACACATGCTAAACTATATTGACAAAATGCAACAGAATGGCATTGAGAGATGGTCAAATGTTCATGATAGAACTTTTCTTAAGTTTTTTCTCAGCTCTGCATATTGTCTTATATCTCAGGATTGCTTCACCACATTGGGATAAACCTTAGCCATGCTAGAGTGTGGTGCACAATGACATTGCAGTCATACCATTAAGGTTATCACGTCCTTGGAGAAAACTATCCTTTTTCAATGTAGGTTTTGTTGGTAGGTTTCAGTATAGCTCTACACATTGTCTTAAATCACAGCATTGCTTCACCCCATTGCCACTAAACATGTTTCCTATATCATAATTTCATCGCAATGGCACCGAGGTTAAAAGACACAGATCGAGGTCATTGTGACCATACAAAACATTTTAATTGTGGTTTTGGTTTAAGGTTTTCTGTTTAGCTCTCCATGTTGTCATATCTAGGGATTGCTTCACATAGGTTTGCACGATTATACGTTTTTTTTAATCGTGATCACTTTAGATAAATAATCGCGATGATTCAATTAATCGCAGCTGTACTGGTGATGGTAGTTTGGGGAGACATAAAGCTAGCAAAACCGCTAGTATTGGAAATATCTGAAAAAAGCTCAAACTACTTCAAATGTGAATTGCTAACACAATGCTTGAAAAAACGGAAATTGGTATCACTGATTAGATCACTAAAATGCCTCCGGTCTAATTGGCAGAGAGTAATGTGTTCAGAAACCACAATATTCTATTATAAACATTAAAGTGCAGTCTCTGAACACAATATCAATACAATATGGCAAGACCAAAACAGCCCAAGAAGAATGAAAATTCAGCTAGGTGGTGCAGTGGTTTCTAAAAGTGCCGTGCAGTGGTTTTACTGTAGCGTAGTGGTTTCTAAAGGTGTGACACAGTAGTTTTACTGTAGAGTAGTGGTTTCTAAAGGTGTGGCGCAGTAGTTTTACTGTAGAGTAGTGGTTTCTAAAGGTGTGGCGCAGTGGTTTTACTGTAGAGTAGTGGTTTCTAAAGGTGTGACGCAGTGGTTTTACTGTAGCGTAGTCATTTCTAAGTGTGGCACAGTGGTTTTACTGTGGCGCAGTGGTTTCTAAAAGTGTGGCGCAGTGGTTTTACTGTGGCGCGGTGGTTTCTACAGGTGTGGCGCAGTGGTTTTCTAAAGCTATGTATTTCTCTAACTGGCTTGCCCACATTTTGGTCAAACATAGATGCTATTAACAAAAATAATTATAACAAATCTGCATTGTGTGATATTTTATGATTAGCGAAAGTGTTTAGTTTGAAAAACATTGATAGTCTGGCCCAATTATTCTTGCCCTGGGGCGAAGTGACACTGGGTTGAATGCCCAGAATACTTAGTTTGAAAAAAAGTAATGGCGGATTTAAACATTTTAATGTTTTCTTCCATCAATATAAGTCACAAAATAAGTAATATAGATGTAATGTAGTAATTAGACAGACTTTTCACATTCACCTGGGTTAATACCACCGGAAAATGTAAATCGACTTTTTACATTTGAAAAACAGCTATCTTTAGAGATTGGAAATCTTTTATTATTTGATTATTTGGTTTTGTGATTGTCCACGATCATATTTTATGTAATAAAATAATCACAAATAATTGTGCAAGCCTAGCTTCACCATATTGGGACTAGACTTGGACACATGTTTTCATATATCACACAGATTCAACACAATGATATTGAGGCCAAGTCAAAGATCAATGTCACTGACCGTACAAAACTTTTTTTGCTGGGTTTTTCGCTGTTTTCTCTTTTATATCAGCATCACTCTATGGGACTAAACTTGGACACATGCAGAGTTGCCCGTATGCGTCCTTTTGCGTGTATATACGCATAAAAATGGCAGAGGGACGCATAAAGATTAACCCTCTGCATCCCCGAGGACGCACGAGGGACGCAGTGAAAGCGTGTGCTTAATTATCGATTATATTATCATGTGTGTATATTTATTTGTGCATGTTTTTACTTTAAAAAATATACCTAATGTATTGTGTGTTCAATAAAAACGAAGTTTAAAAATGTTTAAGACTATGATTTGTTGTATGTTTTCTTGCATAACTCAAAGTTGTTAATGCCCATAAATAAGATTCAACCATCACATTTAATTGTAAACACAATCCCCAAATAATCCTTAGTATTCCATTTGATCTAATTTTTATAAATAATGAGTTTACAGGCCCGATGTTTGTTTGGCCTTCAAATTGCAAAAATACCCACCATGTTTCTGTCAGTTGTGCAAAACGTCAGTGTGACATGTCAGTATTTGACTGGATAACAGCAGAATCTCCCTCTAGAGGAACTCACGCTTGAGAAATTCAATACAACTGATCAAGCGTATACAAACCTGTCTGGGTGCCTTAACCCTTTCACAGCTTAGAACATTGGACAGATCATAAAGTTGTTATCAGTAATATGCTGAATATTTTGAAATTAATTTGCGCATGCCTACTTGCCTAAAGCAGCACCGACTTACAGGCAAAATATTTTTTTGGGAAAGATATTGTGATACCTTTTATATTTGAATGGTCATTTGACGGATTAGCGGCGGTGTCTTTGTATTGCTGTTTGAATAGCGGTGTCAATACGCGCTATAATCCGTCTTTTATTTAACAATAGTGGCTGATTGGTTGACTGATGGATTAGTGTTTATAATGTTTAACAATACTCGATCGTTAGCTGTTGCCAATTTCTCAACTAAAAAGCTCATCCCAGCAGCGATGTTCAACGATATCGTCGATCTACAGGTAGGCATACGTTAAAATATAGATTTTTTCCAAACAGCGTATAGCTCAAAGCTCTCCGATACAAGCGTCCTTATTGGATACATGCTAATGCAATCGCGTAACATAGTTACTCCCTATGAATTAGACATATCCGGTTATTGGCTGATATATTTTCACTAATTACGCATTTTAATCTGATTTATACAGATTATTTTTGATAAATTATTGTTTTGTCTGATCTTAGCCTATGTATTCCACTATATTTAGTCATTCCAGTTACATTATAAAAAATACGCGCGCATTATATCGAAGTAGGTCAAGTCGTCCTTGAGCAAACTCGCCCAAGAAACTCGTAATTTATCAATTCGTCCAAAGTCAAGTTAGGGTTTTATAGAAAAACTAATGCAGTGGTCTTTGATAAAGTGGTCTTTGGAAATGTTAATCATACAAGGTTGTCAATGTAGGTTGGTTTGTTTATCAGACAACAAACAAGTACAGTGCTTTATTGTTTATTGACATGCAGTTCAAATGTTATTAGTTAAATATACAATGGCCATTTCAATAGATAAATTTTAGCCACCATTGTAGATCACAGAATACATATTTTTGAAAATTTACTACTGGAATGACTGGCACTGTTTAGAGCCAGTCATTCCAGTGTTAAACTTTCAAAAATAGGTATTTTGGTGATCTACACTAGTGGCCAAAAGTGTTAAGTGTTAAAGGTTAATAAACCATGCATAGTTAATATTCTCTCTATATATATACATTAACAGTATTTACACAATGTCATACCTAGTGCTTTCAACATGTTTAATAAAAGTGCTTTATAATTAGATCATTGTGTTGTGTTTATTTTAAGAAAAAACATGGGACCCCATATTTCAGATGAGGACCCCGTGGGACACCCAGATTTTACAGTGGGACCCCCAAATCTGAGTGTGGGGTCCTTGGGACCCCCAAAAACCAGATGTTGTGGGCAACACTGGACACATGGTTACATATATTGTGTGGCTTCAAAAGAATGGCATTGAGGTCAAAAGTCAAGGTACCAGTGACCTTGGGACAAAAGCCTGTTTTTCATTTAGTTTGTTTACCTCCACAGCTGAATCTGAACTATTAGTCTAGGAGAAATAACATGTTCTGCTAAAATGTGCAAATCTAAAATGCCAAAATTTTTACCAATAGCAGATCAGTGTACCAATTGTTGCAAAATAAATTAACAACAAAGAACACTGATAAGAAAGTCTAGCATGACAAAATAGCAATGACATATTGGATATCCATACATCTTACTTTCTATTATAATAAAAAGGTATGTGCACAAGCGTTAGGCTGTAGGCAGATAACAAACATTAACACAACACTGATGGCAGCTCCTACAAGTTGAAAATATACTTTGATAATAAAAAAACCAACGTAAATACAACAACAAAAGCATTATAGCATAATTTTCAAACAACAGTGAGTAATGGGTTTTGACCAGGGCAGAGAATTCCTGACCAAAATTAACAAAACAAAGCAACACAGAGTTTCGAGCAAAATATACATCACTCACATCCACAAATTCTGTTTCTATTCGTTTTGAGTGCTTCCTTAAGTCAGCAGGTGCCGATTGCTGTGTAATGGATAAATGTGTGGTTGTGGTAAAATATTTTTTATTTAAACAATTACTTTAAGAAAAGTTTACGGTAATTATTATCTAACAACCAGCTGTGCTACAGTTGGTGTAGTAGGAAAAGAATATCTATAAACTATGGAATACAATTTCAGTTAGCATCAACAGTAGAGTGGAATTGAGACTATAGCTAAGTTTTAGACTATAAAAAGGTAGTCACGCTGACTTACTTTTCATATACTGCACATATTCTCCATCAGAGACATCCACATACCAGGTTTCATGATCATATATATACGTCTTGAAACTATTGCCCAGACAAACTTGTAGAGGGAGTATGGATGGACAAACGGACAGCCAAATCTACAACTATATGCTGTCCCTCAAATGTTTGGGGGAGCATAATAAAATTTAAATGCTCATGTAATCCCTTTAGATCCATAGATGATGAATTGTGTTGTATTAAATACTGTTGAAAAAATTGTCAAACACAAATCAGTCAGACTATACAACAGTTTGCTTCATTCAAAGTGGCTGAAAATTTTGATAACATATCAGGGATGACAAATTACTGGTCATAAGGTGCATTCTGTATAGAGCAGCAGTACATCAGCAAGTTATGGCTTTCATAAAATCCCCCAGTCATTGCAGCCATATTGAAACCCTCTCGGTAGAATTTTTATTATTAGGATTTCTTGTGCACAAAAATATTTTTAGCAACAATATTCCTGATACATCAGATAACATAATAGCCTCCTGCGTCCTACCAAAATATCTTTGGGAGAACATTTGTATACTTCTTCTTTATGTGGAGAAGTTATATTATACCAAATCCTTTTAACTGGAAAAAATGGCCTCTGCTGTGGTCTTGAGAAAAGTTCCATGCACAAACCAGTGATTTTTGAAAATCTGCCAATGGAATGCCTGGGTTGATAAGCTATTCATTACAGTGGGAAATCCTCAAACTTGGCCTACAAATGGATATTAAATAAGTAAAGATTTAGATTTTCTTGACCATCAAAGAGTTAAATCCCATTGGCAGAATTTGTGTTATCGCTCAGAAATGAACATTTTATTTTTTCTAATGGTGGTCATGATCACTTGACTGCCAAAATAGCTTTGGTGAACAGGCAGCAGTAGCATGAAAGCCTCTAAATAGTAGATCTCGCGTGAGCACTGAGAAGGAAGCATAATGGACCTATCCAGTTTTAGCTATTCTCTGTCCATCTCTAACTAAGCTCCACCCACACCTCACTCGTGTTGGGATCGATCGATCTCTGAACTACCTGACTATCAATTTCCAGAAATCTATACAGGTAATCTGTTGAATATTTTGAAACTAATTTGACTGGGTGCTGTTGCTCAGTCAAATTAGTTTCAAAATATTCAACAGCATGTTTATTAAATAGTAGAGACATACAAATCTTACGTATCCGACTATTTTGAGTTAAAGACGGGCCTAATAGAATCTTTTATGATGCAATGATTATGACATCATCCTACATGCCGCTTAGCTGATTATGACATCATATGATGTCAGCTCATCGATGGATACACTGGAATGGTGAATTCTAATAACTATCACCGTAACTTTCATCATCTTAAGCCTGAGAATAAGTTGTCTTCATCACAATAATGAAGCAGAAATGCATGCATGGGTGAATTAGCAAGCAAAAGCAAAAACTTAATCCATGTCTTTGACAAAAACTGGGGAATAGATATTAACCCCTCATGTGACGACTTCACCATCTAATGGTGAAACAGGCCTCTGTAATGGTCTTGACGAATGTCCATTTGAAGGCTAAGAGAAGACTATTTTTGGAAATTTATCACTGAAATGACTGGTTTGACAGTGATTTCAATGGTAAATTTTTAAACAATTCTTTTGGCCTGCAAATGGACAGTGATTAAGCAAAGATTTGGACTTCCATAACCATTAACCTTTTAATGTTGTACAAAAACGGCCTCTACAGGGGGTCTTGAGGAATCCCCACTTGCGGGCCTCTACAGGGGTCTTGAGGAATCCCCACTTGCGGGCCTCTACAGGGGTCTTGAGGAATCCCCACTTGCGGGCCTCTACAGGGGTCTTGAGGAATCCCCACTTGCGGGCCTCTACAGGGGTCTTGAGGAATCCCCACTTGCGGGCCTCTACAGGGGTCTTGAGGAATCCCCACTTGCGGGCCTCTACAGGGGTCTTGAGGAATCCCCACTTGCGGGCCTCTACAGGGGTCTTGAGGAATCCCCACTTGCGGGCCTCTACAGGGGTCTTGAGGAATCCCCACTTGCGGGCCTCTACAGGGGTCTTGAGGAATCCCCACTTGCGGGCCTCTACAGGGGTCTTGAGGAATCCCCACTTGCGGGCCTCTACAGGGGTCTTGAGGAATCCCCACTTGCGGGCCTCTACAGGGGTCTTGAGGAATCCCCACTTGCGGGCCTCTACAGGGGTCTTGAGGAATCCCCACTTGCGGGCCTCTACAGGGGTCTTGAGGAATCCCCACTTGCGGGCCTCTACAGGGGTCTTTAGGGATCCCCACTTGCGGGCCTCTACAGGGGTCTTGAGGAATCCCCACTTGCGGGCCCCTACAGGGGTCTTGAGGAATCCCCACTTGCGGGCCTCTACAGGGGTCTTGAGGAATCCCCACTTGCGGGCCTCTACAGGGGTCTTGAGGAATCCCCACTTGCGGGCCTCTACAGGGGTCTTGAGGAATCCCCACTTGCGGGCCTCTACAGGGGTCTTGAGGAATCCCCACTTGCGGGCCTCTACAGGGGTCTTGAGGAATCCCCACTTGCGGGCCTCTACAGGGGTCTTGAGGAATCCCCACTTGCGGGCCTCTACAGGGGTCTTGAGGAATCCCCACTTGCGGGCCTCTACAGGGGTCTTGAGGAATCCCCACTTGCGGGCCTCTACAGGGGTCTTGAGGAATCCCCACTTGCGGGCCTCTACAGGGGTCTTGAGGAATCCCCACTTGCGGGCCTCTACAGGGGTCTTGAGGAATCCCCACTTGCGGGCCTCTACAGGGGTCTTGAGGAATCCCCACTTGCGGGCCTCTACAGGGTCTTGAGGAATCCCCACTTGCGGGCCTCTACAGGGGTCTTGAGGAATCCCCACTTGCGGGCCTCTACAGGGGTCTTGAGGAATCCCCACTTGCGGGCCTCTACAGGGGTCTTGAGGAATCCCCACTTGTGGGCCTCTACAGGGGTCTTGAGGAATCCCCACTTGCGGGCCTCTACAGGGGTCTTGAGGAATCCCCACTTGCGGGCCTCTACAGGGGTCTTGAGGAATCCCCACTTGCGGGCCTCTACAGGGGTCTTGAGGAATCCCCACTTGCAGGACAAAATAAAACTACTGTTGTAAATGTTAGGGGATAAATGTATAAAAATATTCTCATGGCCCGCAAATTGATACTTACTGAGCAAAGATTTTACTTTTCTCTTTAAAATCTTGGGTTAATTGATTGATATAAGTAGCATTTTGACACAACAGGGGTGAAAGTTATTAAATTTATTGCCATATATGATGATATAATAATGTTAGTCTGATTTACTCTACACAGTGCCATGTTTAGCAACCCCTCCCCCTCCCTCCACCCACCCACGCATGCACGCACGAACACACACCTCTCACTCACACACACACACACACACACGCACGCACGCACGCACACACATACACACACGCAAGCACACACATGCATGCACGCATGCACTCATATACACACAACACACACCCACCCACACCCACCCACACACACACCCACATACCTACACACCCACACACCCACACACACACACACACAGTTGCATGGGAGGGGGATTAGAGACCAGACGGCGAAAATATTGATTATTTCAACCATTCATAATCGCAGGGGGGTAAAAGGATTATAGTGTATGTCCCCCATTGCAGTTGTCCGCAACATCACTAAACACACTACAGACTCTACAAGCATTGATAAAATCAGTAATGACCAGTTATCATACCACTGACAAACCATTTCTAGCTTAAATAACAATCAGATCAGGTTGAACCTACTCCACTTTAGAGAATTATAAATACAATTAAAATTCCTCGCATCTTCAAGACAAACCATTGTATTTTGTGCAAAAACATTGGTAAAAGGCAAACCGTGCATTTAGGAATTTGTGTAGTCTTATTATTAATAACTTGCATAAGTTTGGTTAGTATTTTTGCACAATTTGCAATAAAGCACAATACCTCAACTTCTTTATCAGTTGGGAACTTTCTATAAGCATCATGGCCGACCTGGAAGACAATATGGTATTAAATCTCCTAGGTAAACACTAATGAAGGGATCTGATACCCAAGTATCTGACATCATCATCAATTACGTCACTCACAGCCGATGTTACAATCAAAATGAGGTAAGTCCATCACGAAACAGGAAAAGTCTGTCACGAATATGTTCGATAGATGTTATTAGTGAATTTACAGTTTAATAAATATACTGTTCAATATTTTGAACTAAGTTGACTTGGAGCAGCAAAATCAACCAGTCAAATTAGTTTCAAAATACTTAACTGCTTACCTACACAGTGCATAGTTACCTTTAAATTTAGATTCTGGGTTTCAATATTTCAAATCAATTCAAAAATATGTAAAAAGTGGGCGGAGCTTATCTAGAAATGTCCCTTTAACCCTTGAATTTATTCAAGAAAATGTCAAATTTGTCATAGAAAATGTCGATTTGAAGATCAAGAAGACTATTCTTGAAAATTTACCACTGGAATGACTGGCTCGGTTATCGAGTCACCCATTCCAGTGGTAAATTTTCAAAAATAGCCTTCTCTTGGTCTGCAAATCGACATTTTTCAAGAGCACTGCAGAAGCCGTTTTTGGTTGATATGAGTGTTAAAGGGTTAAAGACGTATTCTTCTAATCAAATATGGTTCATGGTATAATCTTTCATATTCAGCCTTCAGAGAGATAAAGGTGGCACCTATTAACGTAGGCTTCATAACACCCCTTTCATTGACAAATCCCTGAAACAGTAAATTCTTCACGATATAAAACTTATTGTGTTGAATATTTTGGAATTAATTTGATTGGAAACCATTCCTTCCTATGTCAGCAACGGGTTCCAGTCAAGTTAATTTCAAAATATTCAACAGTTCAGTTTTTATGTATGGTTGCCGTGAAAATGAGATATGGGGAATTCATTGGTGAATGAGTTAAAGGGCATTAATTCAGAAATTCATTTTCAATGTCGTTAAATGTACTTGGCTTGAGCAAATTCAGTTGAAAGTGCACAAATCTGTGAAAACCTATACATTTTTGCGAAACTTTTATTCTCGGTAGGTTAAAAGTACATAAAATCCACAAACAAATACAAAAATTTACTACTAGAATGAATGGCTCAGTTATCAAGCCAGTCATTTCAGGGGTAAAATTTCAAAAAATAGTCTTCTCTTGACCGGTAACCGGGCACTCCCCAAAACCAGTAAAAACGCATTTTAGATTTTTAGCCAATAAAGAGTTAAAAAAAAAATTACACCTGTAAACATCATAAAAGAAAAACTTGAAAATGGTTGAGCAAACTAACTTTATCCAGTGAATACTGTGACTGCCACAACAGACTTTCTACAGTTACACGGGAGGTATTTAATAGAAAATAGATACGGTGATAAAGGTCACCGTCAGAACATCTTTAGAGGAAGAAATTATATTTTTGAGAAGCTATCACTGATATCGGTGGACTTGTATCTGAGTCAGTCATGTCAAAGCTAAGTTACATCGGCACTTGCTGAATTGTCATTAATGCCTAGAGTAGAAAACTACTTTCAGTTCAAATTTTCTTTAAACATTTAACCCACAACCTGGCCAAAAACAGTGGTCTTGAGAAATGTCTATTTGCCGACCAAGAGGTTATTATTCCAAAAATTCAAAACTGGAATGACCTGCAGGATAGCCACGCCAGTCATTCCAGTGATAAATTTACTAAAATAATCTCTTGGTCTGTAAATGGTAATTTCTTGAACAAATTTGAGGTTTAAATAGTTAAATTAGCGGACAGTAACTCAATTCAAATGAATTCTAAGTTCAGGGGAAATAAAAATAACAAGATTCACAATAAAAAAAAGACTGATTTCACGTAATGTGAAAAATGAGAGGAAATCTGAAATGATAAAACAAATAATTATTATTATTGCGATATCTTTGTAATTACCCCTTTTTTAGGTCTATGGAGAGCGTAATCGAGGTCAATCTTTCTTGTGTGTGCCTGGTTTGGTGCTCCTGCACCGGGACGACCCCACATGTCCGAGAATACACACTCATGCTATGGGATAAAGAAAAAAATTAAATAAATTATAATAATATTTAGGCTTACGTGATTACGTGATTAAATTGAAAATCATGATTATGGTTTAAATTGTGAATTTATGATTAAAAATTAAATAATCGTGAATATTTTCTATTGCATAAAATATTTCAAAACCTAACTTAATTAGTTTTAAATGCGATCCGTCATGAAAAATAACACTTTGCTTAGTGAATGTATGTCCATTTGCAGGGCAAGAGAAGACTATTTTTGAAATGTATTACTTGAATGTCTTGACTTTTCTAAACACCATTGCAATTTTCGTCATTCCTATTCTTTTGTTGCTATGTCTTGGTAATTTGTATCCAAGCTGATTAATCGAGTAATCACGATTATTTTTTAATATTCGATCACGACCGCTCAATGCAATTATCACACAAGCCTACTAATATTTATATGGTAACCCTGTTCTAGATGTGGCTGATCCTAATGAATAGCCTAAATTTTGGCCAACAAGAGATGAATGACTTTTGTTAACCATCTGGCCAAGTTTTTGCAGACAACATATTCCAATGGTTCTATCGCCACTAACAACATTCAGTCAAACTGTTTTCAAAATATTCAGCAAGTCATGCGTTTTTGCTCATTGGAATTGTCTGATGGCTTGCAGCAGCAAGTCCATTAAAGGTGATCGAAGCTCAAAAGGGGGGGGGGGGGGGGGGGCGGGGTTGTTCGCTTTGGGAAATTTCTTTGGACACACATTTAATATGAATATTATCCATTGGTCTCACTGAAGGTGGAATGACATCAGTTGAATGTTTCTATTGCCATAAGATTTGAGGCCACCACCAAAGTTTAATTATGACATCATAAAGGTTTCTACTCATCAATGATATTCTAGTTACTGGTTACCACAGAGAAGACTGGTCATGCAATACGACGTGCTAACCTAGAAATTCGACTTTTTTAGCATTTAAAAAAAAATTCTGGAAGAATATTGCATTTTATTCAAAAATCTTTCATTAAATAGTGATTACTGATTATGCGTAGCAACACCATTTAATTTGATGGTAATTAGATCACAAAACTTTATTTGTTAATTAACTAATAAGACGATTAACTAATAAGACAATGATGATGATGATGATGATGATGATAATGATGATGATGATGATAATGAGGAGGATGAAGGATGATGATGGACGGTGAGGATGATGGATAATGATGATGGATGATGATGATGATGATGATGATGATGGATGGTGAGGATGGAGGATGACGATGAAGATGGATGATGATGGTGACAATGAAGGATGATGGGTGATGATGATGATGATGATGATGGATGATGATGATGATGGATGGTGAGGATGATGATGATGATGGATGGTGGTGGTGGTGATGATGATGATGATGATGATGATGATGATGATGGATGGTGGTGATGATGATGATGGAGGATGATGGATAATGATGATGATGGATGGTGAGGATGATGATGATGATGATGATGATGATGGAGGATGATATTGTTGGACGACGATGATGATGATGGAGGATGATGGATAACGATGATGATGGATGGTGATGATGATGATGATGATGATGATGGTGGAGGATGATGGATGATGATAATGATGAATGGTGAGGATGATGATGATGGATGGTGAGGATGATGATGATGATGGAGGTTTGATGGATGATGATGATGATGATGATGATGATGGATAATGAATGACAATGATGATGATGATGATGATGATGATGATGATAATGGTGATAATGATGATGATGGATGATGATGATGATGATGGATGATGATGATGAAGGATGATGATGATGATGATGATGATGATGGAGGATGAAGGATGATGATGATGGATGATGATGGATGATGATGGATGTAATTATGCTGATACAATGGTGATAATGTGGAATTAATATTGACGATGGTGTAGTTTGACTGTGATAACACATATTGAACACAACGGATAATCATGACAATAAAGATATCAATATCATGTACACAGACTAAGTACCTGTTTAGCTTCCTGAGTGTCTTTGAGCCGTTCGAGTTCACGCTTTCTATGTCGTTCGTCTGCCGCCCTTGTGAGTTCATCGTGATACTGCCGACTTTTGTTATTGGCCATATAATGGTTATTTGACATTTTCTGAAAACAGACATTCATTAATTAGATGATATTGTTTAACCTTCAACCCTTTAATGGTCAAAACTGACCTCTGTAGCGGTCTTGATGAATGTTCATTGGGAGGCCAATAAACTATTTTTTTTAATATGAACATTGGAATGACTGGCACAGTTATCGAGCCAGTGATTCATGATGAATTTTCAAAAATAGTTTTCTTTTGGTATGCAAATGAACATTGCTTCAGACAACTGTAGATGCTGTTTCTGGCCAGTTTGAATGTTAAAAGGTTAATATCCATTGGCTGGGGTCATGTGGGTGCATGACCACCTGATATGCTTTTAATTTAGCTTTAATGTACACACAAAAACATATGCATATTGCGCTCGATTAATCAGCTTGGATACAAATCACCAAGACATAACAACAAAAGAAAATCAATGACAAAAATTGCAATGGTCTGCAAATGGACATACATTCACTAAGCAAAATGTAATTTTTCATGACCGATTGCATTAAAAAGTAATTGAAAGTTAGGTTTTGAAATATTTTAGGCCTATACAATAGAAAACATTCACGATTATTTGATTATTTAATTTTTAATCATATAAATGCACGATTTAAAACAATCACAATTTTTTATTTAATCATGTAATCGTGCAAGCCTACATATATATTGCTTATCTGTAATACAGTCTGTAATTGTAATACATCAAATATATTAACTACTTCCATTTTATTCTCATGCGATATGGTGGGGGAGGGATATCTCTTTCTATACAGAAAACGAGAGGCCCAAGGGGCCTGTATCGCTCACCTGAAATTATTGGCCAACAGGCAAAACCGAACAAAATGAGATGATAACATGAAAAATTTACCAATCAATTTTCTGTGAAGACGGTTTACCCAAGTTTTATTAAAATTGGCCCAGTGGTTCATAATTAAGTCTTTTAATGATTTTCTCAGAAATTTGCAGAAAATATAAGATGGCTGCCAAAGACGCTAAATTTTTAAGGCGAACCACTTAGCAAATCAAGTTCCCTCGAACAAACTTGGTTCAACTCTTGCGCTAGATCATATTTCATGAGGTTTGCATCGATCTCCCAAGCAGTTTCGGAGATTTTTAAAGACATTTTAAAAAGTCACCTAAAATCCAAGATGGTGGCTGGCCAAATTGGCTGATTGTTTTCCTTTGAACAAACTTGTATCTCTATGAACTTATTCAACAGTTTAGAAAATGGAAATTTTGAGATCAGAATATCTAAACAGAAAAAAAATTATTTCAGCCTCAAAATCCATTAAATAAAAAAATCCAATATGGCCACCAAAACACGCTACATTTTAATTGGCCCATGGCAGCCATGTTTTTGGATGGATCAACTTCCCTTTACCAAACTTTAAGGGCCCTTAGTCCCTAACGATATATCCCAAATTTCAGCCTGATCCCTTATGCTAGGGTTGCGTGGTTTTTGCTTTGAAACATCGCGATCGATTTTATAAATCGTAGGTCCAAATTCCCAAAAGTATAAACCGGAGTAACGTGACAAGTCACAAAAACTGGGACTTGGAATTTCTAGAAAAAGGTGAAATTAATGATACAAAAATAGCACGAAATTAGAACACAATTTCATGCGCCGAATTCTTACCATCCTACGTCTATGCTGAATGTATACCTTATATCCATCATCGCAGGAGTGAAATTAAAAATTGGGACTGCCTAAATATTGCGTATAGTTTAATAGACATCGTTTATTTCATCATAATTTTACATAAAATGTCGAGTAAAAATATAAATCCCACTTCCGCTATAGGATGGTAGCTTTGAGTAGCTACAATAGTAATGGCATAAACTCATCCTATAGTGCAGCTTATAGTTGCTTTCAGAATGTACGATTTACATTTAAGAGTAATCAACAGAACGCACACTTAAAAATACAACAATCTGGAATGCTGTCGCGTTATTTTCTTTAATTAGGCATGACAACCAAATCAAAAAGGAAAAATTAGTACACAGCCTGAAATTGCTAAAAGAATTAAAAAGAATTATGTTCAGTGATTATGGCCTAACACTCTGCAACTAAGTATATACTGGTATTTCACGACAGACTCAGGGTCTGCAGTGAAAGAAAGAAAATTATATGGTGATTCGATGGAGTAACTAGCAGGTTTTCTCAATGACAAATGTGTTACCTCGCTATTGTTAGTTGATTTACCATCAGAGCTTTGTGTTTTGACTAGGACTTAGAGAACACATGCATGAAGCGATCAAGAAAAAACACAATGGACACATGCGCGAATGGATTATAACTGTATTCTTTTAATGCTGAATGATGAGTTTTAAAATCTTTGTGAGCTCAATTTTTTCATGATTTTTCGATTTTTTTTCAATTACATTGTAGAAAATCGGGAAAATCGCAATTTTCGATTAAATCACAAAATTGCGCAAGCCTACCTTCAGCGGCTCTGGAGAAGTAATTCACAAAAACCAGGTTATCCAAGATGGCCAACGAACCATTTGGTCAATCAAGTTCTCTTGAACAAACTTGGCTTACCTCTTGCCCTAGATGATGTTTCATGAGTTTTGAATCGATTCCCCAAGCGGTTTTGGAGATTTTTAAAGATATCTCTAAAAAACGGCCATAATCCAAGATGGCCGCCGGCCCAATCGGCCCCGTTTGAACCCTAAGGATGCTTCCTGCTGAATATAATTGAAATCGGTCCAGTGGTTCTTGAGAAGTTGTTTAAAGAAAAAGTTGCGGACAGATGGACGAACGGACAGACAGATGGACGGTCGCCACAGCAAAAGCTCACTTGGCCATTCTGGCCAGGTGAGCTAATAATGATTTACAGGTGAAAAAACAATTTTTGAAAATCGTGAAAGATTTTAATTCCCTTCCAATTGATATTTTACTCCATAAGAATTCTTGCTTTTGGTAGCTCTTTGCGCAATCACATTATCTAAACCACTCACTAATTGTGTGACATCAGACGAGTGAAGAGGCTGTTTCAGCATCATTCCAGTAACAGGGTCACGACGAGGTCTTCCCACATTACCTTCACGAATCACAGAGACCATTTCACCACCCTGGAAAAATAAATAGTAATTAATTAATCAATTTGTTACCATGACAATATCCATAAGAAAGAATCTGATGTTTTTTCGATGAGGGCCATAGGGATTAGCGTTGCATAAAAGGAAATGTACGCTGAAAGAAATGCATAATCTGACCTGTCACTCAAGCTTATATCTCATAAAATTTAATGGGCCAATCAGAAGATAGTCCCGGTCGGAGGAAATGATGAGAAGTACGATGCAGCATATAACTAGAAATTTTTGAATTCTAAGTTGTTTCAAACAATGCAGTATAAACAGGTTTTAATTTTATTTTATATAGAATATTGAATACCAATTATGGAGAATTCCAATTGTAGATAAGCTCTGCCTTACTTTGTACGCATATTTGACACACAGAACATTAAATTCACCAAGGTAAGCTAACCTGTTGAAAATATTGAAGATAAGTTGACTGCGAACTGTTGCTGTCTATGGCAGCAACAGTTCCCAGTCAAAATAGTTTCAAAATGGTTATAAAATACATATAATTCAGACAATTTCGCGATGGACCATTGTCATATTTCTGATGGACCTGTCCTTTTGATTGGGACATCTATCTAAATGTGATGCATTTGATTATGACGTCAGATACTTGAGTGACAGATCAGATCCCTCCATTAGTAAATAACAGTTATGTAATGTAAATAATACATGGCTATAAGACTACACTCTAGCTATGTTATATTATGATATATATATATATATATATATATATACACCATAAAAATCTCTTACATATTATTTGAAAACTTACTGATTGTCTAACAAATTCTTTGTCATTTTCCTTATTCTTGCCTTGATCCACTTTTAGTTTTGCTGAAGCACAAAAATAATACATATTTATTTGCTCAATAACAAAGCTGTAAAATCAGTTTTAGATATTTCATACTGACATACAGCTCATAAATAAGGTAACATGTTTCAGAAACAAAAACAAAAACATGTTAGTAGAATTTTGAACATGATGTAAGAAATGTTCTGATGAATATTTTGGAGTTAATTTGATTAGAAGACATTGCTACTATAGACAACAATAGCTTCCATTCAAATTATGTTCAGAATATTCAACAGTATGTTTTATTTTGGAAACAACAATTTATTTCTGAGCTGTACTGTACTTTTGCATTTTACATAAAACATTAAGGTACAGTGCAGACATAATATGAATAAAAAATAAATTATTTGAACGTAATTCACTTTTCCATTTTTAGCTATTCCCCGCCGATCTCTAGCTAAGCTCCACCCACACCTCACTCGTTTTAAGATCGCGTGATCTCTGAACTCCCAGACTATCAGTTTCCAGAAACCTACACAGGTAAGCTGTTGAATATTTTGAAACTAATTTCACTGGGTGCTGTTGCTGTCTATGGCAGCAACAGCATCCAGTAAAATTAGTTTCGAAATATTCAACAGCATGTTTATTAAATAGTAGAGACATACAATTCGTACAACGTGTCAGACTATTAAGAGTTAAAGAAGGGCCTAATAGAATCATTAAGTCATAAATGATTCTATTAGGCCCTTCTTTAACTCTTAATAGTCTGACATGTTGTACGAATTGTATGTCTCTACTATTTAATAAACATGCTGTTGAATATTTTGAAACTAATTTTACTGGATGCTGTTGCTGCCATAGACATCCCACACACCATTTAGCAGATTATGCTGACATATGGCATAAGATTGATAGATGGATACTCTGGAAAGGTGAATAGGAGCAATGTCTTCCAATCAAAATATGTTCCAAATATTCAAAAGAACATTTCTTACATCGTGTTCAAAATAATTGTTCAAACCAACATGTTTCTGTTCTTGTTTTGGAAACATGTTAACTTATTTATGAGCTTTAGGGGCCGACTATAGGCTTACCATTATAAGCTAATGGAGGATAACTGGTTTATAAAACTCCTGAATTAGAAAAAAAAGTTATCTCCTATACATACAGCTGCAAATTCAGCACCACACACCGAGTTACTTTTTTTTACATATCTGCTGGTGACGAAGTGAACCCATTTTCAAGAGTTAACTCCCTTGAAAATCTGGGTGTGCCCCCCGGCCCTCTCCGCCCCCCAACCCCACCCACCATACCCTCCCAGGCAAATGACCTCCTGGATCTGCCCCTAGTTACTTACCAAGTTCATTAAAGTATGTTTGTGCTGCGCGCTTTCTCCGCCTCAAGTCTGCTGAAGACAACTATAAGACAAGAAAACAACAGTTGTAGATGGTTCGATATATATATATATATATATATATATATATATATATATATATATATATATATATATATATATATATATTATCATTAAGTACTGGGTAGATTCTTTAGCACTCAAGTAGGCGAAAAATGCCTTCTACAGTGGTATCGAGAAAGAGTCATTTGAGGAGCAAGCGGTTTTTTTAATTTGCCCAATAAGCGAGCCAGTCATTCCAGTCGTAAATTTTCAAAAATAATCTCTGTAAATTGATATTTTCTTCGAGAAAATTGAATTCGTGAACAAAAAGTGCTGCACATTAACACCTTGATGATCAAGACACATAAAATGGATTCTGCTGTGCTCTAACAAAATGTCCAATTGCAGGCCAAGAGATTTTTTTAAAGTTCACTACTGAAATAGCTGTCTCGATAACCGGACATATGATTTTTGTGAAGAGTTTAAAAAATCAATTGGCCTACTAATCCAAGTAGATATTTAAAAAGCACAATAATCTTACCATTCTTGACCATTACAGGATTAAGACCCACAATCAGGTATTACAATTAGATCTATGCCGCTCCCCACCCACCATCACACCCCTTCTATTTTTGCATTATCAGCATTAGAATGACAATGGTTTGCTAAACAGCCTTCAGTAAAACTTTATCACCTGGAGACACAGTATTTGGTTCATCAAGATCTTGGCCTTTAATTATTAACATTTTAATGCTCAAGCCAACACAAAAACAAATTTTGCAATAGTTTTTAGGAATGTCATTTTTCCGACGAAAAGAAGACTATTTTTCTAAACCTATCACTAAAATGACTGGCTTGATAATCAAACCAGTAACTTCAGTGGTAAATTTAAGAGCCTTCTCTTGGCCTACAAATGGATGAATCCAGTTTATCGATCAATCATATGATGTCATAATCAACGTCAGAGGTAGGCTGGTGTCATAATCAGTTACCTCATGAATGACACGATTCAGTCCGTCATAAACACTTTTTTACCATTACTTGATAAAAGAAAAAAAATCAATCTAATTCTTCAGCGACCCCACCCTCTCCCCAAAGAATGCAGCCAAGTTTGCTGAAGATTATCACGCAACAAGAGCTCCGCAAACGGCGCATAATACCCTGCCACGATGACAAACCAATGAATGAGAGCTTTCAGAAAATATTTATTTCTTCTTCAGACCCAGACCAGTCACCCTTATGAAGTGTCAAAGCGATCCGTTAATCGGTCAAGGAGGTATCCTCCGGAAACCAATTTCCAAGATGGTCGCCGGACTGGCGGCCATATTGGATTTTGGATTATCGTCAATTTAAATAAGTTTCATCATCAGACATATTCCAGCCACCCTATGAAGTGATCCGATAAATGGTAATGGAGACATCATCCAGAAACCAACTTTCAAGATGGCAGCCCGTGGCTGGCAGCCGTCTTGGAGTTGAAATCATCATCAATTTCAACAGGTTTCTCTTACTACAGACCTAGTCCAATCACCCTATGAAATTTCAAAGCGATCCGATAAAGGGGAACATAGTTAGCATCCAGAAACCAATTTTCTAGATGGTGGCTGCTGGCCATCTTGGATTTTGGATCATTGTCAATTTTGATAGGTTTCATCCCCAGAAGCGATCCGATAAACGGTAATGGAGTTATCATCTGGAAACCAACTTTCAAGATTGCCACCGGTAGTTGGCGGCCATCTTGGATTTCAAATCATCATCAGATTCATTAGGTTTCTTCCCCAGACCTATTTCAACCACTTTATGAAGTTTCAAAGCAATCCAATAAACTGTAACAGAGTTATCATCCGGAAACCAATTTTCAAGATGGCTGGCAGCCATCGTGGATTTCGGATCATCGTCAAATTTGATAGGTTTCTTCTCCAGACCTAGTCAAACCACTCTATGAAGTTTCAAGTGATCCGATAAATGGTAATGGAGTTATCATCCGGAAACCACTCTGCCCCCTGCACGTCCGACCGCCCGCCCGGACGGACAGCATCATTACATAACACCCCACCAAATTTATTGGTGGGGTATAAAAATGGAAGCTCACAGGGACAGATGGGATGAAAGAGTAAGTGCTATATACCCCTACTCACACTCTATCTAGATTGAAAGAAAAAGTGCATAATAATATTATAGTATATGACTACGTCCTACTAATTATTTGAAGTAACTATATTGTTACTGTATCTGAAAAAATAAATAATTGGCATTTAATCTCACATCTTTTTCCATTTTTCCATACACAGCTGTACGAACATGTCCATCTTTATCGACAATTGGCGCCCCAGAACCGGGACTGCCAAAAGGAAAATATATTCCATTCACTACACCTGCATCCCCACCAGGCAGGGGTCGATTTGTGAGAATTTCCTCCCTAACTCGGGAGTCTGTAAAACAATAAATTTATATTAAAATTAATATGTCAAGGGCGGATTCTGGGAGTGTATATCATATGATTGTATGCATTTACACACAAAACCATATGCACGCACACATGCACACGCACACGCACACGCACTTGCACACACTAACAGATACCCACACTGAGATATACGCATACTGACACAACACTTTCAGCATATAACAAATATATGACATCATAATCAATTACCTCACATGTAGGTTGACATCACAATAAAATACATAAAGAATAATGTAGCTAAGTCTGTCATGGAGTTTTAAAAGTCTGTCAGTTGTACGAATTGTATGTCTTTTCCGTTGAATATTTTGAAACTAAAAATTTACGGGGCACTGTTGGTGCCATAGACAGCAACAGCACTGAGTCAAATTAGTTTCAAAATATTCAACAGCTTACCCTTATATTTGTTTGTAAATTGAGTTTCAGAGTCTATCCCAAGACAGGCAAAGTATGGGCGGAGCTTAGCTAGAGATGGGGGGGGGCATAGCTAAAAGTGTATTCATCAATTCACCTTTCCAGAATATCCATCCATCATCTGACTTCGTATGACATCATAATCAGCTCAGCGCATGTATGATGACGTCACAATCATTACATCACACAGGGTTCCATATAGACCGTCATCAAATCTCAAATCGTCTGACACGTTGTTTGAATTGTATGTCTTTGTAATTCTTTGCTATTTAATAAACATGTTGTTGAATATTTTGAAAGTAATTTGACTGGGCGCTGTTGCTGCTTTAGGCAACAACAGCACCCAGTCAAATTACTTTCAAAATATTCAACAGCTTACCTGTGTAGTTTTTTGGAAATTGATAGGCAGGGTGTTCAGAGATCGATCGAGCCCAACACGAGCGAGGTGTGGGTGGAGCTTAGCTAGAGATGGCCGAGGCATAGCTAAAACCGGAAAGCTCCATTTAGTGAAGTGTTGTGCCTGTATGTGATAAATAATTTTACATTGCTCACAACTTACGTCCGTACTCATCTTTCTGTATGGTCCTTGGCAGTTTAGAGCGGAGATTCCCACTGTCTGTAAAATGAGGCGCACCACCACCACTTGTTGCCTGCATATCTAACGTCACACCCTATGGATGAATGTAACAACAGCAACTGTAGGACAATGTTTCGTATAACACCATATACATGAGGAATCTCCCAATAATTTTTTTCTTTATTCTATTAAATAATGGTATATAAATTAAGACAGAAAAACAATTTTATTGACCCTTTCCACTTAGAAATTATTTATTGTAAACTTTTTGAAATCAAATTTACTGGAAAATATTCTTGTTTAAGGTCGAAATTTGTAAGTATGTTTACATTATTAAATAGAAATTTATTTATAAACTAATTTAACCAATTAATGGTCAAGACGGTCAGACAAAGCCTCTGCTCTTCTTGATCTTCAGGAATGTCCGTTTAGAGGACAATAACAATATTTTTGAAAATTTACCATGGGCATGGCTGGCTTGATAAAAGAACCAGCTATTGGTTGTGGTTGATTTTCAAAAATAGTGCTCCATTCCCTTGGCCTGCAAATGGACATTAATTAAGCAAAATTTTAGATTTTCTTGACCAATCATGACCATTAAATGACTAGATAAATCTCAGCATCATTATTTCAACCTAACAATACAGGAAAGCGATACAAACATTTTTTGAAAATAATTTGACAAGAAGCAATTCTTGCCTTCGGCAAATTAAGTTAGAATTATTCAACATAAGATTGTGCATGTTTGAAAGAGTTAAGTGTTTAACCCTTTAACACCCAAATTTGTTCAAGAAAATTTCAATTTTCCCATAGAAAATGTACATTGGCAGACCAAAAGAATACTATTTTTGAAAATTTACAACTGGGATGACTGGCTCAGTTATCGAGCCAGTCATTCCAGTGGTAAATTTTCAAAAATAGTCTTCTCTTGGTCTGCAAATGGACATTTCTCAAGAGAACTGCAGAAGTCGTTTTTGGCTGATATAAGTGGGTTAATGGAAAAGCTGGATGAAGCAAACTAACAGTTCTGTTTAGTAAATGTCCATTTACAAGCTTAATCATCTTCCTCAACTTCTACTATAGGCTACAGTTTCCATGGGAAGTAACTCTGGACAGACTGAATATTTTGAAAATTAATTTCAAAATATTCAGTCGGTCCAGAGTTACTTCCCGTTGAAATTATTGTCTTGTAGCCTGTAGCTGTTAGAAAGTTAAATGCCAATACAGGAGTTAGCACTGGAGTGACTAGCTCGGTTATCAATCCAGTCATTTCAGTAATACCTAAATTGTGATGTTACACATAGTGACAGGCAGCTATCTGATAGGGGTGAAAAGCGTACACGTATACTTGAACATTGTCTTGCACATTGTGCCTATATTATGAGAAATTTGTGCAAGTATTTCTTCAATTGTGCACATGGCCTATGCTTTCTCAAATCATGCGATTGCAGATGTAATGATGACAAAATAATTGACAATTTATACTTGATTACCTTAATGCAAACAAGTATAGCAGTATTAATGGCGGCAGCAAGTTTTGGCATTACCTTGGCAGTATTGATACCACTTTACCAATTTACCACTGGAATGACTGGCTCGATTAGTACTAGCAGCTGTAACCCTAGTATAGCCTTATCATTCCAGAATAATTAATAAAGCACTAATATCCAGTGTAATTGCACCTCAAAACATTGCAAATGCATGTGCGCAGGCATGCACACACACACGTGTATGCACAGACATACACACATCCCACGCACATGGCCACACGTTTACACTCACATACATGTGCACATGCACACACTGTAATGTACCTTAGTGGGATCAGATTCCACACCTTTAAGCTCTTTCTTTGATATATAATTTTTATGCCGCATTATACCTCCATCCGTATTCCTTACTGGTTGACATGCCCCTTTGCCCCAAGGTTCAAAAGGTGTAAAGTTCTACAAGCAAAGCAAGGAGATACAACAACCAAAACCACAGCATTAGACATTAAAGGGCCTCGTTCACACCAGGATGATTGAAAATAAAATTAGTAAAAGTCTATACTTTTAAAGGCTTAAAATTTGAACCTCAATGCAATCAAACAAAAGAAATCTTAAAATACATCGGTAAGATGATTTCATTCCATTTAAACTAATCTATTTTTTTAGTTGTCAAATTTAATTAGCGATATGCATCCTTAATTCAATTTCGCACCTAAAATAATTATATTAATCTATAAGAAATGAAATAATCATATGCTAAGTATTTTTTTGTTGCATTCCATTGAGTCACATAGTTTAAGTCTTAACCAATTTAAAACTTATATCAGCCAAAAAAGGCTTCTACAGTGGTCTTGAGAAATGTCAATTTGCTGACCACGAGAAGACTATTTTTGAAAATTTACCACTGGAACAAATTCAAGGCTTAACCCTTTCAGGATGAAGCCGGCCAAAACTGGCTTCCACTTTGGTCTTAAGGAATGGCCATGTGCAGACCAAGAGAAGACTATTTTTTAAAATTTACCACTGGAATGACTGGCTCGATAACCGAGCCAGTCATTCCAGTGCTAAACCTTCAAAAATAGTCTTCTCTTGGTGTGCAAATTGACATTTTCTTTAAAAAAATTGAAATTTTGTTAAACAAATTGAAGGCTTAAAGGGTTAAAGCTATGCAATTTTAACCATCTTTCTATCAAGCATTCTGGTGTGAATTTGGCCCTTTAACCTGCTGAACGTCATAATCCCATTTTTCTTGAGAATGGAGGAATCAAGTTTTAGCTATGCCCCACCCATCTCTAGTTAAGCTCCACCGACACCTCACCCATGTTGGGATCGATCGATCCCTGCACTCCCTGATAATCAATTTTCAGAAAACTATACAGATAAGCTGTTGGATATTTTGAAACCAATTTGACTGGCAGAAAAAGCGCCAAGTCAAATTAGTTTCAAAATATTCAACAGCATGTTCATTAAATAGTAAAGACATACAATTCGTACAACAGCGCTAACAGTCCATCTTCCATTATGCGTTCGTGATGAACTTAGGTACATCATTTGTGACGTACTTGATTATCACATCAGCCTATGTACACGTCACGTAGTTAATTATGACATCATATGATTGACTGAGAAACTGGAATCATCCATTATAACTACTGTTAATTTTGAGATGGATGTCACTGAATGATATAGTTATTTCAACAGCTTTCAGCAACACCTTTCCAAACATTAACAGCAGATTTATCTGTTCATGGACTCCAGCAGGATAAGTGTTAGTACTACAGCAAGCAAGCGCTAGAGTTAGAATACACCATTCACGCATTGATATCATTACGATGCCCAAACCAACACTCTGAGTACTCTGAGGTACTATTACGCTGAGAAATCATACGGTAAACCGCTGCAATGATAAACTAATACTGCAATATTATTGAAATCATACATCATTGGAAATCACATTCAACTTTCTCAAGATTCATGTATTAGCTTCTTCTATTTTTCCAACATTTTTACTCAGGTAATTATATATTTAAATAATACCTGGTCTCGGTAAATCAAGCAGACATTAACCCTTTAATAGTCATGCCGGCCAAAACCGGCCTCAGTTATGGGCTTGTGGAATGTCCATTTACAGGACAAGAGAATAAAGTTTTTGAAAATTTACCACTGGAATGACTGGCTCGATAACCAAGCCAGTCATTCCAGTGACAAATTTTCAAAGATTTGTATTGTCTTGACCTGCAAATGAACATTCAATAGGCAGATATTTAAATTTTCTTGCCAAATCTGACCATAAAATGGTTAAAGTGTACAGTATTTCATCTCTGGGACAAACTAGGAAACTTGTAGAAAGGAGAAAAACAAATAAATAAATGTGTAGAAAATTGGCTTAGCTTTCTTGTGCTGTCTGAGTTTAATATTAACCCTTTAACACTCATATCAGCAAAAAATGCCTTCTGCAGTGGTCTGGAGAAATGTCTGTTTGTAGCCCAAGAGAAGACGATTTTTTTAATTTTACCACTGGAATGACTGACTCGATAACCGAGCCAGTCATTCCAGGGGTAGATTTTCAAAAATAGTCTGAAAATAGACAATTTTCTATGAGAAAATCAAAATTGTCATGAACAAATTTGAGGGTTAAATGGTTAATGCAATGCTGTTCTATCTTTGCCTGCATGTTTACCAGCCAATAGACTTCTGAGCAAAGCACTGTGAGAAGGTATACACCCAAAATACATCAATGCAGGAAGGTGTATTAGGGGCATGTGTAGAGATTGTAATTTTAGTCAAATAGTTAACAGTCATGCATGCATCAAGCCATGCATATTACCTAACCCTTCATAAGACAACAAGAGTGATGTGTAACAAATAGCAGATGCACTAGTAAGCACAAGATACTGATTAACCCTTTAATGGTCAAGATTTTGCCATGATAATTAAAATTTAGGCTCATTGACTGCCCATTTGTAGACTAAGAGAAGACTATTTTTTTAATTTACCACTGGAATAACTGGCTTGGTTATCAAACCAGTGATTCCTATAGAAAGATTTCTAAAAAGTCTTATCTTGGCCTGCAAATGGACATGTCTTGAGACCATTATAGAGACTGGTATTGGCCGGCTTCAGCATGAAAGGGTTAAGAAAACATTAACCCTTTAATCAATGGACCTTTCCAGTTTATCCATCCTCATGATGTCATATGATGTCATAATCAACTAAGCGACATGTAGGATGATTTTATAATTAATTATGGCATAAATGACTCGATTTAGTCCATCGTTGACGTTTAATAGTTCTATACAGACAAATAGTATGTCTTTACTATTTAATAAACATGCTGTTGAAAATTTTTAAACTAATTTGACTAGGCGCTGTTGCTGCCATTGCCAGCAACAGCACCCAGACAAATTAGTTTTAAAATATTCAACAGCTTCCCTGTACAGTTTTCAGAAAATTTATAGTCAGGGAGTTCAAGGATCGATCGATTTCAACACGAGTGAGGCATAGGTGGAGATTAGCTAGAGATGGCAGAGCATAGCTAAAACTGGAAAGGTCGCTTGATAATCGAGCATCTGTTTCAAAGCAAACACAAAGCTAAACTTTTGAATATTAAAAAGATTTGCCTGGAATCTATTGATGCTTTAGGCAGCAACAGCTTCCCGTCAAACTAATGTCGAAATATTCAAGTCAATGTTTCTTATACGGTGAAGACTCTACTATATCTTAACTGTAGAGTTAAAAGCGATAACTTTAATATTAATTCAGTGAAGAAAGAAGAATAAAGACTGAGTTATAATTGTATCATACTTACATCCTTATTACTGTTTTTTAATGATTCTGCAAAAAAGAAAGAAATTCGGATAAAATTACATGACTGATAGGTTTTTAAGCAAATTAAATTAATATGGACTTGAAGGCAATAACTAAGTGCTGTAAGCAAACTTTAAAAAAATTTTGACTCATTGAAATTTTAGTGTCTATGAATATTCCTGTCATAATATTTCAATTATGCTTCAACATTCTGTACATTCTATATTACAAATATATAAATGTATAACTTCTCACTGGTGCATCAATGAGAGCATGCTTCCACCACTTCATCAACATAAGTCAATATTTCAATTCAGGAGGATAATATCAACATATCTCTTGTGGATGAGAAGAAAATCATCCCAAGAGATAATACGCTGTTATTATCTTTCTTAAATGAAGCCTATCCAAAGAGTTGAAGCCATGGCAAACCAGCATCAAGAGAAAGAAGCAACCATGCGTCCTTCACTCTCCCAGATGTCGCTGAGGTCAGTGGACTTGGAGATTCTGTTTGAAAGGCACTAGACATCTACTCACTCGAAGGCTGTTGCATCAGGCAGAGCTGTATCATCCACTAATGGAGCACTGCCAGAGGGCACAGAAGAATAACACAAGGCCCACAGCAGGCCATGTTCTATGGTCTTCCTGGCCAATCAGATCCCACTCAAACAATGTCCAGTATCCAAAAAGAGATGCCTCATGAGCCATGATGAAGATCACTCTGCAGAAGAGTGCACCTCTGGACCGATGCCATACGGGGCACCCAAAATTCCAGCTAAATTTATGACTGCCTACCGCCAGTGGAGAAATGCTTCCTGTAAAGCAGCTAGGATTAGGTGCCTGAAGGACAGACTCATCCCCAGCTTAGACAGCGAGGAACCTCCCGCCCTCGAATAGCTTTCCAGGTACAAAGGAACGATATACACGTCCTTTCTTCGCACCTACAGGACACCAACTCCACCAAGTGGAGAAGACAAAAAGAACTGCACTGGATTCATCAACTACACTGTATGGAACCCCACCCCAGGCATCAACAATGCAGATTAGGAGCTCTTTAGATGGATACATGGCATGGGGTGGAGGCCACACAGCCACCCACTCCCGGGCACCACGCCCATGATGTAGTTATTATCACCCAACCACGTTCTCCACCACTCCCACCCCCAACAGTCCAATCCAGTCCAAAATGTATACATGCATGATGCATTAAGTCATTAAGAGGGAGATGTTAACAGTTTAACTGTCTGTCCACTGAATCTCTGCAGAATGCATTTTCTATAGGGTTTAACTCTGGACCAGCTGAATATTTTGAAAATAATTTGACTTAAAGGTGTAAGCCACCAACAACTTTCAGTCAAATTGTTTTCACAATATTCAGCAGGCACAGTTATTGCCCATTGAAATTATTGTCTGATAGCTTGCAGATGGGTAATGATTAAATTTAAACACGGAAATCAGAACAGTTCCTTATTGAATGTCAATTTGCAGACAAAGAGAAGACTATTTTTTAAGGTTTACCACTGGAATTACTGGCTCCAAGATAGCCGTCTCATAGCCTGTAAATGGACATTCATCAAAACTACTGGGGAGGTTGTTTGGCCAGTTTGAACATTAATTATTTAATCAGTTATAAGTATTACCTGCTGGAGACTTAGGTGGTTTATTGTTATGAAGATCTTCAGGCTGTTTTAGAACTTTAGTAAGAAATAATCGGCCTTCAAGATGAAAAGCAAGTAGAAAGCAATTGCATAAGCACAAAGCAAAATATTATACTTTTAATGATCAAGATTGGTCAGGAAAATTGGAATTCTACATAGTGAATGCAGGTTTGCAGGTTGAGAAGACTATTTCTGATAATCTATCAGTGGAAAGACTGGCTCAGTCATTGAGCCAGGCATTCCAGCAATAAAACTTTAAAATAGTCTTCTCTCAGCCTGCAAATGTACATTTCTCATGACCATTGCAGAGGTCAGGCTTGACCAAGTAGATCTTTAAGCATCAGGATATATCAAGCATATCATATAAAAAAACATATAGCAATATATTTATCTTCACCACCACTGCCCCCTCACTATGGGGCTAGGTGTCACGACCGCCGATGACATCAGTTCAGTATATCGTCAGTGCGCCTGACCAGGTATTTTCAGATTTTGACATATCGAAGCAAGCTGTCAGCAACAGCTGTTCGGTGAACGAGTTCATTTCATCTCGGCAATACATCTTTCCCAAATTGACGTCATTATGCCAGGATTCCCCTAAATCAATGCTCAGAGCAGAACTGTTGGCTGGTATCGCCGCCAACAAGCATTGAGTTACTGTTACACTAAAATACACAACAATTTAAACTGTTCCTATGGTAAACTAAAATCCCTATATTATTTATGTCATACATCATTTGAAAGTGTATTCAATTACCTAAACATTAATGAATTTCCCAACCGTTAATATACTATTTTTTAAATTTTTGTAAAAGTTTCACTGGAACATTTGCGTATACCTAGATTCATTAAATCAAGTGGACATTATGGGCTATTTTAAAATTACAATCAACTGTATTGAATTTTACAAAACTATAAAAATGCATATAGAAATTGATAGAAAATTGGCATAGCTTTCCAATGATGTATGACGTCAATAATATTATGAAATTAGTTCTTCATATAAACTGCTTAAAGTGTGTTGTATCTGATTCCACCAGTAAAGTAATGCTGTTTGTGCATTGACTATCATGGTTACCAGCCAGAAGTCGTATGCGTGATGCGTTCTGGGAAGGTTTTCCCCAAAATATGCTAATTCAAGGGTTAAAGGGTTAAATTGTAAATTCATCAAAGACAAACCATTTGTACAATTTTGCAACAGATTGATCGGGAGTTCACACTGAAACCAGATCAATGGTAGGCTATTTTTGAAAATTTACCACTAGAATGACTGGCTCAGTAACCGAGCCAGTCATTCCAGGGGTAAATTTTCAACAAGTCTTCTCATAGCCTGTAAATCGACAGTCACTAAGCAAATTGATTTTAATAACCATTCTTGGCCATTAACCCCTTCACCGATAAATCCCCAGTATCTCAATCTCAAGGCAAATAAACAGGAAAACTGTTAAATATTTTGAAATTAATGTTACTGGAAGCTATTGCTGCCTTAGACTGCAATAGCTTCCAGTAATATTAATTTCAAAATATCCAACAGAGTATGCTCTACATCGTAAAGAATTTACTTATTCAGGGATTTGTCATTGAAAGGGTTACTCTGTCTAACCAACAGCAAGCAATACAGGTTAAGGATCTCCAAGATGTTAAAATACCTCTCTATGTACAATGTACTACTGAAAGCAGCTAAATAGCAACCTTAAACCTCTGAACCAACGACCAAATACAAAAGCTTATTTACAATGTAAGAAATATTCTGTTAATTGGGACCTGTTGTCACAACATGTTTCCGCCAAATTAATCTCAAGATATTCAACAACTTATTTGCACCATTGTCTTGATCTCTGTATTCTGGGACTGGGTTTCATAAGGTTAATATATGCATCCAGGAAAGGGTATAAAAACTGGTGTCTTACCAGATTCTGTTCTGTTCGGAGCACCACCACCAGGTTTACCATAGGGATTGGTTTTCAACTGTAAATTAAAATTACATTTAAAATTTGTATACATGTAATCTTAATCTTAATCATTAATGCTCAAGTTAGCGAAAACAATGGTCTTGACAAAAGTCCATTTGCAGGCCAAGTGAAGACGATTTTTTTTAATTTATCACTGGATTGACTTGCTCGAGAATCTTGGCCTGTAAATGGACATTAACTAAGCAAAGATTTTAATTTTCTTGACCAAACTTGACCATTAAAGGGTTAATATTACATAACAAAGTATTTTACAGACAAAATAGCTTCTCCAGTTGCCTTGAGAAATGTCAATTTGCAGAGCAAGGGAAGACTATTCTTGAAAATTTATCACTGAAATGCCACATCTCACACCATATCATCTTCCAATACTGGGTCATAAAATATATAGGGCTTCAGAACCAGAATTTTCCCAGCCGGACATGCCACTTTGGAAAGGGGCCAGTGGGGGGTGGTGGGTGTGTGTGTGTGGGTGGGTGGGAGTGGGTGTGTGAAAAGAGAAAATGCATGATGTAATATCGGCTTCTAATATGACTAATTTTCTAAATTAAAAGCTCTGAGTAAAAGGGGGAGGGAAGCCTTCTATTAGGTATATTTCACCAAAATAAAATGGAGAAAATTATACAAAAAATAGCACGAAAGTAGAACACATTTCACACTAGAAAACCGTACCATCTTACGCCTATGCTTAATGTATACCTTATATCCATTATCGCGGGAGTGAAATTATTAATTGGGACCGCCTAAATATTGCGCATACTTTAATAAACATTGTTTATTTCATCAAAATTAATCCAAATTTTGACATAAAATGTTGAGATAAAATCGAAATCCCGGGATTTATCAGCTACCGCTTCTTGTCTCCCTTTGTATGATGAGTTTAGGTCGTTACTCGAGTAGCATGATGATGCTAATATTAGTACCCGGGTAGAGACTTGCTCAATCCACATATATAGGAAGGGAGCTTCGAGTAGCTATGAGAGTGACGGCATAAACTCATCCTATTGCGGAAGCTGAATATATATAATAGAATCGTCTGCATTTTACGGACCTAAAATGCTGGACTTGGGAACTCGGAATGTACTATATATATATATATAATCATTTCGTGATGGTAACCGAGTATTATACATTCAATCTTATCCGCATATTTGGTACCCATTAAAATAACTTTTTTCCGCTGATAGTCGTATCATTGAAGGAAGTGACGTAATTTGGATTGTATTTCCGCAAAGTTATTGCAAAATTTTGTGTTAAATCTCATTTTGTTATTTAACTCAAATTTTTTTTTATTTACACAAACTGCTGAAATTGGGATGTGACTTCTATTAGATACATTTGTTGGGTTTTTTATTCACAATGATTTAACAAAATACATACATTGCTGTCCGACTGGACATCACATTTACCAGTCATTGAAGACAATTTTTTTGCATTATAAATTGTGCTTTCATTCACAGGTAGAGTGGAATAACCTCCCGTGATTACCCTCTGTCTTATGTCTTTAACACTCAATTTAGATCAATAAAATGTTAATTTTCTCATAGGAAATGTAAATTTTCAGACCAAGAGAAGACTATTTATTAAATTTATCACTAGAATGACTGGGTCAGTTATCGAGGTATTCATAACAAAGATAAATTTTCATATTTGTTTTATGGTCTGCAAAAGGACATTTTCCAAGACCACTGAAGAAGGCAGCAATGGCTTCCAGTGATAATAATTTCAAAATATTTCAAAATATTCTTTGTTTGCTCTGAGATCGAGATACGGGAATTTATCAGTGAAAGGGTTAAATGTGTTATAATAATAAGAATACTACTTTTATATTTTAATACATACGAGTTCTATATCTTTCTTTAATTCACTGATTCGTACTTCCTGTGCAGCAATCTTCTGCTCATTGATCTGGTCATCTGTAAATACACACCGACAAGGGTACAGTAAAACATAACTTATCTTTATAATAAGGAGAAATGAGTTATCTCTCCGGGATGCAGAAATTGTTTGAGTGTAGCTTTCGTGACCATCTCGGTCACTAGGTTTACTTTGAGGATAACTAGGCGCGAGCTAGTGACTAGTTTGCGGCAAAGGAAAAAATGAGCGACAGGACTTAACATGGCCTAGCGGCTAGATGTTAACCTGCCGCTAAGTGGTGGCATAATTAAAACTGAGCGGCTGGTTTGCAGCAGAGTATGTGATTTGCCAAAAACTGAGTGGCTGGTTAACACGGAGGACTCTGTTTCTCACAAACCGAGCGGCTGGTTAACATAAGACTCTGTTTCTCACAAAGACAATATTTTCCCGCCTAAAAAAGGAAGAGAGGTCAAAGTCTCATTCTGGCAGGGTATCTGCTATTCAAAATTGTCTTGTTACGGTAGTTTGGTGTAAATATATTTTGATCTCAAGCTTATTTAAGTGAACAATGTGGTTAGTAAGTATATATTATTGTTGAATAATATGATAGATACATGTAGCAAGTTGCTGTGTTGCAATGCAAGCAGATCTTTCTTGAACAATCTGACAGTAAAGTTGATTATTATATCATGGTATACTAGTAATACAGCTGCGACATTGGACATAATTTAATTTAGAAACCTGTTGTCAGTCAATGCGATGCATACTACATATGTTTATAGCATAAGGAAGATAAAGTGTTGAACCAGTTAAGTTATCACAGCTATTTATGTGCTTTAGAATGAATATACATGCATATATACTGAGATAGTTTAACAGGAAGCACTAATGGCATGGATGGTAGCCATTTTCTTCCTCAAACAGGGTAAGAGTTGTGCAAACTGAGCGGCTGCATAGCGGCAAACTGAGCGGCTGGTTAATGGCAAACTGAGCGGATGGTTAGTGGCAAACTGAGCGGCTGGTTAGCGACAAACTGAGCAGCTGGTTAGCGACAAACTGACCGGCTGGTTAGCGGCAAACTGAGCGGATGGTTGGCGGCAAACTGAGCGGCTGGTTAGCAGCAGAATGAATCTTTTCTTAACCAATCAGATTTACATGGTAAAATGTTAACCACCCGCTACATAGCGGCTAGTTTGCGGCTAGTTAGCGGCAGCACTTAGTGACATGACCATTTTTTTCATAGGGGTTGATAGAACATTCAAAATACTTACAGAAGAGAGGTATCCATTTCTAGCTATTCCCCACCCATTTCTAGCTATGTCCCACCCATTTCTAGCTATACCCCACCCATTTCTAACTATGCCCAACCCATTTCTAGCGTGGCCCCACCCATTTCTAGCTATACCCCACCCATTTCTAGCTATGCCCCATCCATTTCTAGCTATGCCCCACCCATTTCTAGCTATGCCCCACCCATTTCTAGCTTGGCCCCACCCATTTCTAGCTCTAGCCCACTGTTTTATGTGTGTTGGAATCGACTTGAAACTTTGAAACCTTACTTCACAAAATCTAAATCTCACGGCAATTATACATGCAAGATGTTTAATATTTTGAAACTACCAGCTCCAAATCAAATTAGTCTAAATATATTCAACAGTATGTTTATTAACCCTTTAATCCTCATATCAGCCAAAAATGGCTTTTGCAGTGGTCTTGAGAAATGTCCATTTGCAGACCAAGAAGACTATTTTTTTTAATTTACCACTGGAATGACTGGCTTGATAACCGAACCAGTATTCCAGTGGTAAATTTTCAAAAATAGTCTTCCCTTGGTCTGCAAATGGACATTTTATATGAAAATTTTTTTTGTAATTCAAGGGTTAAAGGGTTAAATTCTAAATTCATCAAAAACATACAATGTACACAGTTGTGAGGCCGAGTTTCATGACTAAGCTACATCACACTGATTGATGTTTGCTAACATGTGACACATTTGATTATCATGTCAGATTCTTAAGTCACAAACCAGATCCCTATAATCTGAGCTGCCAGATCATTTGGATGACATTGAGCATTCGACCTAAGATCAGGATCCCACATCAAAAAGCGGTCACTAAAGACAGGTGATCACCTATACTACAACTCATTTAGCTACGCTACATAACATTTAGGGAGGAGATATGGTGGTTCATTAAAGCAAGCATTCCTATGACCATCTGCCTTAAGGAGTGACCATGTTTTGGCCCTAAATGCAAGTTTCCTTTATAGAGAGCTTAAAATTGTAAGTGACCGCATGATGTAGTATATAGCTTTTTGTATATAAATAACTGCATGATGTATTACCTAGCTGTTTTGCATATTAATAACTGCATGACATATTACATAGCTGTTTTGCATATTAATAACTACATGATGTATTATCTAGCTGTTTTGCATATTAATAACTGCATGATGTATTACCTAGCTGTTTTGCATATTAATAACTACATGATGTATTACCTAGTTGTTTTGCATATAAATAACTGCATGACGTATTACCTAGTCATTTTGCATATTAATAACTGCATGGTGTATTACCTAGCTGTTTTGCATATTAATAATTGCATGATGTATTACCTAGCTGTTTTGCATATAAATAACTGCATGCCATATTACCTAGCCGTCTTGTATACTAATAACTGCATGATGTATTACCTAGCTGTTTTGCATATAAATAACTGCATGCTGTAATACCTAGCTGTCTTGCATATTAATAAATGCATGATGTATTACCTAGCTGTTTCGCATATTAATAACAGCATGATGTATTACCTAGCTGTTTTGCATATTAATAACTGCATGATGTATTACCTAGCTGTTTCGCATGTTAATAACAGCATGATGTAATACCTAGCTGTCTTGCATATTAATAACTGCATGATGTATTACCTAGCTGTTTCGCATATTAATAACAGCATGATGTAATACCTAGCTGTCTTGCATATTAATAACTGCATGATGTATTACCTAGCTGTTTCGCATATTAATAACAGCATGATGTATTACCTAGCTGTTTCGCATATTAATAACAGCATGATGTATTACCTAGCTGTTTTGCATATTAATAACTGCATGATGTAATATGTAATACCTAGCTGTTTTGTATATAAATAACTGCATGATGTAATACCTAGCTGTTTTGCATATAAATAACTGCATGACGTATTACCTAGCTGTTTTGCATATAAATGACAAAATGCAGTATCTTGCTGTTTTTAATATAAATAATAAGGCATGCAATACCTGGCGGTGTTGAATAAGTGTATGTCTGTAGTATCTTGCTGCCTTTAGTTGTGACTTTCAGCTGGTCTAAGTCAATCTGTCTGTCTGTAAAATATTGGAAATTTCTGATAAAGCTGTCTAAATTTGCAACTGTAGCATGTTACACGTGTTAATATAACTGGCTGTATGCAATACCTAGCTGCTTTGAATACTGTTCTCGTTCTTCTGCAGGTCTGTTATATCGGAGATGGTTCTCTATGGACTGCCTCATCACCTCCTTGTCTTGAAATCTAATGTCAGGAGCACCAGATATCTCCGTCTTTATTCGACCGGAAGCGGTTCTTTGTGGAGCACCTGCTCCTGGCTTTCCAAATGCATCACTGAATTCCTCGATATGACTCTAAAATATAGTGATAAACTAGGTTGGTATTTTTATTTTATTTCACTGCCTGTCCATAAAAGAATGGACTCTTTATTGGTTAAGATTGGTAAAAAGAAATGAAACTTTTGCTTATGGAATGTCCATTTACAAGCCAAGACGCCTATTTTTTAAATCTTACTACTGGAATGACTGGCTCCGGTTTTAAGTCAGTCATTCCAGTGTTAAATTTTCAATAATAGTCTTCGTTTGGCCTGTAAATAGACATTCCTCAAGGCCACAACAGAGGTTGTTAAATTTTCAATAATAGTCTTCGTTTGGCCTGTAAATAGACATTCCTCAAGGCCACAACAGAGGTTGTTCTGGGCTGGTTTGAACAGTAAAGGGTTAAAAGCTTCATTTAACCAATTAATGGTTAAAATTTGTTAAGAAAATAAATATTTTCTTTAATAAATGTCCATTTGCAGACCAAAAGAAATTTTTTTTTTTAATTTAGCATTGCAATGACTGGGTCGATCATCAAGCCAGTTATTCCAGCATTAAAATTTCAAAAATAGTCTTCCCTGGCATGCAAATAGGCTTTTCTCAAGACCACTGCAGAGGATGGTTTGGCCGGCTTGACAATTAAAGGGTTAAGCTTTAACACTCAACATGGCTTATAATTAACTTTTTCAGAATAGTCAACAGGATTGCAGTAGTGTTGTCATCAAAGAGCGATAGTCATTTCATCGTTGATAGTCTTAGTGAACTATTTATTTAGCTGTGGAAGCTATATTCCCATTTTGCATCATATTAGCTATAACATCGGTATTAGTGACCTGAGCAGGTGGTGTATGATTGCTTATACTAGAATGCTGCCATTAATTGACATTTCCAAGTTTATCCATCAATCATCTGATGTCATATGACATCATAATTAACTAAGTGACGTGTATGATGATGTCATAATCATTACGTCATGAATGCTTCGATATAGTCCATCTATAATGCTTAATAGTCTGACACGTTGTACAAATTGTATGTCTTTACTATTTAATAAACATTCTGTCAAATATTTTGAAATTAATTTGATAGGCAGCAACAGCACCCAGTCAAACTAGTTTCAAAATATTCAACAGCTTACATGTATAGTTTTCTGGAAATTGATGGTCAGGGGGTCAGAGATCGATCGATCCAAACATGGACACGGTGTGGGTGGCGCTTAGATAGAGATGGGCGGTGCATAGCTAAAACTGGAATGGTCCATTACAATGTATCTCTACAGTCTCTCTCGAGGAAAACAAAGCTTAAGTTTTTCTCGATAAGAAATAAGGAAGTACAGAGATTTAGATGTGTGCGTAAGCCAAACTAGGATTTTTTGTTACCAAAAACCTGTCTACACGTTTTCTGTTCCTCAAATAACTTGTCTAGAGCAAAACAATTGCAAACTTTTGCAAATATCTCTTTCCATTTCAACAGCATCACCATCGTTTTTGTTGTTGTGATTGTAAATTAGATCACCGGATGAAGTCTCGCCTATCGAATGAAGTAAGTTGAAACCTGATTGGCGAACAGCAGCATTACTTCACATAGCGAGAGAGCGAAGGACTGCAAGTACGGCCACGAACAGCGTAGCTATGTGAGTGGGCATATGTTAGTACGATGCCATTGACTGGGTTTGGATACAAATAATAGCACTGAATGAGTTTATTCTTAGGTGATCATTGATCGGGATGACCTTAAGTCTTGGAAGCTTCTTAGTACCAATAAATATTTCAACTTGGATATAATCTCATTAGAATATAGCAAAGCACTTAAACCCTTAATCACTAAAGCTGGCCAAAACGGCTTCTGTAGTGCTCTAGAAATCTTCATTTGCAGACCAAAAGTCAATTTTTTTAAATTTACCAATGGAATGACTGGCTCGTTAAATTTTCAAAAATAGCTTTCTCTTGCTCTGAAAATTGACATTTCCTAAGACAGATGCAGAAGCAGTTTTGGCCAGCTTGAGTGTCAAATGGAAAATATTCCATGGATAATTGAAATTTTCTTAAACAAATTTTAGGCTTAGTGTTAAGATGAGTTACTGTATAGGTAATGGGATACTTCATCCACCTGATTATTTAATTAAAGAGCGAGTTAATCATTACCATAGACTTGTATTTGACTTGCTCTCTCGGGCTGACATCCTCCTCCAGGAACTTCTGCTTTTTATTATCATTCTGAAACAACATTATAAATATGAGTTTATTACTTTCAGTTTCAGGTAATGATCCAGCCTGGCTTGAACTTAAAGCTATCCATGCACAACATATTTTAAATTTGGATGCAATGAACATTAAATATTAAAAATTAGTCTGTATGGCTTCTACTAAGTATGTAAGTTTTAATGAGATTTTTTGCAGGCCAGGTACATATCACTAACCCTGTTAGGTAGTGGTGTAGTGGTGTAGTGGTAATCTAAGGCTGTGTTCTCACTGGAGAGTTAATCAGGGATAATGCCATACCTCAGTATTAGGCTACGCCGGTTAAGTCGCTAGTGAGAACATGGCTTAAGATTCCTATTAGGTGTGGTAATTTGCACAATGCAATACCAGATACTTAGCTGGACACAAAGAATCTCTTCTTCACTAGAGTTTCTTCGCTGTTCAAATTAAAGTTCCCACACAGACGCATGTGCATGCACACCCACACACTCTCGCTCGCATGCACGCACACATGTACATACACGCACGCACCATACACACGCACATGTACACACAACCACATGGACATGCACTCATATATGCATGCACGCATGCATGCCCATCCAATATCCCCAACAAACCTAGGTTGCTTTAAATTCACCAGCATAGTTCTGAATTGGTTTTTATTTTCAGGGGAGATGACTCGTGTAAAGATGGATGTATTTCTATGAGGCACAATACATAGTAATCTCCCTTGAAAAGGTATTAGGTACATTAACAGCTCATAAAACTATTTCAACACAGTACAATCAAACCTTCTTGGAAGATAATTTATTTTTGTGACCAAAAGATGTTGGTTCTTTTAAGACAGGTGATTAGAAGAGAATCTGTCTTATATGACCACCATCTTGTCGTTCCAAAAGGCTATCCTATAGCATGTCACTCGCATTAACCCTCTTTTGTCAATAGCATCTCAAAGCGCTCAACACGCTACTAATATCAATTAACCCTTCATTGGCCCTAATTTTTCAGAAAAATAACATATTTGGCCAGTCAAGAGAACACTTGTGTAAATTTACCACCAAAATTTACAAAAATCGTTCTCTGTGGACATTCTTTAAGACTAATACATAAGCCATTTTTCGACGGATGGATCATCAAACGTGTAATGGTCAAGATAATTCAAATTTTGCTTGCCATTTGCAGGCCAAGATAGTATTTTTGAAAATTCACCCCTGAAATGACTGGCTCAGTCATTCCAGTGGTATTTTTTCAAAAATACTTTTCACTTGGCCTGCAAATGAATATTGCTCAAGACCACTGAAGGGCCCATTTTCTGTCTGGCTTGACCATTAAAGGGTTAACTTGACACAAGAGGGGTTAAGAGGTCTAGTGCTGTAGTGAGTTTACAGAACATTTTCCTATACCGTCTCCTATATTTAGAAAGCAAGAGTGATATAACTGCCATGAGTATATGACATACCTGTAACGGCGCTCCTGCACCTGGCTTACCATATGGATAATAATTTTGTAACATATTCATATCCTGTAAACGGAAGCATAACATTTGATGTGAATTCAATTATCTCTGAATAAATTACTGAAATTTAAGAAACCTTACATTTCCTTTTTTTTTTTAAATTGGTGGCTTTCCCTGCCAATAACATATTTCACCAACATTGTCCCCAAAATGTAAACCAATCATCCCTTTAAAGAGTCTAGTAATTATCGTTTTGGCATTAGTATAGTAATAATAAATAAATACTTCAAAGCATGTTTGACTAGAAGCCAGTGCCTCTGCCTTGTGCGTTGACATTTTGGCATCAAAATCAATGAGTAACCGGTAGAATTAAAAGCATGGGCATGTTGATGAACACAAACATTGGGCAAAAATTTGACAGCTCCCAGTCAAATCAGTTTCAAAATATTCAACAGAACATTCCCTACAGAATACAGAGTTCGTCATTTCTGTTCTGTGAGGGATAACGGGTTAACGATGACACCCAGACTTACATAAATAGTTACCTTCTGACGTTCAGTACTCTGTTGTTTCAATTTCTCCAGTTTTTCGAACTTGTATCTTGCAATGTCTTGTTCAGCATCCATCATTTGATGCCTCAATTTTAAAACTTCATCATTCCTAAAAGCAATGCACACAGATAGACACTTACACTATAGCTTGGAAATAAAGTTATGTTTCCACAACAAAATAAAATGTAACGGTACTGTTGAATATTTTGAACACGATGGGATTTCCTATATCAGCAATATCTTCCAATTCAATTGTGTTCAAAATATTCACCAGAACATTTCTTACATTGTGATCAAAATTGTACTAACTAACATGTTTCTGTTTCTGTTTTAGAAACATGTTAACTTATTTATGAGCTGCACCGTATTATTTTGTCGTAAGAGAAGATTTCTTTTACCACTTTTGTCAAAGGCAAAAATGAGCCTCACATGGTTAAGTTTCGTTTCTTAAATGGTTTCAGTGACTTTGAAGTTGGTCACCTAAAGCTAGTGATAATTAATTTTGTGTGTATATATTTTTGAGGATTTTAAAGTTTACCAGTGGAATTATGTCAGAGGATAGAGAAAGTAAACCAAATTCACAAACAAAGTGTGTTAGAATCTCTAACAACATGAACAATAAACATAATACAAGAGGCCCAAGGGCCTGTGGCGCTCACCTGGACCATTAGCAGTTGAACCATTTGCATTTAAAGACATACTAGATTATTTTCGGAAAATCGAAGATCGCAACCAAAAGAATTGACCAATCAAAATTCTGTATATACATTCTGAAGACTACCCACATAGGGTCCTTCCAGCTGAGTTTGATTAAAATCTGCCAAGCGGTTAATGAGGTGTAGGCTTTTAACTGATTTACCAAAACATTTGGAAAATCCAAGATGACCACCCAAAAACTGACCAATCAAAATTCTGCATACTAGATCAGACGCCTGCCACCACAGAGTCCTTCCATCTAAGTCTGGGTGAAATCACACAAGCCCTTAATGAAAAGTAGCGTTTTAAGCGATATCCAGTAAATTTTCATAAAATTCCAGATTATCACACAAAAACTTATGAATAAAAATTCTGTATACAGGTTTTGAAACCTACACCCATAGGATCCTTCAGCCAAACTAAAAAAGGTTGAAATCTGCTAACCGGTTAACGAGGAGTAGCTTTTTAACAATTTCCAGTAATTTTGTTTAAAAATCTAAGGTTTTCGCACAAAAGAAAAATAATGAATTAAAATTCTGAATATGTGTTCTAGAGCCTACCACCATAGAATCAATCTAGTCAAATTTGGTTGAAATATGTCAGGAAGCTAAGCAGGAGTGGTATTTTGACGATTTTCTGGTAGATTTATCATAAAATCTAAGATTTTCACCGAAAAAATTCTGAATAGAAATTCTAAAGCCTGTCACCATAGAATGCATCTAGTCAAATTTGATTGAAATACGTCAAGCAGCTAAGGAGAACTAGCATTTTGACCATTTCCAGTAGATTTTTTATAAAATCTAAGATTTTCACCCAAAAAATTCATCAATCAAAAGCCTGAAAAAAATGTCTGGAGGGTACCAGCTTAGGATCATTCCAGCCAAATTTGTTTGAAATCGGTCAAACCCTTAAGAACCGTTAAGATGCCGCTATTTGACGGATGGATGGACAGGTGGCAAGACAGATGGACATATGGATGGATGATGGACAGACGGTCACTATGGCATAAGCTCACTTGGCCTTTATGGCCAGGTGAGCTAATAACATATCAATCCCACCTATGACCCATCCAACATACTCCCTTGTCTGATACAGCATCCAATAAATAAATAAACATGATGGATGATTTTCAGAAATCCAAGATGGCCACCAAAAAATTGACCAATCAAGACTCTCGTTTAATATGTTGAAGCCTACTGTCATAGGATCATTCCACCCAAGTTTTGTTGAAATCGGTTTATTAATTCAAGGAGTACCATTTTGAAATGGTTCCGGAAAACTTCATTGAATTGGTTGAAATTTCCCAAACGATTAATGAGGAGTAGCATTTTATAAGAATTTTCATTTATCAGACAACCTAAGATGACCACCATCAAAATCAAGCTGTCAAAATTCTGTATCCAAGTTCTGAAGCGTACGGGCCTAGGATTCTTTCAGCCAAGCGGTTAATGACGAGTAGCCTTTTAACTATTTCCCAAAATATTCCAAAAATCCAAAATGGGTGGCGGAAAAATTGACCAATCAAAATTCTATATGCAACTTCTAAAGCCTACTGCCCTAGGCTCATTCCAGCCAGTCTGGTTGAAATCGCCAAAGTAGTTAATGAGTAGACAATTTTCAGCCATTTTTTGTAAAATTCAAGATGGCCACCAAATAAATTGACCAATCATAATTCTATATACAAGCTCTGAAGCATAGCACTTTAGGGGCCTTCCAGCCAAGTTTGCTTGAACTCGTTCAAGCGGTTAATGAGGAGCAGCCTTTCAACTGATATCCAAGATGGTCACCGAAAAAATGGACCAGTAAAAATTCTGTATACAGGTCCTGCAATCTACCAGCCTAGTATCCTTCCAGCCAAATATGGCTGAAATTGCTCAAGCAGTTAATGAGTAGTGTTTTAAATGATTTTCCACCATTTTTTTTTTTAATTCAAGATGGCTGCCGGAAAAATGGACCAATCAAAATTATGTATACAAGTTCTGAAGGATAACACGCTAGGTTCTTTCATCCAAGTTTGATTGAAATCAGCACAGTGGTTATCGAGGAGTAGGCGTTTAAGTGATTTCCAGAAATTTTCAGAAAATCCAAGATGGCCAACGGAAAGATTGATCATTCAAAATTCTGTATATAAGTTCTGAAATATACCAGTGTACTATCCTCCCAGCTAAACCTGGTTGAAATTGTCCAAGGAGTTAATGAGGAGTAGCGCTTTAAACAATTTCCCGCAATTTTTAGGAAAATTCAAGATGGGCACCAAAAAAATTGACCAATCAAAATTCTGTATACAAGTTCTGAAGCCTACCACCATAGGGTCCTTCCAGCTATAGTAAGTTGAAATCTGCTGAGCGGTTAATGAGGAGTAAGCAAAAGTTGACGGACGAACGGATGACGGACGGTCGCCATACCATAAGCTCACTTGACCATTCTGGCCAGGTGAGCTAATAAGGGATTTTGACAACAAAATTCTAAGATGAATGACCCGAACACATATATAATGGGCTTCTTCCTCAGAGTATTATCAAAAATATAATGATTAAACCTTTTACTGACAAATCCCTAAAAAAGTAATTTCTTTCCGATTCATAGCATATTCTGTTGAATATTTATCCCCACGTTTTAAGTGTCGGGGATATTGTAATCGGCTCCATCCACCTTGCCCTCTGTCTGTCCATCCGTCCGTCACACTATCTCCTCCCAAACCATTGGGTGAAATTTAATCAAATTTGGTATGTGGGTTACCCATATGATTTCTCTTTGCAAGACTATATTTAGATTAGGCTTCACACCCAAGGGTGTGTGGCAGGGGGCAAAAGGTCAAATCAGTTGTAACACAACTCCTCTGAAATCATAAGATGGAACTTGATATCTCAGTTACCCATATGATTGTGGAGTGCAAGAGGCCATTTAGATTTGGCTTCACCCCCAGGGGTGGGAGTGAGTTAAAAGGTCAAATTTGAACCTGCGGAAATTGATTGTAATGCATCTCCTCCGAAACTTTTGGACAGAATTAAACCAAATTTGGTCTGTAGGTTACCCAGATCAATGTGGAGTGCATGAGCCCATTTACATTTGGCCCGCGCCCCAGGGGTGGGTGGGGTGGGGGTCAAAGGCTAAAGAAATTGGTTGTAATGCAACCCCTGACACTGTTGGACAGAATTCAACCAAATTTAGTATGTCAGTTACCCATATCAATCTGGAGTGGATGAGCACATTTACATTTGGTCCTGCCCCAGGGGGTAGGGGGATGGGGTCAAAAGGTCAAGAAATTGATTTCAATGTAACTCCTCTCCTCTGAAATCGATAGACAGAACTCAACCAAATTTGCTATCTGAGTTACCCATATGGTTACCCATTTAATGGCCAGGTCGAACAAAAATGTTTTCTAGGTTAGTCCTGAGAAATATCCATTTGCACACCAATGGAATTCTACATTTGAAAATATAAAATGGATAACCGAGCCAGTCATTCCAGCTGTGGATTTTCAAAAATAGCAATCACTTGACCTGCAATATGAAGATTCACCTCGCAAATATCTTGATTTTTTTTGGATAATTCTCTACTATCAGAGTTAGATTATTCTTGAAAATAATCAACAGTTAACCTGAAATAGAATATACTGAGGCTCAACACTTACGTTTTTTCGCCTAAAGGATCTCTTATGATAGGATCAGAAACTGGTGATGGCGCAAAAACTCTAGGTGTGATAACAGGATTTGTTGATCTGATGATGGACTCCGGAGCGGTATATGAAATGGTTTTATTGCTGTCCGCATTTAGCGTGACTCGCTTCGCTGGAGTTTCTTCACAACTTTTTGCTCTGGACAGATCATTGGTCTTAATGGCAGATAATTCAGCTTGCGGTTCAGACAGGTATGTGATTACAGGTTTCTCAACATCGACTTTAGATTCTGAAATTAATGTATTGGGCTACTTTAAATTTATCATCATTTAATGGTCAGGATTTGTAAATTAAGTCTAAACTCATGCATAATGAATGCTTATTTGTAGGCCAGAAGACCATTTTTTTTAATTTGCCACTGGAATGACTGCCTAGGTTAATAATGGTAAATTTTCGAAAATTGACTTCCCTGGGCCTGTAAATCAAATTTCTTGCCAACTGAGGAATCCAATTTCTCAGTCAATCATGTGATATCACTGACACCACATGTAGGCTGACTCTATAATCAATTACGTCATGAATGACACGTCGTAAATGCTTAATAGTCTGTCAAGTTGTACGAATTGTATGGCTTTACCATTTAATAAACATTCTGTTGCATATTTTGAAACTAATTTGATGGGACAATGGCAGCAACAGCACTCAGTCAATTTAGTTTCAAAATATTCAACAGCTTAGCTATATAGTTCTCTGGAAAATCAGATTCAGACAGTGCAAAGATCGATTGATCCCACCACGGGCAAAGTACGGAGGTTAGCTAGAGATGGACGTGGCATAGCTAAAAGTGGATTCCTCCATTAGGCCAGTTTGGGCTGATTTGACCAGCGTTAAAGAAACTCAATTTCAGTGCAAGTAATAGCATACATGAAAACTGTTGAATATTTTAAAACTAATACGAATGCAAGCGATAATTTCAAATCAAATTAATTTCAACAAATTCAACAAAATATTCTTATTATATTTTAATAAAATTGCAGCATATGTTTTTAAAAAAAGAAGTCAAAATTGATGGTTTGATAAAACCCATTTGTACAAAAACATCAGAGATATACATATATTTTAACCAATAATACTTAAAATAACATACCCCAATATTAATAAGAATACGTACTGTCAATTATCCTTTTGCAATAAACAGTTCTATTCCAATTTGGATACTATCAGGCACCTAGTACAAATTTCAAATTAAGTAATGTTCAAAATGTGTGAATTTTCTAGTTTTAGTCTAAATGACATGAACACGTAGTCATACAGATATTCTTGTCAACAATATGTACAAACATGTATTATTAAAGGTGGGACTCATTTAATTCACAGATCAAGATATGTATGAATACAATAATTTCTAGTAATTTCAGCTTGAGTGACTTATTTTTAGTCTTAACCATTTTAATGCTGCTTTCAAAAAGTTTGAATTTTGTAAGAGTGGGCTTGAAGAAAGACCGGTATTCATTTTGAAAAGTGGTGCTTGTAAAGTGCTGCTTTTATAGACAGCAACACCTTTCAGCAACGCTATTTTCAAAATGAATACCGTTACTTAAAGTGTCTACCTGCAGACCAAGAGAATAATGTTTTTGAAAATTTACCACTGGAATGACTGGCTCGATAACCGAGTCAGACATTCCAGTGATAAATTTTCTAAAATAGTCTTCTCTTGGTCTGCAAATGAACATCTTTGATGAGAAAATTGAAATATTCTTGAAGGAGAGTTAGGGTTATATGGTTAGATCATGCAAAAGTCAACTGAATAAGAAAATCATAAAAGCCATTCAGCAGTACAAGGGTTAATCATCAGTGGCCAAATCAATGTCCAGTAATCAAGCCTATTGTTAGCGGCTAATTGTCCTCCATCCATAGATATACACTTAGAATAGGGGGAAGTAATGATTCATTGTCAAAATTTCACCTTTAAATAGACCACTTTGCAGGGTATTCAACTGTAACCAATGCACTTGAACAGGTGCCAAATCTTTTGATCTAATTTTCAAAGAACTTTCTACTGCATATGAACTTATGACTTGTTGCAACATGAATAACCATGAATAACCCTACAGCTCTTAACCTTTGAAATGCCAGTGTCACGCTTTCAACACAATTATATACAGGTTAAGCTGTTTAATATTCTGAAACTAACTTGACTGGAAGATGTTGCTGCCATGGGCAGCAACAGCTTTCAGTCAAATTAGTTTCAAAATATTAATCAGCATATTCATTACATCATAAATAAATTGCTGGTTCTGATCTGTAAAGTTGAACCCTTTCATGACGAAACCGACCGAAACTGATCTCTGCATTGGTCTTTAGGAATGTCCATTTGCAGGTCAAGAGAACGTTTTCAAAAATTTACACCTGGAAAGACTGGCTCGGTTACCGAGCCAGTGATTCCAGTGAGAAATTTTTAAAAACAGTCTTGTCTTAAATCTGCAAATGGACATTTAAATTTTCCTGACCAAAATTAGGAATTAACAGGCTAAAGCATTAAATAGCCTTGCTGAGTAGAATTGGTTGTCCACATATGCCACATCGTGGCCTGGATGTAAGTAAATTGAATTGAATAGAACTGGTTACAGGTGTACATTGGTTATACAGTATGCAAGGGTGTATTAACCATTTGAAAACAAGAAACCAAACAAATTATCCTTTACAATTTAATAATTATTCTTTTGCATATTTTGAAACTAATTAGACTGGAAGCTGTCGAGCACTGCCTATGCCAGCAACAGGTTCCTATCAAATTGTTTTCAAAATGCTTACCTATATAGTTATTTTGGAATTGAGAATGTGGGAATTCATGGTGCAAAGGGGGTTAAATTGTTAAATAGAATGGAATGGAATAATGAGTTATTCAGTTATTCAATGGACTTGTTTGCTTGCCAAATTTATACATTTATATATACATGTTTAACCAATTGTAATGGTCAAGGCACGCAAAAAGTGGCCTTAGCTTAGTCTTTGACAATATCTATTTGCAGGTCAAGGAAAATAATTTTTCAAAATTTACCACTGAAATGACAGTCTTAAGGTAACCAACCCAGCGATTCCAGTGCTAAATTTTCAAAAATAGTCTTCTCTTGACACACAAATGGATATTGACAATGTAAGACTTGTTTTTCTTGAGCATTAAAGGGTTAAAATTCAGTCATGTCGTTCCCTTTTTAAATATTATCCTTGTCACATACAGCATGTTATGTTTAATTACATAAATAGAAAGAAATAAGGAATTTTAAAAATTCTAATTGAAATTCTTCTTGAAAGAAAGCAAGCCTTCTTGAAATTAACCACTTTCATTCTATTTTCTCATAGGTATATTATATCATATTTTAATACTAGTTTGACTGCGAGCTGTTGTTGCTCTATAGTTCAAGCAGGCCAAAACTGGCTTCTACACACTCTTAACAAATGTCCATTTCCAGATAAATGAAGACTATTTTTGAAAATTCACTACTTGAATGACTAGCTTGGTGACTAAGCCACTCATCCTAGTGGTAAACTTGCAAAAACAATCTTATTTTGGTCTGCGAATGGACATTTTCGATGAGAAAATTACAAATTTGAGCTTCATATAGCTTCATATAATTTTTAATTGAGATTTAGATTTAATGTTAGCGTCTCAAATTCAAAACTATGCAGAAAAGCTGCTGAATATTTTGAAACTAATTCGGCTGGAACATAGTAGGAACAGCTCTTAATCAAATTACTTTCAAAATATTTAACACAATTTTCCCCGCATGATAAAGAATTTGTCATTTCTAGTGTGAGGACTAAAGGCCTAAGCTCAATAGAAATTCTTTTCTGAAAACATCAAGTGAAAAAGAATTTATTTAAAGTTTTTGCTCTTGTAGATTCAGTATTATTAAAACAATTTTTTACTGTAGGTTGTTGATGTCAAAAGCAGCATCAGCTTTCAGTCGAATTGTTTTAAAAAAATTAAATAAATAAATAAATAGTGCAATATGAGCTATTGTGTGTAAATTTGTAGCCAGGGAATTCAACTGTTAAATGGTAAATACTAAATATATAATTCTGCGAAAATTGAAACAAACTTATTATCGCTCAAACGTAAACTTTGTATTTGCTCAGGAATTATAACACATATTTAACACTAACTGTCTCGCTGCTGCAAGCCACCAAACAATAATTTCAATGAGTAAAATCTCTTGACTTGCTGAATATTTTGAAAACAATTTGAGTGAAAGTTCTTGGTGGCTTAGCCTCCAACAACTTTCAGTCAAAGTGTTATCAAAATATTTAGCAGGTCCAGAGCTATAACCCCGGAAATAAGTTGTCCGCAAAAACTCAGCAGTCAGACGCTTAACCCGCATATCATCCATAAACGGCTTCGGCAGTGGTCTTGAGAAAAGTATATTTGCAGATCAAGAGAACACTATTTTTGAAAATTTACACCTGGAGTGACTGGCTCGATAACCAAGCCAGTCATTCCAGTGGTAAATTTTCAAAAATAGTGTGCTCTTGGTCTGCAAATCGGCATTTTCTGAGAAAATTAAAATTTTTAAAAGCACAATTGAGGGTTAACGTGTTAAATGTATATTCATTATCAGATCACGATGTCCTATAGACCCTTTTTCTTTTGGGCATTATAAAAATATCTATTTAGCCATATTGTTACTGTTTAACTGTTTGTTTTTAAAACAAAATTGATTGAAAGTTGTTGCTACAAAATGTAGTTTTCACTAAAATAGTTTTCCAAATGTTATGCAGAATTTGAAAGAATTTAGTTTCCTTGAAAAGATATATATTTATCTAAAGGTTCCGAATAACAATCATTTAATATATCATATGTATATCTAGATTTGTTTTCCCTAATAAAGATTTCCAAGAAAAATTTCCATTGAATTTAATTTCATTTTCTATTTGCTTAAGACTAAACATGTCTTATAATTTCCACTTGAACATTAATTTTATAGTGTCTGTGTGTCACCTGTGTATCCACAGAAGCAGTCGTTTAACCCTTTAATGGTCAAGCCGGCCAAAATCGGCCTCTGCAGCGGTCTTGAGGAATGTCCATTTGCAGGCCATGAGAGGACTATTTTTGAAAATGTACCACTGGAATGCCTGGCTCGATAACCGAGCCAGTCATTCCAGTGGTAAATTTTCAAAAATAGTTCTCTCTTTGCCTGCAAATTGACATTCAATAAGCAAATAGTTTGATTTTCTTAACAAAATCAAGCATTACATGGTTAAGTACAGAGTGGCTCACACCGACCTCAGTGTAGTGGTCTTGCGTGAAAGCCATTTGCAGTCCAAGAAGACAATTAAAAAAAAATTTACCGCTGGAATGACTGGCTCGATAACAGAGCCAGTCATTTCAGTGGTAAATATTCAAAAATAGAGTTTTCTTGGCCTGTAAATGAACATTTACAAATCAATAATTTTATTTTTTTGGACAAATCTGACCAACTTGACATCTGTTAAGATCAAAATAAGCAAATATTTAAAGTAGATGTACACTGATTTGGCCACTTCCTTAACCATTTAATGGCCACACCGGCCAAAATCGGCCTCTTATGGTCTTGTGGAATATCCATTTACAGGCCAAGAAATTTTTTTTTTGAAATTTTACCACTGAAATGACCGGCTAGATATCTTAACCATTCATTCTAGTGCTAAATTTTCAAAAATTGTATTCCCGTGGCCTGTAAATGGACCTTCAATAGGCATACATTTAAATTTTCTGGACCAAATTTTACCATTAAAGGGTTAAAAAAAACCACAGTTAACACGTTAAATTTTATGCTGATGAAATCAAGGTAATGAGAAGTGAAAAAATTAATTCTGGGTACCATGATCGCAAATCTTAAACATCGTTCCATTATCTACTAGTACAGTACACCTGTAAATTTTCAGGACAATTGGCTCAGCAAAATTTTGGTTATTAAATGGAAACTCTAATGTATTATAGCCAGAGAATGGTAACAATTGTGCTGTCATGTCTGTTCAGTGGACCATTACTATGACTGCTTTGGAGATGAATTCATTTGCAGGCCAAGAGACGACTCTTTTTGAAAATTTACAACTGGAATGACTGGCTCGATAACCGAGCCAGTCACTCCAGTGGTAAATTTTCAAAAACAGTCTTTTCTTGACCTGCAAATGGACATTCATAAACAAATACTTTGATTTTCTTGACCGAATTTAGCCAGTAAAGGATTAATGTGTGATGTCACATTCCTGTGGTAAGGAATCTCAATGTTATAAAATGTCAGACAATCACATTCAACGGCTGTATTCGACTAGGTGAAAAGTTACAAAGTACACTGGCTCCATAGAGTTTGTATTTTTCTACTTGTATTTCCCAGAAAAAAATAGAGCACGAAACAAGCCGGAGCCAAAACGTGTGGCATGTTTCGTGGAATATGTCACACGTTGCAAAATATATAATTTGCAGGACTAAGATGAATCCTACTTTTATTCAGCATTCACTACGCCTGAAAACAGAGCTGAAAGGTGGATTTTATTTTCAAGATAGTAAAATGTAGGCGATTGAAGGAAATTTCAATTCCCCTTTCTCTGAGATCTAACAATACTTACCATTACATTACTTATTGATAAGAGCAACCTAAGTTGTGCCCTAAGAATGTTCAGGTTTAGAAAGCTCTAACGGGTACTGGCCACCAACAAATGTGTACCCACTATCATAAGCCAACTACATTGTTTGTATAGCTACCAAACAAGAACTGACACATGGCTTGCCTCGGTGGCAAGTATTGTTAGATCTCGGAGAAAGGGAAATTGAAATTTCCTTCATTCTTCCTTGATCAATACTTACCATTATATTACTTATTGATAACACCAGATTTGATTAGTAACCTGGTGGGAAGGGGTAAGCCATACAAAGCCTCTTTTGCCCCTAGAGAAAAATCTAGACTAAACTTGTCACGCAGAGACGTAGAAGGACGACACGTTTGAGACCGAATCACATTCGCATCACCTCCCCCCCACCCCTTTCTACAAAAAGGGAAGAGAACTAACAAGCATGCATCTCGCCTGAAAACACAAGTATGCCAAGAGGGTTAACTGCTCTTGACACACATAACCTTGGAAATGAGAATGAATATATAAGATGAATGAACATGATATATAAACATAATACAAAAAACAGTCTAACTTGAATTACCTTATGACTTTTGGATTCCAGACCAACGCTCCAATGATTTCTTAGCAGTTTCAAAATGGCAAAACTCTGTATTAGAAGCCCACCCCCTAACTCAGCAGATTGTATAGGAAAATATTTTTTAAGAGCAAATTTGTAAGAATAGCGTGTATACTAATAACAATCGTGTCACACAGTGTGTGTTTACTTCAGACCGATCTCTGCCCTGATACATTTCCGGCCCGTCTAGAAATCAATACAGGCCTCAGATTTGTAAATCTCGACCACCTATTAGATTAATACTAATAGTAGGCCACGTATGTTCAAGATATAATAGTTTATTTCACACTCTTGTAGTCAAAATGCGCGTAAAACAGTCTTGGCGTGATTAAATACCTTCCTTGTAAACATATTTTAAGACCAAATTTATGTACCAAACAAGCACGGGAGAAAATGTGCATCAATTTTGTAATGCCAATCAACATTAAATGATCCAAATTGAATTATTACGAATGACAATATAGCCAGCTTCTTAAGTTGGCGAGCCAGTGGCTCTTTTGTGATGGGAGGCGGCATGTTCTCGCAAGATTTTATACGCTAACGAGAGTTTATCAAATGGGTACACGTTATTCAGATTAGTATAATACTCAGTTCCTATCACGCAATGATAATATATAGAAATTGCCGAGTTCCGAGTCCCCGATTCCAGAATATTTATATCCGAGTACTCGATCTAAAATAAACTCTTCAATTGGAGGCAAATCACATGATTTGTATTTTTTGCAACGCCATTTTATATCAAATTGTGGATTAATTTTGATGTAATAAACGACCTTTATTAAAGGATACAAATCAAATAATTTCACTTCCCCGGTGATGTTTTGAGGTATACATTAAACATAGGCGTAGGCCGTGGACATTTTTACAGGAGAAAATGCGTTAAATTTCCGTGGTATCAGTTTTAGAAAACTTTTTTTGGAAAACTCTCTAATATGGGTGTGGCGCCATATTGCTTCTTATGGCAGATCCACAGATGTCTCTCATTTGAGCATAGTCAGTCCGTCCATTTTTTGTACTTGGTCAAAGCATGGACTGGATGCTAGGCACTGGCATCACAATCAAACCTAGTTAGTTTTGCTATTATGATCAGTTTGCCGGGATATTTCAAAGATTGATTCTTTGACATAAATTCTGCTCTTGGCAGCAGTCGCAGATCCTCTCCAGAGACAATAAATTGGTCTCTCTCTGCTGAAAGCGTATGGATCTCACTGCACATTCTGGCTGAGGAATCTGCCAATAGAAAAACCGCCTTAAGGATCAGATTCTTTAGACTAACCGAACCCAAAGGTTCGAAAGGGTGCTTGGCTAGTACATTAATTACCAAAGATAGACTCCAGGCTGGAATGACTACCGGTTGTCTCGGTTGGAAATTGCTCATTCCCTTCACCATCACATTTAACTGGGCCACCGCTGGACTATCCCTGTTGGCTAGACAAGGGCTAACTGATGGCAAAGCTGACTTGTATCCAGCAATCATGACAGGAGCTAATCCTGTAAAGAATAGCTCACAGAGAGTCTGCTATTTGCTGAATAGTGGATTGAAAGGGATCAATATCCTTTCCTTCACACCATTCTGCAAATTTGTTAACCTTGTGGTTATATGACTTGAAGGTTGACCTCCTCCTTGCGGTTGCAATGAACCTCACAGCCTGTTGAGAAAAACCTTCTGACATGGAATGCTCGATAACATCCACGCAGTCAATTTGAACATTTCGGGGTGCTCATGTAGGAAGCGGCCCTTGGCCTGGGAGATTTTGTCCGGAATCTCTGGCAGCTGCACTGGTTTGTCCAGCAGCAGATCCAGAAGATCCGTGAACCATGCTCTGCTGGGCCAGAATGGTGCTATTAGCAGGACCAGGCACGGCTCTTCCTTGATCTTCACTAAGACCTTCGGTAGAAGGATGGTGGGTGGATATGCGTATCAGTGCATCCCTCTCCAGCTTATCTCCAGAGCATCTATATCGACAGCATTTGGATCTGGAATCGGCGAGACATAAGTCATGATTTGAGCATTTTCCTTTGTGGCGAACAAGTTCATGTTGAGTCTGCCCCAATGCTTGAAGATCCTTCGTAGAATCGGAGGGTTGAGAGACCATTCTGTAGGTAGAATCCTCTTTCAGCGAGACAAAGCATCCACCAGAATGTTCAATCGACCAGGAATGTGAACTGCTTTCAAAATAACTGAGTAATTCCTGCACCATTGAATCAAGTGCCACACCTTCATACACACTGTGGGTGACTTGGTCCCTCCTTGGTGATTTATGTATGATACCACTGTCGAATTGTGTGACCACATAAATATCACCTTGCCCCCTCTTTCTGGAAGAAATCTCTCCAGTACCAGTTCCACTGCCATCATTTCTAACAGAATGATATGCAGCAGACTCTAGGAGATTCTGATGCTCTTTCCACCACACAAGATGCAACATTATTGGCTCCAAAACTGGTACCAGCTTTGACAGGGTTCTGTACTCTGTTTCCACAGAGACATCAGATACAACTGGATAGGTCTTCGCATAAAAGCAGCGTATGGGATTATCTTCTCTATGGAGACCATCATTCCCAGCATCTGAAGAAACCTCCTCACCTGAATGTGGTTTGCCAATCGAAAGCTTTTGAGGATGGCTATCAGAGACTCCACTCTGATCGACTTGCATTACCAAATAAACGAAGTGTTGAGTGGGTGTTAACTCAGATTTCTCCTTGTTGACTATCCAGCCTAGATCTGAAAGTAATTTCAGAGTCAGAGCAGTATCCATCTAACCTGGCTGGCGTGTCCGCCTCGATAAGTCAATCGCCTATGTAGGTGTGAAGCACCATGTTCTCTCTTCTGAGAAATGCTGTCACCGCTAGGACCACTCTGGTGAAACCCATTGGAGCTGTCGACAGGCCGAATGGGAGGGCTACAAACTCCAAAACACAGTTCTGAAACGTGAATCTCAGAAACTTGTGACAACCCTTGTTCATTGGAATGTGGAAATATTCATCTTTCAGATCGATTGACACACATCACATTCCTTTCCTCAATCCTGCCATTAACGTCCTCAGTGTTTCCATCTTGAACAGAGGCATATGGATAAACCAATTTAATGGCCTGATATTGAGTACAGGGCTCCAACAGACCCCCCCCCCATGCCTGAGATTGAGTATGGGTCTCCATCCCCCTGTGCTCTTGAACATATTTGAACAGAAGCCCGGAGTGTTCTGGTTTACTGGCTTTATTGCTCCCTCCAGAAGCAAGCCTGACACTTCATTTTGGATGACTTCTAACTTGTCTAGCTCCCTTGGTACAGGAGTCCAGACAGGTGGCAAAGACACATTTTGTGGGGGGTAGTCCCACCACTCTGCCATGTACCCCTGGGATATCCATCCTAGGACCAGACTGTCTGACGTCACACTTCGCCAAGCCTCGACGAAACGCAAGAGCCTTCCACCCACTATAGGTGCATTAATGCCTGTCACACAGGTGCAGTCCAAATGGATGCAAAGGGAGCTACCATACCCTCAGGTACGATCCGCTTCCTTCTTTCTGCCCTTAGAGGATTTCCCCATGCCCCTGCCCTTCCCACCTCTCGGGCAATCAGGGCCACCACTATGTAGGTGGCTGAGAAGACCCAGCATGAGCATTAGAAGCTGGCATGGCTTTCTCCTTGCTCTTATGCGTCTTCTGTTTCTTACAGGCAGGCTGAGCGACCGACGGTTTAGATGCAACCCCTAATGCGTGCGCTTGACACACTAGCTCCAGTTGCATGTCAACCACAAGACGACCTTGTGCGATGTTGGCTGTGTCCTCTAAGTTGGCCCACACTTGCCCACCAAAGATGCTTGGACCATTCAGGGGGGGTCCCATGTAACCTCTCCCTGACAGGACATCTGCCTCCTGGACTTGGTCACACGGACCTGCACCCGTGCCAGCACGTCCATTGACAGCACAAGGCCATCATTGACACACGAAAGCACTGAAGGTGGCATAGGGTGGCCTGCCCCTGCTTCAGTCCACACCGACTGAAGCAAATGATAAGAGTGGTTGACAGATGCATAGCTGCCATCACACCCTCATCACACAGGGACATGACTTCTGAGTGCGCGTGTCTTCAGTCCACTAGTGCCTGAGCAGGGCTACCCACTCCAGCACTAGGGACGCCAAGGACCCAATGGTCATCATCCGTGACCGTCGGTACCATACCATAGTGCTCATATTCCACATTGGGAATACGGCACCTTGACCACACCTCCCTAGAGGTTGCAGGGAGTTGGCTCACTGAAGAAAGTTATTTCGCAAAAATTGCCTCCAACAATTACTTGAACTTGGGATCCAGTCCTATAGACTGGATCCTAGCCGCGGGCAAGAACCCCATACATATGGATGCAACCGATGGACGGGGCATGTCTTCCTCGGATGTGGTCAAGAACGCTGACGGATCCACCCTGGCCAGTCAAGCCAGAGTATTGGATCAGTCTATCTCTGAAGAAGATACCTGCGTAAACAATCACCCGTTGATGTGCCTACAGGTTTACCAACAGTGTCCTCCCGGCAAGGAGAGACTGCTGGATAGCCAACAACACTGGTACCATGCAGTTCCGCCGCCACCCCATGAAACAGGCTGTTCCTTGGAGTAGGCCTGCATGGAAAACTATGCATACCTGTGACGAGTCCAGAATCATAGCCATACACGGGCACCATGGGCACCCCATGTGTGGTCGCTGGACCAGGCGAGATAGATGTATACCACGACTGACCAGCAACACCCAATACCGGTACTGGTGTGGCCTTAACTACAAGCGGAGTGGCTGCCATGGCTTGCACCAAAACAGACAAATGGAGGACGGTTCTGTCCAGGATGGAATCAACCTCCATACACTCCACCCATGGTATCTCAGGCCGCAACAACCTCTCCTCTTCTGCCTCCTCATCCTCAGACCCTGAAGAGTCGTCACAGGATGAGGAGACACTGGAGCCATCTTGGTGGATGCTCCCATGCCTGATGGACACGCTACCGCCACCTGGAGGTGGCAGCAGAGAAGCAGTACCCGCCAGCCCAGAGCCCGATGGGACCACCAGGGGTGGGCCATACGAGATGGCAACCCCGGTAGCCAGACCACAAGGACAGGGTCCATACCAGACATGGGAGAGGTTAGGCCACAGGCTTTGGGATCAAAGACGACACCAGCGTGGGCAGGACGCTCTGCAAGAAGCCTTGCTTAACGGGCCCAAACCACGCCATGGGTGCCATCTCCGATCCTTCAGATGAGAAGTGCCCACAGGGGCCGAAACGGACACTCTTCAATTTGCTTTCAGACCGCCGGACCCCGCATCAGACCCAGCCAATTTCTTCTGGGAAAGGTACTTAAACATCAGATCGACAGGCCACACTGAACAAAAATCACATCGGTCATCAACGTTACATTTGGAACACCGGAAACAGACATATTCCTTAAACGCAACCCACAAGAACTTATGACACTTGGTGCACGACGGAGGAGCGGGCTTGGCCTGTAAAACAAGCACAAGGCCTCAATAAACAAGCGATTCGACACATGACAGAAGGCAGACATATAATTTTCAAATAGTTTGACAATAGATTATAAGTTAACCCTCCAGCACCCAACACCCGAAAGGTTATAACCAAGATTGAGTAAGCTGGCGATAAGAACGTGAACACCTATAAATTGATCCTGCGGGATGTATAAACGGAACCAGGAACGGTATCGGATACATTCGCGGTGAATTTGAGAATCAATTCTGAAATTATACTACACGGACGAATGACAAATGATACAAGAAGGAAACAACAGAATGAATTAACACAACTGCTGTAGAACACAGTAGAGCTGCAGTACACACATCTAATCAAGAATTTTGAAATAACCGATCATTGCAAACAGCGCAAAACGCTGTTTAAGTTCATAAGTTTCTGGTACTAAACGCATGTAGCCGCAAAGAATAAGATGCGCGAATTAACGACACATTTCCTTCACCAAAATAATCCGAGCTGCAAAAAGGGTGTGACATCACACGCCCGGATCATGCGGTTGAACGACGTAAGCCAATTTAGTGTTAAAAAACTGAGACCATGCCTGAAACATTTCATATTACTGCCTGATCACTGTTCGGGCTTAAAGGAGGCGATCATACCTGGCATATTTCATTGCACCATACGTCCTAGTTCCGGGGTCAGAAAATGGGACATACAACACACACAAAATTTCAGAGACAATTCTCCACTATAACTAGATTATAAACAGAAATACACAACCTGGGTGTCGGTGGCATTTTCCATGGTAATCCAATTATATATGCAGTAAAGAATCAGGAACAGTAGCACAGAAAATAATCACAACAAATTATAGATATTTCTCTGCACAGAAAAGGCATGTTGTTCTTGTTGCTATGCAAACAAGAGTAGTTGGCTCATGGTAGCGGGTACCCGTTTGTTGGGGCGGATACCCGGTTCCAGGAGCCAGTTAGAGCGTTCTAAATCTGAAGATTCTTAGGGTACAGAACCTTAGGTTGCTGTTATCAATAAGTAATGAAATGATAAGTATTGATTGAAGGAGAATTAATCGGTTTCTGTCCCTTCCATACTGTTAAAGTTTTTTCATTCGACTATTACGTTTGCGTAGAGAACATTTTTGTAACTGCGCGAGTAAATTTACTCTACGGAAAAGTCCCAGTCAAATACAGCCATTGACACCATCAGGTTGTATGATATCACCAGGCCAAGGATCCCATTCTAGTTACACCAGGTGTTAACAGACTCTCCTCTGGTGGGAGGGTGTGTTAACCCTTTAAAACTGCCAAAAGCCAGACTCTGGTGTAATCTTGAAATATCCATTTGTTCACCCGGAGAAGACTATTTATTAAATTTTACTACTGGAATGATTTACTTGCTAATCAAGCCAGTTATTGCAGGGGTAATATTTCAAAGATAGTCTTCTCCTGATCTGCAAATGGAAATTTTCTGTGAGAAACTCAGACTTTTCTTGACAAAACCTTACCATTGAAGTGTTAAATTATACGAGTTATTGCACAAAACATAATCGAATAAAATACAATGCCGTAAAAACAGAATTCTATCGCACAAATGCTAAAGAGAATCACCATATCTGCTAAGTGATTAAGGCTTTTAAATAATCAGTGGGGCTTGTAGAATCTGGTGAAGTCCAGTCTCGCTGGCTGGTTGATTATCCAGATTAATTTCAACTCTTGTGAAGCGATGAAGGGATGACATGTTAGGTTTAACTGTTTGACTGTTGCAAGCCACCAGGCAATAATTTCAATGTGCAATAACTCTGAAGCTGCTGAATATTTTGAAAACAATTTGACTGAAAGTTGTTGGTGGCTTAGCTACCAACAACTTTCAGTCAAATTGTTTTCAAAATATTTAGCATATCCAGTGTTAGAGTGCATGGAAAATGTAGTCTGCAGAAATTAATCAGGCAGCCAGTTAAAAGTTGCATTAGTCATGGATGAGTGCCAATGTCTAATGAGTTGCTGGATTATTGATTACCCAGTATTGCTGAATATAGGTAATGAAGCTTTAACTGCGTAGACATAAAGCGTTATTACTTAAATGATTTTTCCACAACTGGGCTTAGGCACAATGTCAGGTTAACCTGTTAATGGTCAAGTCAGTCAGAACTGACGTCTGCAGTGTTCCTAAGTGATATCTATTTGTCTCACTATTAAGACAAATATACAGGAATGCTGTTGATTATTTTGAAAATAGTTTAATTGCGATCTGTGGAAATAGGTTCCAGATAAATTCGTTTCAAAATATTCAACAGAATATTCCTCACATCATAATGAATAAGTTGTTTTTGGCCCGTAAAGGTGAAATGGTTATAGTCTGTGACATACATGTACATGTAAACTGCGCAATATATCCCACCTTTCTGCCGTAGTGAAGATCTGTTATCCCTGTGATTTCGATAATTTGTTGACCGGAGATCGGTGACGGGTAATCCGAACAATCTGATTCTCTCGCTAAGCAATTGATCCTCGGTCCTGAATGCCGGATTATGAGGATGAATAAAGGCACCGTCTGGATAACCCTGAAATCTGAAATTTTGTCCCGGCTTCAATGTAATTTTGTCGAATGACGGGTTGTATAGAGACAGGTCGCGAGGTGTGACTACAAAACAAAAGTTTATTTAACCCTTTAATGATCAAGTCCATCAATTCCGGACATTGTAGTGGTCTCGAGAAGTTTTAATTTGAAGGTCAAGAAGACAACTATTGACAATTTACCAATGGCATGACTGATAAATAACCGAGCCAGTCATTACAGTGGCAAATTTTCAAAATGAATCTTCTCTTGGTCTTCAAATGGAAATTCACAACAAAAATTTTTTTTTTTAATCTTGACCATTGGAGGGTTAAATTATTATTTTTTATGTGATTATATTTAATTTACAAAATACTGATTTATTTGTGAAAAATATTAATATTTTTACCCACTTTTAACAACATTTGCAAGATTTTAGCTGTCTTAAACACATCAACACTATTTCAACCTTGACACATGAAATAATTTTTTATTTGTCATCTTTGCTAGATAAAATGCTTCTTGTTAAGATGAAATCAATATTTCACTAAATTGAATTTGATGCCACAGGCAGCAACAAACTTTGATCAAACTATATATCCAATATAGTCAATTAGATTTATCTCTTTATGAAACCCGGTTTTATTGAATTCAAAATGAAGATGCTTAACCCTGTCATGACGAAGATGGCCACTGATCAAAAATAGCATTCTTTTCCAATTGATATTTAATATGCAAATTTTTTTTAATTCTTGAGCAAAATTAATCATTAAAGGGTTAATTTCCATAAATCCGAGTAAATAATTTCTATATAATAACTCCTAGAAAACAGGATTTTCAAATGACATATGTTTATTTTGAAAACATTATTGCTGTAAGATGTTTCTCCATGCTGTACACCATGCTTTGAATTATGTGCACTGTAACAATTGATATTTTGAACCTGGTGTCAATAAGATAACTAATAGACAAGTGTTATGCAATTTATCTGTCTGCCTGCTGAATTTTGGCAGACTACATTTTCCATGGTGTTTAACTCTGAACCTGCTGAATATTTTGAAAACAATTTGACTGAAAGTTGTTGGTGGCTAAGCCACCAACAACTTTCAGTCTAATTGTTTTCAAAATATTCATCATATCCAGAGTTATTGTCCATTGAATTTATTGCCTTGTGGTTTGCAGCGGTCAGACAGTGGTCTTGGACACTGTCTATTTTCAGCTGAAGGGAAGACCATTTTTCAAAAATCTTACCACTGTATTAATTGGCTCGCTAAATGTGGAAAATATTTAAAAATTAGTTTTCTCTTGGCATATAACTTGATCAATTAAGGCTTAATACGACAACAAGCATGCCAACAACACAACAATTTTACCCACGGGTAGCTTCGATCTATGTGAATAAAATTCTAAATTCATAGTACTCATAGAGATAATAATATCCAACTTCTATAAGCATCAACTTCTGAAATCTGACCAGATAATAAGACCATATATATATATATATATATATATATATCCATAAACACTCTACAACTCGGTACTCAAGTCAACAATAATCAACAATAGCTAAATGTCATTAGCCGCTCTTGACAACTATCACAACAAAGCTTCCCACTTGGCGTGTATGGCCAACATAAAGCGTAATACATTAACCACTAATTAGCCCACACCTGATTGTTAGTCGTTTCTCATACCTACCGTGGGAGCCAGTATCAGATTACAAACTCTGTATTGTATACATGACTATACCTGCCATAATTTACAGGTAGTTTTCATGAATAATTCAGTGATGATCAAACGTTTATGATTGACTCAAGGGAGTTAGATGTGCCTTAATGTTTCAAGAAGGACTAAGAAGATTATTAGGTGAAAGTGAATTAGGAAAAGCTTATGTCTTACTTATATGGTATTAAGTATTAACCCTTTCAACACCGAATCCCATAAGAATCTTACAGGTGATATATTAGCTATCACTATAATATTGTGACAGACAGCAATGGCTGGCAGCTAAATTATTTTCCTAACAAGCAACATATAATATTTGTAAACATGTAAAAAAAAAACGTGTTGCTGCTCTGGAATCTGTAGTATTTAAGGGAACAATACAAACTTTCACTAGTTTGCTTGGTCTATGAGGCATCATCGCAAATCACCACAGTCATCGCCTTGACTTGAGGCCAAATATAAATGTCCTCTTGCCCTCTTGAAAATGGTTTCTGAAGAGTTGCCTTTCATTCAATTTCCAAGTGCACACAAACTCAATGAAGCACACACTCAGTCAAGCATGCACAGGACGAAATAATACCCACTTTTCTTTGACAAATGTGGGGATAACTATATAATATATTGACTATACTTACTTGAGTACAATTATTTGTTAAATATAGGCAAAGTATGGTACAATACAGTTAATTTTCCAAGGGCACAAGCATTTGGGGCAACTCAAGCTATTTCTCAATTCTCTTCATAATAGCTAGAGTTTTTGGCCTCTGTAAGCTTTAATGCACTTTACATTAAAGTCTACTTTAACCCCAAATGCTCTACTTCATTCAACGGATCTTGTAGCAGTAACTAACCTCATGGTTCTATGCATCCCATGGATTGTGTAGCACATATCAGGCATACATTACAGGTTTAGATTGATTACGAGCCCAGGCATTCTTCCGGATCTCGTGAGATTCCATTGAGATAAGTACTCCTCCGAGAGGCGTGTAGTCTCCCGAACCATGCAACAGCCCTATCTCAATGCCATACTCACGCCGAGTTGAACGAAACCATGCATTCTTCCGGATCTCGTGGGACTGCATCCATATAGGTACTGCGTCGAGATGCACACGCCTCCCGGTTGTGGGAACATTTATTCCGATGGTCTACCCACGCCGAGTTGAATGTTTCCTAAGTCATTCTTCCTGACCTGTAATATCTCCAGTACATTAACCATAACAGATCTTGTGGTTAATGTTTTCTACTACTAGCTACACCAATTGGATGAGGTAGGGAGGGGGAGCTTATTGTCTGGCTCCATCAGTTTCCATGGCCCGCAGCCTCGTATGTAAGTGGGAGCCAGACAAGTTTCTGACGACTGGGTCTGCCCCATTTTGCCAAAATATAGTTTATTGGTTTGTTAACTGTAGCTTGTAAGCAGACATCTATACAGCATTACAGTTATCAATCCACATTAAATCTTTCTTGTTGTTGTTTGTTAGCATAAACCTGCATAATTAGACAAATTTAATTGGCAATCCGTTCATCACTGTTGCTAACTGACGGGGGGGGGGGGGGGGGGGGGGGGTGTAGAACCAAATGTAACTGTCCTAGTCCACTCTGCAATGATACGGGTAACTCATATACCAAATTTGATCAACTTTGATCTCTTCTTTTGAAGCTTTCTTACGCTTGATCTGGTTGGATCGAAATCCGAACATCAGTGCTCTGTTCTGCACTTGCTTTTATACTCTCAGATCCAGTTACAGTTGCTCCTTGGTGTAACCGGGATCAGAGAAAATCCGGTTAGGTGTAACCGGAAATTCTGTTTTGTAAAGGGAAATGTTGTATTTGTAACCAAAAATTACGTTTTGTAACTGGATTTGTGTTTTGTGTAACCGGATTTATTGAATCCTGTAACCGGAAATAATTTTGGTGTAACTAGATTTTTTGACTGTTGGTTAGGCATAACAGGAAAATTGGTTTTGGTGTAACCGTTAAACTTTTGATTGTTCTTTTTATAGGTTAGTGTAACCGTAAAAAATCGTTTTTTTGTGAATGTTGGTGTAAAGTGAGGTGACGTCCATGGTGACTAGGATTGTGTGGTCGGATAATTTGCCAAATTTGTCTAGTTTATTAATGAAATCTGTAGTGTCCCGAAGTATGAAGGGATGTCATGAAGATGAATTTTCAGGTGTTCATCTATGAAGCTACTGATATGTTCAGTAGGGCAGCCATTGCCACTTATAATTGGTCTGCCTGATGTAGGAGTGGTTTGCTTGTGGATTTTTGGTAGTAGATAAAAATGTGCAATACGTGGGTTATTCGGCAAATTACCCGACCACACAATCCTAGTCACCATGGATGTCAACTCACTTTACACCAACATCCCTCATTATGAAGGACTCAGAGCAGCCGCTCAACACATCCGAGAATTCAGTATGCCTGGCGATCTTACACCTAGGTCACTACTTGACCTACTGTCTATAGTACCGAGATGTCATAATTTTGAATTTAATGGCCAACAATATCTCCAAACTGGAGGGATGGCAATGGGTGCCAAAGTAGCACCAACATATGCCATCATCTTCATGGCCCAATTAGAGAAAAAACTACTTTCTAAAGCACCACACAAACCGGCCCTCTATCTCCACTACATCGATGACATTTTTATGATTTGGACATCTAGTCAACAAAAACTAGATGAATTCATCAACTATATGAATATATCACATCACGCTATCAAATTCACTGCCAAACAATCCACGGCCAAAGTGAGCTTTCTGGAAACTTATGTATACATTGATACAGGCCTTACAATTAGTTTCGACCTGTACTGTAAACCCACAGACACACCTGGATACCTACACTATCAATCCGCACATCCCCACTCCACCAAACATTCCAACCCATATGGACAATTCCTTTGACTATGCAGAATCTGCAGCAAGGATATTGAGTTCCACACACATGCCCTTGAACTCATTGGATACTATCAGAAGAGAGACTATCCTCCCGAGCTTCTTCTGACTAGTTATCAGAAAGCTTGTACATGCTCAAGACATGATCTACGTGCCATGCATTATGGACTTCCATATTCAAAGCCATAAAGCAAAGAAAATCATCCAAAAGAACTGGGAACTGCTAGAAATCAGCCCCATATGCAGAAGCACATTCGACACACCACCCATGTTTGGCTATAGAAAGAATCCCACTTTCAAAGACACCCTTGTTTCAGCCAAATTTGATTTTCCTGCCAAAATTGGATTCCAAGGAAAAACTCCTGAACCATATCTATCCATGCACCAGGAAAAAATATTTTTTCTGTCACAAAATGGACAGTAAGCATGAGTTCACAAGTACTCACACGGGCTTAAAATACTGATGTAAAGTAGACATATTGTGACGCCCGCAATGTCATATACTTACTCACATACACTTCATGCCACAAACAGTATGTGGGTGAAACCAAACATGAGTTCCACATACGAGTGAAGGAACACTTACAGGATATTAAAAAACACAAAGATACCCCGGTTGCACAACATTTTAATTTGCCCAATCACGTGTCCTTCGAAATTATACACGTTCTCCCTCACGACCCCGAGGACTCGGATAAAATTTATATCAGAAAAGAACAAGAGAAATACTGGATACACCAACTCCATATGCTGGATCCTATAGGGATCAATCATGCAGGCTGGTGATTCCAAAATCTGAGTTGTTTTCATTCTAAATGTAATTGTCCTCTTTCACTTCTCAATGATTTGATTAAATTCCATCTGAAGGAATCTGAATTGTCTTACAATCAATTTGATTTTTTGATCCTACCATGAAATGCTCCCCACCCCACCCTAAGGTGGGGGGGGGGGGGAGAGGGAAGTTGGAGACAAATGTTTAATTCAGTCTTGCACTCAGCAATATGGGTAACTCACATACCATATTTCTTTGAATTCTGTCCAATGGTTTTAGAGGAGTTGCTTTACATTCAATTTAACTTTTTAACCTACACCTCTGACCTGGAGTGGAGGCAAATGCAATTGTACTCTTACTTCTCAATGATTTGATTAAATGTGGTTGAATTCCATCCAATGGAATCGGAGTTGTCTTAAAATCAATTTGATATTATGATCCTCCCATGAGATGCTCCACCCCCCCCCCCCCCCCAAGTCCACCAACCTGGGTGGCAGAGAAACAAATGTTTAATTCAGTCCATTTTACCTCAGCAAAATGGGAAACTCACAAACCAAATTTGGTTGAATTCTCTGCAATGGTTTTAGAGGAGTCGCATTACAATCAATTACCAGATGCATGCACGCACATGAGCATACACACCCACACCCACACACACACTTCGAAAACCTTGGGGATAATCATAACCGTGACTGTCGATATCGATGTCAATATCGTGTTAATCATCGCCACCGATACTCAACCCTTAGGCAACTGAATCATTAGATTCCCTTCGATATCATAATAACTTTATTTTGGAGACAAAGATCTGGGAAACTTTTGTGGCCAAAGAGCTCTCAGCAATATCAATTCAAAAATATACATGATCATTTGTTCTTCTACTGGCTCACAGCATAGTGAATTTCTGACATCGAGCATTAAAGGTTAAATCTGGGAAGATGTTTATAATGCTAATGTTACGATAGAAACCGTTGACAACGGAGGAATAAAGCAACATCTTAACTGAAAACATTCCGCCATTTATTATGCAGTAATGACTGCCTTTGCCTTTGTGTTTGTGGAATTAATTAGTGAGATTATAAGAATGATTAATTATTAATAAAGAATTACATCCTGTAGAGGAAGTGATCGTGATCTTCGTCACATATTTCAGAGGACAGTAGTCTGCTGTTTATGGATACAAACATAATTGGCTTCCATCTCATGCGGCTATCTGTAAATCTCACACATTTTGGGAATTTATGGTAAAAATGGTCCGAGGGTGCTCTGACCCTGAATGCAGGAAATGTCAATTTCCCTTTCTCCGAGATCTAACAATACTCACCATTCTGTTACTTCTGATATACAGCTGGCCCTGACAGCGGCTCTAGGATTATAGACTTAGAAAGCTTTACCGACTCCTGGGAACCGGGTACCCGGCTCCCCACTGCCGAGTACCCGTTTACCATAGAGCTCATATTGTTTGCATAGCCACCAAACAAGAGAAAACTATGGCTTGCCTCCGTGGGGCTGGGAGGCTGGGTCCGTAACAGAATGGTGAGTATTGTTAGATCTCGGAGAAAGGGAAATTGACATTTCCTGCATTCTCCTTCGATCAATACTCACCATTCTGTTACTTCTGATATACACCAGATTTGATCAGTCACCTGGTGGGAAGGGGCAAGCCATACATGCTAATTTTGCCCCTTGGAGAAAGATTTTAGACTTCAAACTTGACTAACGGAGACCTAAAAGGACCGTCAAGTTTACGGAACCGAATCACATTCGCGTCACAGCCCCCCCCCCCTTTTTCCTCCTAAGAAAAGGGAGAGAACTAACGAACATGTATCTCGCCTGAAACACCAATATGCCAAGAGGGTTAACTACTCCCTGCATATCGCTTGTATTAGCCTGGAATGAGCATGAATATATAAGATGAATGAACATGATACATATACATAATACAAAAAACTCTCACTTGTTGAATTACCTTATGATAACAGGACTTCAGACGTACCGCCCACAACCATACACCGGTTCGGCCATCAGTGACACAATCTGGTTGACATCCTCTCGCTTGACCATGTCTGCTTTAGGTTCTTTTCTTACCAAAGTGAAAAAAGGGGAAAAGCAGTGTGGTCACTAACTATCGTTTCAAAACAGCTAAAGCGAGTGGATTGGCTGAGTCTGACACATCCCTCATATAGTAATCCGTAAATGAGGACTCACAGTGCCATTGTGCAACGGCCATGATGTCCTCTAACGGAACACCATTGTAAAGGGCGGTCGAGGCGGCTATTCCTCTAACATCGTGTGCCCTTACGCCCTGCACCTGGTGCCCAGTCGCCATCTCATGAGTAGTCTGAATGCATTCGACCACCCAACGAGAGATAGTATCCATGGATGCGGCGCCATAAGGCTTTTTATGGCAGATCCACAAATGTCTATCGTTCGACCGTAACGAGTCAGTCCGTTTCTTGTACTTAGTCAAAGCACGGACCGGGCACCAGACACTGGCATCACGATCAAACCTGGTTAACTTCGGTATAATGATCGGTTTGCCGGGATATTTCAAAGATTGGTTCTTTGACATAAATTCTGCTCTTGGCAGAAGACGCAGACCTTCTCCAGAAACAATAAATCGGTTCCTCTCTGCCGAAAGCGCATGGATCTCACTGCGCCTTCTAGCTGAGGAAGCTGCCAATAGAAAGACCGCCTTTAGAGTCAAATGCTTTAGACTAGCCGAACGCAACGGTTCGAATGGGTGCTTGGCCAGTACATTAAGCACTAAAGATAGACTCCAGGCTGGAATGACTACCGGTTGTCTCGGTCGGAGATTGCTCATTCCCTTCAGCATCACGTTTAACTGGGCCACCTCTAGACTATCCCTGTTGGCTAGACAAGGGATAACTGATGCCAGAGCTGACTTGTATCCAGCAATTGTGACGGGAGCTAGTCCTGTAAAGAACAGCTCACAGAGAAAATCTGCTATTTGCTGAATAGTGGATTGAAAGGTATCAATACCCTTTTCTTCACACCAGTCTGCAAATCTGTTAACCTTGTTGTTATATGACTTGAAGGTTGACCTCCTTCTCGCAGCTGCGATGAAATCAGCAGCCTGTCGAGAAAAGCCTTCCGACGTGGAACGTTGTTTGACAACATCCACGCAGTCAATTTGAACATTTCGGGACGCTCGTGTAGGAAGCGTCCCTTCGCCTGGGAGATTATGTTCGGAATCTCGGGCAACTGCACAGGATTTTCCACCAGCAGATCTAGAAGATCCGTGAACCACGCCCTGCTTGGCCAATACGGCGCTATTAACAGGACCAGACACGGTTCCTCCCTGACCTTCACCAATACCTTCGGTAGAAGAATGGTGGGTGGATACGCGTAAGCGTGCATCCCTCTCCAGCTTATCGCCAGAGCGTCTGTATCGACGGCATTTGGATCTGGAATCGGCGAGACATATGTCATGATTTGAGCATTTTCCTTTGTGGCGAACAAGTCCACGTTGGGTTTGCCCCAATGCTCGAAGATCCGTCGTAGAACTGGAGGGTTGAGGGACCATTCTGTTGGCAGAATTCTCTGTCTGCGAGACAAAGCATCCGCCAGAATGTTCAATCGGCCAGGAATATGAGCTGCTTTCAAAACAACCGAGTAATTCCTGCACCATTGAATCAAGTGCCACACCCTGATGCACAGGGTGGGCGTCCTGGTCCCTCCTTGGCGATTTATATATGATACTACTGTCGAATTGTCCGACCGTATCAATATCACCTTGCCCCTGATCATCGGAAGGAATTCTTCCAACGCCAGTTCCACTGCCATCATTTCCAACAGATTGATATGCAGCTGACTCTCCGGGAGAGTCCATGTGCCCGAGACTTGGTGTTCTCCCAAGCAGGCACCCCACCCTTCCAGCGATGCGTCCGTGTAGACGGACAGCTGGGGGCGGGGTAGGTGCAGCGAAACCCCTATTAGGAGATTCTGACGCTGTTTCCACCATAGAAGATGCGATATTATCGGCTCCAAAACTGGCACCAGTTTTGACAGGGGTTCTGTTCTCTGTTTCCACAGAGACATCAGATACAACTGGATAGGTCTTCGCATTAGAGCAGCGTACGGGATAACCTGCTCCATGGAGACCATCATGCCCAGCATCTGAAGGAACCGCCTCGCCTGAATGTGGTTTCCCACTCGAAAACTCCCAAGGATGGCTAACAGAGACACCACTCTGGGCTCTGACGGGTAAACCCTGCCCTCCTCGAGGTCGAATCGCATTCCCAAATAAACGAAATGTTGAGTGGGTGTCAACTCGGATTTCTCCTTGTTGACTATCCAGCCTAGATCTGAAAGTAACTTCAGAGTCAGAGCAGTATCCACGTTCAACCTGGCTGCCGAGTCTGCCTTGAGCAGCCAGTCGTCTATGTAGGTGTGTAGCGCCACGTTCTCTTTTCTGAGAAACGCTGTCACCGCAAGGACCACTCTTGTGAAAACCCTCGGAGCTGTCGACAGGCCAAACGGGAGAACTGTAAACTCCCATACTTGATTCTGAAACGCAAATCTCAGAAACCTGTGCCAACTCCGATTGATCGGAATGTGGAAATATGCATCTTTCAGATCGATCGATACACACCACATTCCTTTCCTCAATCCCGCCATTACCGACCTCGGTGTTTCCATCTGGAACCGAGGCGTATGGATAAACCAATTTAATGGCCTGAGATTGAGTATGGGTCTCCATCCCCCCGTGCTCTTGGGGACAAGGAACATGTTTGAATAGAAGCCTGGAGTGTTCCGGTTTGCTGGTTTTATTGCTCCCTTCAGAAGCAAACCCGACACTTCCTTTTGAACGGCTTCTAACTTGTCTGGCTCCCTTGGTACGGGTGTCCAGACTGGTGCCAAAGACAGATTTTGTGGCGGAAAGTCCCACCACTCCGGCATGTAACCCTGGGATAACCATCCCAGGACCAGACTGTCTGACGTCACACCTCGCCAAACCTCGACGAAACGCATGAGCCTTCCACCCACCATAGACGCCTCGACGTCTAACGGGGTTGTCCGGCTCGCAGTCCGCCCCCCCCCCCCCTTTCTTAACGAGAGAGAGTGAGAACCATTTCGTTCTAGGTACGACGGGTATAACTGGCACCGCTGTTCCTGTCGCACAGGTGCGGTCCAGGCGGATATGAAGGGAGCTTGCGTACCCTCAGGTACGCTTCGGCCCCTTCTGTCCGCCCTTTGAGGCCTTACCCTTACCCTTCCCCTTGCCCTTACCACCTCTAGGGCGGTCCGGAGCAACATTGGGGAGGGTAGGCGCCTCTACAGCCTTCCTGGGTTTCTTTGCCGGCGGCGGCTCAGAAAACCCAGCCGAAACAGAAGTCGCAATAGGCCTGGCTTTCGCCTTGCCCTTATGCTTCTTCTGTTTCTTCGAAGGCTGTCCGGTTAGCGGCTTGCCCACAGCCCCTAGTGCGTGCGCTTGCCGCACCAGCTCTAGCTGGAGATTCACCGCTAACCGATTCTGCGCAATGCTGGCGGTGTCCTCTAAGATGGCCCGCGCCTGGCCACCAAAGATGCTAGGCCCTGTCAGGGGCGTCCCAAGAAGACGCTCCCTGACTGCCGTAGCCGGACGCATATGGTCAATGACCATTTGCCTCCTGGACTTCGTCACACGCGCTTGCACCCTTGCCAATGCGTCCATTGACAGCACCAAGCCGTCATTAACGCACGATAGCGCCACAGGTGGCACAGGGTGGCCTGCCCCCGCTTCAGCCCACACCGACTGAAGTAGACGATAGGAGTGATTGACAGCGCTCATGGCTGCCCTCACACCCTCATCGCATAGGGCCAGGACTTCTTCCTGGTGTACCTGGGCTTTATCCACTAGTGCCGGACCGGGACCACCCGACCCCGCACTCTGGACGCCCAGTACCCATCGGTCATCCTCAGTGACCGACGGGACTACACCATACCTGTCGTATTCACCCCTCGGAATACGGCACCTTGCCCGCACCTCCCTGGAGGCCGCAGGGAGCTGACCCTTGGTCATCAGTTGTTTACTATAAATAGCATCCAACAAATCAATGAACCGTGGATCCAGTCCCACTGACTGGATCCGGGCCGCGGGCAAAATCCCCGTCCTAATCGACGCAACCGACGGACGGGGCGCATCTTCATCGGCCGTGGCCGAAACCACAGACGGGTCAACTCTGGCTAGCCACGCCAGAGCATCAGACCAGTCTATCTCCGAAGAAGATACCCCCGCAAACACGTCACCCGTTGACATGCTTACGGGTCTGCCAGCCATGGCCTCCCGGCCAGGAGCCACGGCTGACACGCCAGGCACTCCGCTACCACATGGTTCCGCCGCCACCCCATGAAACACTCCGGTCCATGGGGTAGGTCCGCACGGAAAACCGTACGGACCCGTAACCGTCGCGGAACCATAGCCAGCCACGGGCGCCAACGGCACCCCATGTCCGGCTGCCAGACCAGGCGAGATAGGTGAGTACCACGCCTGGCCCGGCACACCGGTTCCCCTGACGGCTGGTGACAAACCAAGCCGCGTGGAACCGGTGCACGGTAACGGATTGGCCTCAGCCGCAGGCGGAGCCGCTGACCTGGCTTGCGCCAAACCAGACAAATGGAGGCCGGTTCCGTCCAGGACGGAATCAACCTCCATATTCTCCACCTGCGGCTTCACGGGCCGCAGCAACTTCTCCTCCTCGGCCTCATCGTCTTCAGACTCCGAAGAGCCGTCACTAGACGAATAAACCGTGGAGCCGTCCTGGCGGACGGCTCCCACACCTGACGGACCGGCCACCGCTACTGGACCACCCGGAGGTGGCCGCAGAGAGACAGAACCCGTCTGGCCGAAGCCAGACGGACCCGCCAGGGGGCCGTACGAGACGGCCCCCTCGGTAACCAGTCCAGAATCCTGTCCGAAGACAGGATCCGTACCAGGCATGGGGAGAAACTGCCCCCCAACCTTTGGTAGCAGGGACGACACCAGCGTGGGCAGAACGCTATGCAGAAAACCCTGCATAGCCGGACCAAACCACGCCGGCGGTGCCATCTCCGCCACCTCCAGCTGGGGACGTGGAGCACCCCCACCGGCCGAACCGGGCGCTCCACGATTTCCTCTCGGACCGCCTGACCCCGCGTCAGACCCAGCCAAGTCCTTCTGGGCAAGGAACTTAACCATCGTTTCGACGGACCACACTGCACAAACATTACACCTATGATCTATATTACACAGGGCACACCTAAAACAGACATGGTCCTTGAACATAACACGGACAAACTTATGGCAGTCGTCACATGATGGCGGGGTTGGCTTGGCCTATAAAATAAGCACAAACCTACAATAAACAAGCGGAACGAGACACGGATGGAAGGCAGACAATTAATTTTCAAATATTTTGACTCATAAATTAACCGTAACCTCCCGCACCCCACCCCGCCACGTTACAACAACGATCGCATTGATTATGACGACAAGAACGCGGCGGGCACAACACACCCATAATAGATCCTACAGGATGTGTAACGGCTCCAGGAATCATATCGCATAGCATTCAGGGTATATTTACCAATCAATATAAATTATACTCCTAACGAACGCAGCACGATATGTGAAGAAAACAACAAAATGTATAACAACTGCTGTCTCACACGGTAAAACCGCAGACCACGCATCTACTCAAGAATTTTGAAACCACCGATCATTGCAAACCGATCGTGATCACACGAAAAACTTGATCATTCTAAAGTTTCCGGTACCATTTTTTAGTACGCAGCACCCAGAACAAGATGCGCGAATAAATGAAAAAATTTTTCTTCACATAAACATCCGAGCGACCGGGTGTGACGTCACCCGCTCGGATTCTACGGAGAACGACGTCAGCCGATATTCGTGTTAGAAATACCGTAGCAAACACCTATTTTCATATCTGCCGATCGCCTGTTGGGGTTTAAAGAAGGCGATCGTCTGGCATATATCGTTGCTAGCACACGTCCCAGATTCTATGGGGTTAGAAATTGGAACATGCGACACAACGAAATTTAGAGACCTAAGTCTTTTAACTATGGATATAAAGAACAATACAACCTGGTTATCTTGGGCGGTATTCTCCATAGTCCTTAGTTATTCCTTTAGCGCACAAACTATCACCGATTAAAGACTTAGAATCTTTTTTAAAAAACACTAAAATCCCTAATGCGAAAAGCATGTATTGCACTTGTTGCTATGCAAACAAGAATGAGCTCTATGGTAAACGGGTACTCGGCAGTGGGGAGCCGGGTACCCGGTTCCCAGGAGTCGGTAAAGCTTTCTAAGTCTATAATCCTAGAGCCGCTGTCAGGGCCAGCTGTATATCAGAAGTAACAGAATGGTGAGTATTGATCGAAGGAGAAATGGCCCTATCACAGATATTTGGATAGACTGACGGGACGGTTAGCCTGGCCTGTCACGCTATCGAAATATCTGCCATATGTCCGGTTCAGTGTCAGAGTAGCAGAAGACTCTGAGAAGCAAAATCTTTAAAATCTGTTGCTAAATACTTGCCCCTTCACAAATTTCCCCTATAAAAATGGTTGCATTTCTTGACACTGATTATTAAAGATTTTACAATTTTTCAGGGAAGTACCATGGACCGCTAAATGGCTTCACCGCTGAAAACATTAGACTTTTCAGACATTCATTTGGAACTTGGACACAATTTCTAACTATTTCAACCCATGTCAAGATTTATCAAGAAAATTAAGATTTTTGATTGGTGAATACTCATTTTCACGCCAAAAAACATTAAAAAAAAAAATATTACTACTAGAATGACTGGTTCGGTAATCGAGCCAATCATTCCACTTTGTAAAATCTCCTAACTGTCTGCCTGTTGAATTTCTGCAGACTATATTTTCCATGGGGTTTAACTCAGGACCTGTTGAATCTTTTGAAAACAATTTGACTGAAAGTTGTTTGTGGCTAAGCCACCAACAACTTTCAGTTATATTGTTTTCAAAATATCTATCGCAATTCTGCACAGACAGTTAACATATATATTTCACACTTCAAGGGTCAGGATTTGCCAAGAAAATAAAATATTTGCTTAGTGGATGTCCAATCCAAGCTCAGAAGAATATCTTTGAACATTTATCACTTAAATGAATATCTCTGTTATCCAACCAGTCATTCCAGTGTTAACTTTTTTTTAAAACGGTCTTCTTTTGGCCTAGAAATATATTAATTAATGGACATTTTTCAAAAGCACTGTTTAAACCATTTTGGCTGGGTTAACCATTTATTATATCATTGAAAGAATCCATAAGACTTACCGAGTATAAGTGCCACCTTTTAATGGTCAAGCCAGCCAAAACTGGCCATTACAGATTAGTGGCATGTTTTAGCTGCTATACATGTGACGACCATCTTGAAATCAACAATGATCCACATATACTGATAAATAATAGGCTCTTTTGTCTAAGTTTTTGTTTTATGCGTGTCACTTTATAATAGCGTATACGGTTATTTAACCCTTTAACCCTCGAATTTGTTCAAGAAAATTTAAATTTTCTCATTAAAAATGTCCATTTGTGTGTAAGATTACTGTATTCTGTGGCTGTAGTAGTAGAAACAGCCTACAGCTGCAATCAGTCTTTCTTCGCGTTTGCCCACTGTGTCTTGTCCTCAGCCGAAATCCTTAGCTTCCTCAGGCCCATTCTTGGTTTGAGTGTACCGAGTCCTGCTTTCTTGAGGTCACCTCATAGCACGCTTAGCAGATTTATGCAATGACGTCCTCTCCTGGCTTTGTATTTGCTGGCTCCGAGTAGGGCGAATTCCAAGGCTCTCTGAGCTGGCATCTCTTCTGGCATCCTTAGCACATGGCCAAACATGGACCATCTTTGCTGGGCGACTTTTACAGACAGCAGCGATGTATTACACATCTTGATAGTGCATCATTTGAATTTATGCTGTTTGGCCATCAGTGTCCGGTGAAGGTGTTTGCAGTAGCAGGCTACGAGTTTGTCTAGAGCTGCCTTTGGAGCTACCCAGCTGTTACAATTATACAGCATCAAGGATATGCTTGTGTCGGTAGTCATGTCCAAATACTGGGATTTCCACAAAATGGGTATTGACATGTCACAAACAGTGCTGTTAAGGAATGTACATTCGAAGGAAGTCATTTATTTTTAATTTGCCTCTCAAATGCTATGAAAATTAGTCTTCTTTTGGCCTCAAAATGGACATGCAATAATGAAATATTTAGATTTTCTCCTATGAAATTTTATCATTAAAGGATAACTAATCCCATCTCTTGATAGCTACATGTATTCAGGCGATCTAACACGCCAGTCATAAACTATCCAGGTAATTTTAAGCCTTTTATCACGTCAATAAGGAAAGATATTCAGGATTTAGTAGTTAAATGTTGGTACATTTCTACACCCTATGACGGCTGTCATGATTTACTTTTCAACCAATCAGAAAAACCCTGGTGTGCCTGCCTCGGTATATACGCTCAGTCATAGAGGCTCCAGCTATAGTTTGGCAAAGTGGTATAAAAGCAATCCCACAGGTAAGCTGTTGAATATTTTAAAACCAATTTGATTGGAAGTTGTTCCTGCCATAGGCTGCAACAACTTCCAGTCAGATTAGTTTCAAAATATTCAATGGGATGAGCATTATATAATAAAGAATGCAGGAAATGTCAATTTCCCTTTCTCCGAGATCTAACAATACTCACCATTCTGTTACTTCTGATATACAGCTGGCCCTGACAGCGGCTCTAGGATTATAGACTTAGAAAGCTTTACCGACTCCTGGGAACCGGGTACCCGGCTCCCCACTGCCGAGTACCCGTTTACCATAGAGCTCATATTGTTTGCATAGCCACCAAACAAGAGAAAACTATGGCTTGCCTCCGTGGGGCTGGGAGGCTGGGTCCGTAACAGAATGGTGAGTATTGTTAGATCTCGGAGAAAGGGAAATTGACATTTCCTGCATTCTCCTTCGATCAATACTCACCATTCTGTTACTTCTGATATACACCAGATTTGATCAGTAACCTGGTGGGAAGGGGCAAGCCATACATGCTAATTTTGCCCCTTGGAGAAAGATTTTAGACTTCAAACTTGACTAACGGAGACCTAAAAGGACCGTCAAGTTCACGGAACCGAATCACATTCGCGTCACAGCCCCCCCCCCCCCCCTTCTTCCTCCTAAGAAAAGGGAGAGGACTAACGAACATGTATCTCGCCTGAAACACCAATATGCCAAGAGGGTTAACTACTCCCTGCATATCGCTTGTATTAGCCTGGGAATGAGCATGAATATATAAGATGAATGAACATGATACATATACATATACATAATACAAAAAACTCTCACTTGTTGAATTACCTTATGATAACAGGACTTCAGACGTACCGCCTACAACCATACACCGGTTCGGCCATCAGTGACACAATCTGGTTGACATCCTCTCGCTTGACCATGCCTGCTTTAGGTTCTTTTCTTACCAAAGTGAAAAAAGGGGAAAAGCAGTGTGGTCACTAACTATCGTTTCAAAACAGCTAAAGCGAGTGGATTGGCTGAGTCTGACACATCCCTCATATAGTAATCCATAAATGAGGACTCACAGTGCCATTGTGCAACGGCCATGATGTCCTCTAATGGAACACCATTGTAAAGGGCGGTCGAGGCGGCTATTCCTCTAACATCGTGTGCCCTTACGCCCTGCACCTGGTGCCCAGTCGCCATCTCATGAGTAGTCTGAATGCATTCGACCACCCAACGAGAGATAGTATCCATGGGTGCGGCGCCATAAGGCTTTTTATGGCAGATCCACAGATGTCTATCGTTCGACCGTAACGAGTCAGTCCGTTTCTTGTACTTAGTCAAAGCACGGACCGGGCACCAGACACTGGCATCACGATCAAACCTGGTTAACTTCGGTATAATGATCGGTTTGCCGGGATATCTCAAAGATTGGTTCTTTGACATAAATTCTGCTCTTGGCAGAAGACGCAGACCTTCTCAAGAAACAATAAATCGGTTCCTCTCTGCCGAAAGCGCATGGATCTCACTGCGCCTTCTAGCTGAGGAAGCTGCCAATAGAAAGACCGCCTTTAGAGTCAAATGCTTTAGACTAGCCGAACGCAACGGTTCGAATGGGTGCTTGGCCAGTACATTAAGCACTAAAGATAGACTCCAGGCTGGAATGACTACCGGTTGTCTCGGGCGGAGATTGCTCATTCCCTTCAACATCACGTTTAACTGGGCCACCTCTGGACTATCCCTGTTGGCTAGACAAGGGATAACTGATGCCAAAGCTGACTTGTATCCAGCAATTGTGACGGGAGCTAGTCCTGTAAAGAACAGCTCACAGAGAAAGTCTGCTATTTGCTGAATAGTGGATTGAAAGGTATCAATACCCTTTTCTTCACACCAGTCTGCAAATCTGTTAACCTTGTTGTTATATGACTTGAAGGTTGACCTCCTTCTCGCAGCCGCGATGAAATCAGCAGCCTGTTGAGAAAAGCCTTCCGACGTGGAACGTTGTTTGACAACATCCACGCAGTCAATTTGAACATTTCGGGACGCTCGTGTAGGAAGCATCCCTTGGCCTGGGAGATTATGTTCGGAATCTCGGGCAACTGCACAGGATTTTCCACCAGCAGATCTAGAAGATCCGTGAACCACGCCCTGCTCGGCCAATACGGCGCTATTAGCAGGACCAGACACGGTTCCTCCCTGACCTTCACCAATACCTTTGGTAGAAGAATGGTGGGTGGATACGCGTAAGCGTGCATCCCTCTCCAGCTTATCGCCAGAGCGTCTGTATCGACGGCATTTGGATCTGGAATCGGCGAGACATATGTCATGATTTGAGCATTTTCCTTTGTGGCGAACAAGTCCATGTTGGGTTTGCCCCAATGCTCGAAGATCCGTCGTAGAACTGGAGGGTTGAGGGACCATTCTGTTGGCAGGATTCTCTGTCTGCGAGACAAAGCATCCGCCAGAATGTTCAATCGGCCAGGAATATGAGCTGCTTTCAAAACAACCGAGTAATTCCTGCACCATTGAATCAAGTGCCACACCCTGATGCACAGGGTGGGCGACCTGGTCCCTCCTTGGCGATTTATATATGATACTACTGTCGAATTGTCTGACCGTATCAATATCACCTTGCCCCTGATCATCGGAAGGAACTCTTCCAACGCCAGTTCCACTGCCATCATTTCCAACAGATTGATATGCAGCTGACTCTCCGGGAGAGTCCATGTGCCCGAGACCTGGTGTTCTCCCAGGCAGGCACCCCACCCTTCCAGCGATGCATCCGTGTAAACGGACAGCTGGGGGTGGGGTAGGTGCAGCGAAACCCCTATTAGGAGATTCTGACGCTGTTTCCACCATAGAAGATGCGATATTATCGGCTCCAAAACTGGCACCAGTTTTGACAGGGGTTCTGTTCTCTGTTTCCACAGAGACATCAGATACAACTGGATAGGTCTTCGCATTAGAGCAGCGTACGGGATAACCTGCTCCATGGAGACCATCATGCCCAGCATCTGAAGGAACCGCCTTGCCTGAATGTGGTTTCCCACTCGAAAACTCCCGAGGATGGCTAACAGAGACACCACTCTGGGCTCTGACGGGTAAACCCTGCCCTCCTCGAGGTCGAATCGCATCCCCAAATAAACGAAATGTTGAGTGGGTGTCAACTCGGATTTCTCCTCGTTGACTATCCAGCCTAGATCTGAAAGTAACTTCAGAGTCAGAGCAGTATCCACGTTCAACCTGGCTGCCGAGTCTGCCTTGAGCAGCCAGTCGTCTATGTAGGTGTGTAGCGCCACGTTCTCTTTTCTGAGAAACGCTGTCACCGCAAGGACCACTCTTGTGAAAACCCTCGGAGCTGTTGACAGGCCAAACGGGAGAACTGTAAACTCCCATACTTGATTCTGAAACGCAAATCTCAGAAACCTGTGCCAACTCCGATTGATCGGAATATGGAAATATGCATCTTTCAGATCGATCGATACACACCACATTCCTTTCCTCAATCCCGCCATTACCGACCTCGGTGTTTCCATCTGGAACCGAGGCGTATGGATAAACCAATTTAATGGCCTGAGATTGAGTATGGGTCTCCATCCCCCCGTGCTCTTGGGGACAAGGAACATGTTTGAATAGAAGCCTGGAGTGTTCCGGTTTGCTGGTTTTATTGCTCCCTTCAGAAGCAAACCCGACACTTCCTTTTGAATGGCTTCTAACTTGTCTGGCTCCCTTGGTATGGGTGTCCAGACTGGTGCCAAAGACAGATTTTGTGGCGGAATGTCCCACCACTCCGGCATGTAACCCTGGGATAACCATCCCAGGACCAGACTGTCTGACGTCACACCTCGCCAAACCTCGACGAAATGCATGAGCCTTCCACCCACCATAGACGCCTCGACGTCTAACGGGGTTGTCCGGCTCGCAGTCCGCCCCCCCCCCCCTTTCTTAACGAGAGAGAGTGAGAACCATTTCGTTCTAGGTACGACGGGTATAACTGGCACCGCTGTTCCTGTCGCACAGGTGCGGTCCAGGCGGATATGAAGGGAGCTTGCGTACCCTCAGGTACGCTTCGGCCCCTTCTGTCCGCCCTTTGAGGCCTTATCCTTACCCTTCCCCTTGCCCTTACCACCTCTAGGGCGGTCAGGAGCAACATTGGGGATGGTAGGCGCCTCTACAGCCTTCCTGGGTTTCTTCGCCGGCGGCGGCTCCGAGAACCCAGCCGAAACAGACGTCGCAATAGGCCTGGCTTTCGCCTTGCCCTTATGCTTTTTCTGTTTCTTTGGAGGCTGTCCGGTTAGCGGCTTGCCCATAGCCCCTAGTGCGTGCGCTTGCTGCACCAGCTCTAGCTGGAGATTTACCGCTAACCGATTCTGCGCAATACTGGCGGTGTCCTCTAAGATGGCCCGCGCTTGGCCACCAAAGATGCTAGGCCCTGTCAGGGGCATCCCAAGAAGACGCTCCCTGACTGCCGTAGCCGGACGCATATGGTCAATGACCATTTGCCTCCTGGACTTCATCACACGCGCTTGCACCCTTGCCAATGCGTCCATTGACAGCACCAAGCCGTCATTAACGCACGATAGCGCCACAGGTGGCACAGGGTGGCCTGCCCCCGCTTCAGCCCACACCGACTGAAGTAGACGATAGGAGTGATTGACAGCGCTCATGGCTGCCCTCACACCCTCATCGCATAGGGCCAGGACTTCTTCCTGGTGTACCTGGGACTTATCCACTAGTGCCGGACCGGGACCACCCGACCCGGCACTCTGGACGCCCAGTACCCATCGGTCATCCTCCGTGACCGACGGGACTACACCATACCTGTCGTATTCACCCCGCGGAATACGGCACCTTGCCCGCACCTCCCTGGTGGCCGCAGGGAGCTGACCCTTGGTCATTAGTTGTTTACTATAAATAGCATCCAACAAATCAATGAACCGTGGATCCAGTCCCACTGACTGGATCCGGGCCGCGGGCAAAATCCCCGTCCTAATCGACGCAACCGACGGACGGGGCGCATCTTCATCGGCCGTGGCCGAAACCACAGATGGGTCAACTCTGGCTAGCCACGCCAGAGCATCAGACCAATCTAACTCCGAAGAAGATACCCCCGCAAACTCGTCACCCGTTGACATGCTTACGGGTCTGCCAGCCATGGCCTCCCGGCCAGGAGCCACGGCTGCCACGCCAGGCACTCCGCTACCACATGGTTCCGCCGCCACCCCATGAAACACTCCGGTCCATGGGGTAGGTCCGCACGGAAAACCGTACGGACCCGTAACCGTCGCGGAACCATAGCCGGCCACGGGCGCCAACGGCACCCCATGTCCGGCTTCCGGACCAGGCGAGATAGGTGAGTACCACGCCTGGCCCGGCACACCGGTTCCCCTGACGGCTGGTGACAAACCAAGCCGCGCGGAACCGGTGCACGGTAACGGATTGGCCTCAGCCGCAGGCGGAGCCGCTGACCTGGCTTGCGCCAAACCAGACAAATGGAGGCCGGTTCCGTCCAGGACGGAATCAACCTCCATATTCTCCACCTGCGGCTTCACGGGCCGCAGCAACCTCTCCTCCTCGGCCTCATCGTCTTCAGACTCCGAAGAGCCGTCACTAGACGAATAAACCGTGGAGCTGTCCTGGCGGACGGCTCCCACACCTGACGGACCGGCCACCGCTACTGGACCACCCGGAGGTGGCCGCAGAGAGACAGAACCCGTCTGGCCGAAGCCAGACGGACCCGCCAGGGGGCCGTACGAGACGGCCCCCTCGGTAACCAGTCCAGAATCCTGTCCGAAGACAGGATCCGTACAAGGCATGGGGAGAAACTGCCCCCCAACCTTTGGTAGCAGGGACGACACCAGCGTGGGCAGAACGCTATGCAGAAAACCCTGCATAGCCGGACCAAACCACGCCGGCGGTGCCATCTCCGCCACCTCCAGCTGGGGACGTGGAGCACCCCCACCGGCCGAACCGGGTGCTCCACGATTTCCTCTCGGACCGCCTGACCCCGCGTCAGACCCAGCCAAGTCCTTCTGGGCAAGGAACTTAACCATCGTTTCGACGGACCACACTGCACAAACATTACACCTATGATCTATATTACACAGGGCACACCTAAAACAGACATGGTCCTTGAACATTACACGGACAAACTTATGGCAGTCGTCACATGATGGCGGGGCTGGCTTGGCCTATAAAATAAGCACAAACCTACAATAAACAAGCGGAACGAGACACGGATGGAAGGCAGACAATTAATTTTCAAATATTTTGACTCATAAATTAACCGTAACCTCCCGCACCCCACCCCGCCACGTTACAACAACGATCGCATTGATTATGACGACAAGAACGCGGCGGGCACAACACACCCATAATAGATCCTACAGGATGTGTAACGGCTCCAGGAATCATATCGCATAGCATTCAGGGTATATTTACTAATCAATATAAATTATACTCCTAACGAACGCAGCACGATATGTGAAGAAAACAACAAAATGTATAACAACTGCTGTCTCACACGGTAAAACCGCAGACCACGCATCTACTCAAGAATTTTGAAACCACCGATCATTGCAAACCGATCGTGATCGCACGTAAACTTGATCATTCTAATGTTTCCGGTACCATTTTTAGTACGCAGCACCCAGAACAAGATGCGCGAATTAATGAAAAAAATTTTCTTCACATAAACATCCGAGCGACCGGGTGTGACGTCACCCGCTCGGATTCTACGGAGAACGACGTCAGCCGATATTCGTGTTAGAAATACCGTAGCAAACACCTATTTTCATATCTGCCGATCGCCTGTTGGGGTTTAAAGAAGGCGATCGTCTGGCATATATCGTTGCTAGCACACGTCCCAGATTCTATGGGGTTAGAAATTGGAACATGCGACACAACGAAATTTAGAGACCTAAGTCTTTTAACTATGGATATAAAGAACAATACAACCTGGTTGTCTTGGGCGGTATTCTCCATAGTCCTTAGTTATCCTTTCAGAACACACAAACTATCACTGATTAAAGACTTAGATTCTTTTAAAAAACACTAAAATCCTTAATGCGAAAAGCATGTATTGCACTTGTTGCTATGCAAACAAGAATGAGCTCTATGGTAAACGGGTACTCGGCAGTGGGGAGCCGGGTACCCGGTTCCCAGGAGTCGGTAAAGCTTTCTAAGTCTATAATCCTAGAGCCGCTGTCAGGGCCAGCTGTATATCAGAAGTAACAGAATGGTGAGTATTGATCGAAGGAGAATGTGATGCATTGGAGCTTACATGACATCACACACAATAGCTTGAGGAGACAAAATGGTGTTGATCACTGTTCAACATTTACTCGATATTACAAAACAGATAATTGCGATACAGATCAGGGAATGTGACAGGATATGAATGATATGGAATCTATAAACCATAGTCTATCGGTGCAATACAATATTTGAGATGAGATTAGCATCGCTTTAAAGTGTTTAATATTTCAAAAACTGTATTTTATTACGGTGGCTTTGAGGAAATTGTTCATTTACACAGCAAGATATTTAAGAAAAATTTACCAATGAAGTGCCTGGATCTATAATAACCAAATCAATCATTCCAGTAGTAAATTATCAAAACTATTAATTTGGCCTGCAAATGGGCATTCACTAATCAAATAATTAGATTTTCTTGACCAATCTTGACCATTAAAGGTCTCTAAAATTCAACGTTCAACATATACAATAAATCTAAACACATTAACATCTGTAGCATCGATATGTGTATATGTGGGTGCGACTTTAAGGTCACAAAAGTAAATACTGTACATTAACTCTATCATAATCCATTTTTAATCATAAATGCAATCCAAATTACAATAATATTTACATTTATAAATTAGTATAAACCCTTCGACACTCAAGCAGATCAAAAACGTCTTTTCCCGTGGTCTTGAGGAACATGCATTGATTTGCAGACATTTTCAAAATTTATCATTGGGATCATATGCTCGATAGTCGAGCTAGTGACTCAATCGAATGATACATTTAAAAAAATAATCTCCTTGGTTTGCAAATAGACGTTTTCTATACAAAAATTGAAATGATCTTGAATAATTTGAGGATAGACCCTTTCTTTAATGGTCAAATTTGGTCAATAAAATCAAAATAGTTGCTTATTGAATGTCCATTCACAGGCCAAGAGAGGACTATTTTTGACAATTTACCACTGGAATGACTGGCTCGGTTATCGAGCCATGCCTTCCAGTGGTAAATTTTCAAAAATCATCTTCTCTTGGTCTGCAAATGGACATTCTGTAAAACCACTGCAGAGACTGGTTTTGGCCGGCTTGACGGTTAAACGGTTAAACTTGGTAAAAAAAATTGCAAGCATGTACAGTACAGCTCAGGAACAACGTAACATGTTTTCAAATAAAATAAAACACGCCGGTGAATATTTTGAACATAATTGGATTGGAAAACATTGCTGCCTAACGCAGCAATGTCTTCCAATCCAATTATGCTCCAAATATTCAACAGAACATCTCTTACATTGTGTCAAAATTTTAATAACAAACATTTTTCTTTGCTTTGGAAACATGTTGACTTATTTATGAGCTGTACTGTAAAGGTATCAATGCAAAAATCACAAATACGTGTATGCTTAATGTGCAGTTGTGAAGGCAACATATTAACGTGACAGGGATGTGTATTAGGGTGTGTTTTGGCGTGCGGTGCAGGTAAATCACAGAATTTTGGGTATTTAATGAAGTAGACAGGCAGAGTGACAAATCTGGTACACTCCCTGAAAATACAATTTCATTAGAAATGTTAGAATAGCTGCATGCAGGCGATGAAGAAATAATATCAAACACTGAATAAAATAAATGCGTAAACTCAAAACTTACACCAAGGTATTGGACTTTATTTATCAGCAATCGTCAAAAACTGTTTAAGGCAAAAATAAATCAAAACGAATGAAGTTGTTTACCGTTACATGATACAGTTGAATTGTTTCAATTTATCACGCATTGATCAAGTCTGTTACAGCAATATATATTTTGTTGAAGCCAATCTTCTGAGATAATACAGCGGCTGAAAAGAAAAGCATTGCAGACAAAATGGCAAAATATTTGCTCCCTGACCCAGTAAATTCTGAAATTTACCAGATGAGAGGGCTATCTACAAGTGGGACTAATCTAACTTATCCAGATTCCTTAAGAACGCAGGATTAATAGTGAAAAGACCATTAGTAGACCTCAAGCCCCATCACATGGTGCAGGTTAGCTTTGAGTAGATAGAAATTATGCCATTTAACCCTTTAACCCTCATATCAGCCAAAAACGGCTTAAGCAGTGGTCTTGAGAAATGTCCATTTGCAGACCAAGAGATGACTACTTTTGAAAATTTACAACTGTAATGACTGGTTCGATAACCGAGTCAGTCAGTCCAGTGGTAAATTGTCAAAAATAAGTCTCCTCTTGGTCTGTAAATTGGCATTTTCTATGAGAAAATTGAAATTTTCTTGAATAAATTCGAGGGTTAAAGGGTTAAGATGTATTTACCTATGCCTATAAGATGAGCTAGCTGGTTACAGCACTGACGCCGCCAGAGCACAGGTACAAGAGGATCATCAAAGGAGTAGCTCTGACAGAAGAGCAACAAAAAAAGAATTCTCATTAAACACCTGTTAACTGTCCCAATGAGTAATTAACCCATTAACCGTTACAAGTGAGACAAGCTCTACAATTATTGTGATGGAAAATGTGTGACACACCACCAACATGACGTATCGGTAGGCAGCTTTGTAAACAAGGGCGATAGAATCTTGATAGCTGCAGCTTCCTAAATTTCTTTTGGATTTTCCAGATTTTTTCTGATCACGCCAAAGTTGTGGAATCCTATTGTATGGCCACACCCTTTACGGTGTTAAAGATTGAGTAAAATCGGACCAGCAGTTTCCGAGATATCCACATACAGAATTTGATTCAATCCGAATTTAGATTTTTGCAATCCAGATCACAGGAAAAAGCGGGAAACCCTCTTGCACAGTATGTTCTTTCCTTGTGTCAAAATTTGAGTCAAACCAGATCAGTAGTTTTTTAGATACAGCCCGGAATAAGCGTTTGTGACTGACTGACTGACTGACTGACTAATTAAGGGGTTGGGATATGATGGTTTATTGAGCTACTCCCCACAGGTAAAAATACCAAAATTCACAGACTGACTGCGATATGTGAGCGCTATTGTTGTGACATAGATGGATTTGTCAAGAACGCACAAAGTGTGCAGTCGATGGCATGCCCTTTCCAGTTTTGCTAAGCCCCGCCTACCTTTAGCTAAGCTCCACCCACACATTGCTCGTGTTGCGACCAATCGATCATTGAACTCACTATCAATTTCCAGAAAACGATACAGATAAGCAGTTAAATATTTTGAAAATAATTTGACTGGGCACTATTGCTGCCTATGGCAGCAACAGCGCCCAGTCAAATTAGTTTCAAACTATTCAACATATTTATTAAATAGTAGACATACAATTCGTACAGCAACGCATATTCCGTCTTCAAATATGCGTGATGTACTTAATGTCAATGTCATTGATTATGATGTCATTCTATACGTCACTTAGTTAATTATGACGTCATATAATGGATGGATAAAGTGGAAACTGCAGGAAATGTCAATTTCCCTTTCTCCGAGATCTAACAATACTCACCATTCTGTTACTTCTGATATACAGCTGGCTCTGACAGCGGCTCTAGGACTATAGACTTAGAAAGCTTTACCGACTCCTGGGAACCGGGTACTCGGCTCCCAACTGCCGAGTACCCGTTTACCATAGAGCTCATATTGTTTGCATAGCCACCAAACAAGAGAAAACTATGGCTTGCCTCCGTGGGGCTGGGAGGCTGGGTCCGTAACAGAATGGTGAGTATTGTTAGATCTCGGAGAAAGGGAAATTGCAGGAAATGTCAATTTCCCTTTCTCCGAGATCTAACAATACTCACCATTCTGTTACTTCTGATATACAGCTGGCCCTGACAGCGGCTCTAGGATTATAGACTTAGAAAGCTTTACCGACTCCTGGGAACCGGGTACCCGGCTCCCCACTGCCGAGTACCCGTTTACCATAGAGCTCATATTGTTTGCATAGCCACCAAACAAGAGAAAACTATGGCTTGCCTCCGTGGGGCTGGGAGGCTGGGTCCGTAACAGAATGGTGAGTATTGTTAGATCTCGGAGAAAGGGAAATTGACATTTCCTGCATTCTCCTTCGACCAATACTCACCATTCTGTTACTTCTGATATACACCAGATTTGATCAGTAACCTGGTGGGAAGGGGCAAGCCATACATGCTAATTTTGCCCCTTGGAGAAAGATTTTAGACTTCAAACTTGACTAACGGAGACCTAAAAGGACCGTCAAGTTCACGGAACCGAATCACATTCGCGTCACAGCCCCCCCCCCCCTTTTTCCTCCTAAGAAAAGGGAGAGAACTAACGAACATGTATCTCGCCTGAAAACACCAATATGCCAAGAGGGTTAACTACTCCCTGCATATCGCTTGTATTAGCCTGGGAATGAGCATGAATATATAAGATGAATGAACATGATACATATACATAATACAAAAAACTCTCACTTGTTGAATTACCTTATGATAACAGGACTTCAGACGTACCGCCTACAACCATACACCGGTTCGGCCATCAGTGACACAATCTGGTTGACATCCTCTCGCTTGACCATGCCTGCTTTAGGTTCTTTTCTTACCAAAGTGAAAAAAGGGGAAAAGCAGTGTGGTCACTAACTATCGTTTCAAAACAGCTAAAGCGAGTGGATTGGCTGAGTCTGACACATCCCTCATATAGTAATCCGTAAATGAGGACTCACAGTGCCATTGTGCAACGGCCATGATGTCCTCTAACGGAACACCATTGTAAAGGGCGGTCGAGGCGGCTATTCCTCTAACATCGTGTGCCCTTACGCCCTGCACCTGGTGCCCAGTCGCCATCTCATGAGTAGTCTGAATGCATTCGACCACCCAACGAGAGATAGTATCCATGGATGCGGCGCCATAAGGCTTTTTATGGCAGATCCACAGATGTCTATCGTTCGACCGTAACGAGTCAGTCCGTTTCTTGTACTTAGTCAAAGCACGGACCGGGCACCAGACACTGGCATCACGATCAAACCTGGTTAACTTCGGTATAATGATCGGTTTGCCGGGATATCTCAAAGATTGGTTCTTTGACATAAATTCTGCTCTTGGCAGAAGACGCAGACCTTCTCCAGAAACAATAAATCGGTTCCTCTCTGCCGAAAGCGCATGGATCTCACTGCGCCTTCTAGCTGAGGAAGCTGCCAATAGAAAGACCGCCTTTAGAGTCAAATGCTTTAGACTAGCCGAACGCAACGGTTCGAATGGGTGCTTGGCCAGTACATTAAGCACTAAAGATAGACTCCAGGCTGGAATGACTACCGGTTGTCTCGGGCGGAGATTGCTCATTCCCTTCAACATCACGTTTAACTGGGCCACCTCTGGACTATCCCTGTTGGCTAGACAAGGGATAACTGATGCCAAAGCTGACTTGTATCCAGCAATTGTGACGGGAGCTAGTCCTGTAAAGAACAGCTCACAGAGAAAGTCTGCTATTTGCTGAATAGTGGATTGAAAGGTATCAATACCCTTTTCTTCACACCAGTCTGCAAATCTGTTAACCTTGTTGTTATATGACTTGAAGGTTGACCTCCTTCTCGCAGCCGCGATGAAATCAGCAGCCTGTCGAGAAAAGCCTTCCGACGTGGAACGTTGTTTGACAACATCCACGCAGTCAATTTGAACATTTCGGGACGCTCGTGTAGGAAGCGTCCCTTGGCCTGGGAGATTATGTTCGGAATCTCGGGCAACTGCACCGGATTTTCCACCAGCAGATCTAGAAGATCCGTGAACCACGCCCTGCTCGGCCAATACGGCGCTATTAGCAGGACCAGACACGGTTCCTCCCTGACCTTCACCAATACCTTCGGTAGAAGAATGGTGGGTGGATACGCGTAAGCGTGCATCCCTCTCCAGCTTATCGCCAGAGCGTCTGTATCGACGGCATTTGGATCTGGAATCGGCGAGACATATGTCATGATTTGAGCATTTTCTTTTGTGGCGAACAAGTCCACGTTGGGTTTGCCCCAATGCTCGAAGATCCGTCGTAGAACTGGAGGGTTGAGGGACCATTCTGTTGGCAGGATTCTCTGTCTGCGAGACAAAGCATCCGCCAGAATGTTCAATCGGCCAGGAATATGAGCTGCTTTCAAAACAACCGAGTAATTCCTGCACCATTGAATCAAGTGCCACACCCTGATGCACAGGGTGGGCGACCTGGTCCCTCCTTGGCGATTTATATATGATACTACTGTCGAATTGTCCGACCGTATCAATATCACCTTGCCCCTGATCATCGGAAGGAATTCTTCCAACGCCAGTTCCACTGCCATCATTTCCAACAGATTGATATGCAGCTGACTCTCCGGGAGAGTCCATGTGCCCGAGACTGCAGGAAATGTCAATTTCCCTTTCTCCGAGATCTAACAATACTCACCATTCTGTTACTTCTGATATACAGCTGGCTCTGACAGCGGCTCTAGGACTATAGACTTAGAAAGCTTTACCGACTCCTGGGAACCGGGTACTCGGCTCCCAACTGCCGAGTACCCGTTTACCATAGAGCTCATATTGTTTGCATAGCCACCAAACAAGAGAAAAACTATGGCTTGCCTCCGTGGGGCTGGGAGGCTGGGTCCGTAACAGAATGGTGAGTATTGTTAGATCTCGGAGAAAGGGAAATTGACATTTCCTGCATTCTCCTTCGATCAATACTCACCATTCTGTTACTTCTGATATACACCAGATTTGATCAGTAACCTGGTGGGAAGGGGCAAGCCATACATGCTAATTTTGCCCCTTGGAGAAAGATTTTAGACTTCAAACTTGACTAACGGAGACCTAAAAGGACCGTCAAGTTTACGGAACCGAATCACATTCGCGTCACAGCTCCCCCCCCCTTTTTCCTCCTAAGAAAAGGGAGAGAACTAATGAACATGTATCTCGCCTGAAAACACCAATATGCCAAGAGGGTTAACTACTCCCTGCATATCGCTTGTATTAGCCTGGAATGAGCATGAATATATACGATGAATGAACATGATACATATACATAATACAAAAAACTCTCACTTGTTGAATTACCTTATGATAACAGGACTTCAGACGTACCGCCTACAACCATTCACCGGTTCGGCCATCAGTGACACAATCTGGCTGACATCCTCTCGCCTGACCATGCCTGCTTTAGGTTCTTTTCTTACCGAAGTGAGAAAAGGGTGAAAAGCAGTGTGGTCACTAACTATCGTTTCAAAACAGCTAAAGCGAGTGGATTGGCTGAGTCTGACACATCCCTCATATAGTAATCCGTGAATGAGGACTCACAGTGCCATTGTGCAACGGCCATGATGTCCTATAACGGAACATCATTGTAAAGGGCGGTCGAGGCGGCTATTCCTCTGACATTGTCTGCCCTTACGCCTTGCACCTGGTGCCCAGTCGCCATCTCGTGAGTAGTCTGAATGCATTCGACCACCCAACGAGAGATAGTATCCATGGATGCGGCGCCATAAGACTTTTTATGGCAGATCCACAGATGTCTATCGTTCGACCGTAACGAGTCAGTCCGTTTCTTGTACTTAGTCAAAGCACGGGACCGGGCACCAGACACTGGCATCACGATCAAACCTAGTTAACTTCGGTATAATGATCGGTTTGCCGGGATATCTCAAAGATTGGTTCTTTGACATAACCTCTGCTCTTGGCAGAAGACGCAGACCTTCTCCAGAAACAATAAATAACACACGTGTCA
>CM067364.1:26280141-26338206 GCA_034401795.1 Chaetoderma sp. LZ-2023a
CACGACACGACGATGTTAATGTACCAGGATCGACGAAGTCAAAGAATCGTCTGATCGATCCTCTGTGCACTTTTCAATATCTCATCCTTTTATGTAGTACTGTTTGCTGTTACTCAAAGTGGTCTTGGACTTTTGTCGGTGTGTTTATTTCCCAAGCGTCCCGGCCTAGTTACAGTGATTTCATGTTCGGTTGATATACTTACTAGGAGTTCTTCCACTCCCTTGATGTCATCAATTTTCCTCGCTAATGGATCATCTGACTTGCTTCTGGTACAGTTCAGCCCTTTAAGATTACGCCCACACATGTCGTCTTGATATCAGGCAGATATCCGACGTGGTATCCCTTGTCCTGTGTGATTTGTGTCACAAACTAATTTTCTCTGATATTTGATGTTCCCAGCAGCGACCTCTTCCATATTTAAGGTGTAACAACTGTCATGCCTGTATATTCTGCATATATCCAGAGTACCAGATGATCTTATGGTTGCACAACCATCAGAAGAAGCATTTGATGTGTTTTCTATATCGATAATCATGGCTACAACTCTCGACCTCCTGTAGGATCTTAGAGAGGCTGTCAAGCATACACATCTCCCATAAGATGTGTGAGCTGTCGATGGTTAGCTTTGTCAGCGTAGATGGTTTGTCTATCAATTTCTATACCACAACACAATCGATGACAGCATTCAAGATTTTCTCAAGTCCTTTTCGGTACGTGTGGTGCATGTCATCATAGGCAGAGCACTTTGTTATTAGATGGTGTCGATCTTCTGCCTCTTTTTCACACATCGTGTATGTTGGGTCCACCTTGTACTGATTTAACCTAGCCTGATTGCTCTAGCTGTAGAGCATATGCCCTATTTGTAGTTTGATCTGTACTGCTACTTTTTCAACCTCGCTGATGTTGGGGTGAGTAGTTGTCCACACATGGTGTGCCATACCTATCAGTATTGCTTTTGGGTTTTAGATACTTCAGTGAGGCTTTCTCATCATCCTCCATGTGCCAGTGACCCGTCCAGTAGCTTTCCACAGCCTTCCTCACCATTGACTTCCACTTTAACTTTCTGATTGAGGTGCCAGGCAATTCCCAATCTGTCGGCAAATTGTATTTGCAGAAAACCCTTTTGACGGGAGAAAACAAGCTAATGGTTCCGCGTGCCTTGACCGCTACTTCCTGCCTTGCCAGTGGATGCTCTTTGGAATCAGGCTTATGTAAACGATCCATATTTTATGTCTTAGGATGTTGCTGTGGACTTAGGTTGTTGTTGAGTAAGGATAATACTCCATTAGTTTGGAGCACCCACAGCAGTGGTAAAAACTTGCTTTGTTAAAACTAGTAAAACTACTAGTGGGGGAGAGGACTAAGAGACAATACATAGATTAAAATAAATTACAATAACATACAGAATTAAATAATCGGACAATCAAAACAGTCAAAAACATGATTAAAGTGATTATATACACATATACAGATACATTACCATCAAACAAGCATACTGCATGAAACAGAGATAGTGGATATGGATTACTATGAAACTCTGTTTCGAATTCTGCACACATTTCTAGGGATTTATATTGAATCACTGAGTATGGGTAACATGTGTCGTCTCAATGCCATTCAATATGTATGTCATCATCCTCGATCATGTCAAATAGGCGGGACCATGTCCCCGCAGCAGTGTAGAGTAGTCTTAGACAAAGATTATTAAGTATCGCGGTCTCATATCCATCTGATGGCATCGTCGGATATGGACTTTATAGAGGTAATCATGGCTGCATGCTTTGGCTCTTCATACCAGCTCGTCTTCTGCATTGGAAGGGTGCTTTCCGATTGATACTATGACATTGGTGCAGTCTATGGTTAGCTGGGTCAGAACCTCTGGCTCTGTGGTCATGCTGTCAGCTAACCCTCGTTTGCCTGTCAGGAGAAGAATTTTTCTCAGCTTTACTAATATGCGCGCCAGTGAGGAATGTCACCTTTATTGCTGCTTTCTCCATCTCCCTGGGATTTATGCAGACAGTTGTTCAGATGTGATGGGGCAGCCCCATCTGTATTGCTTGCAGGTTCAGGTACTTTAGTGACACATTTTCTTTGATCTCCCCATGCCATTTCTCTGTCCAGTACAGTTTCATTGTCTTCCGCACCAGGGTCTTCCATCTTAGCTTGGGTATCAGATCTACCAGAAGTAACCATGTTGATGGGAGGCTGTATCTGTATATGTAACTCCAGCCTCGATGGGCTAACCTCTACTCCAGCAGGGTAAGTAGTGACGAATAAAGTTTGTATTTCAATGCCTATTTTAAGGATATACGAATATTAACTGTACACTTCATGAAATTAGAAATTATCCCAGCCGACACACAGCTGTATACAAGCTGTAACGACGACAGATCCGTCGAGAAAGACTAACCCATAGCGATATGTCCATAATGCTAGCTCAAGGTGATCGGTTCCACATGGAGAGAAATTGAGTGTTTATTGTGCAGCGCATATTGTGTGCAGGGTTGACGTGCAGAAAACATAATGCACAAAGCAGTGACAGAAGAGTCAGTCATATAGAGTCAGTCTATATGCACTGAGTTAGTAGATCGGATCGCTTAAGGTGAAGAGCATAGCATATGGACTGTGTGATTTTTGACACCTTAATAAAGCTCTCTGAGGGCAGCCTGATGTTTATACAATTGAAGGTGGTCGAGAATGAGTTGAGTGATGTTTTCCGGATCAGCTATTATGCTGTTGAATGTGGGTGCATCTGTTTCATGATGTATGACGGTGTAGATATCAGCTATATATGGCGCCCTTGTGTTCATTAACGGTGGATATGTTACTAGGAAATGATATCTGTCCTCTTTTGACAGCATTCATAACTGGCATATGTCTGATTCTGCATGCTGGTTGTAGCGGCTATGATTAGTTTGAAGGATGTATGTATCAACCAATAGCCTTGCCTTGATTGTTGCTCTTCTGACATATCTGATTGTATTCTCTGCGGAGTTCCAACAGTGGTGTACTTGGTTTACTGTACATAATTTGACATTAAGGTACTTGAGAGTAGGTTTGACAATAGGATCCTTTTGCCAGGCTGCATGTATATTTTCATTGATATGCGAGTCAATAGTTGCCTTCCAATTATCTTTATCAGGCATACAGTGAATCAGCTGGTGCATGCTAGGATGGTGGTATTTGGCTAGCAAGTGTTGACATTGCATGAACCAGCAATTACTTGTGATGCTCTTTACAGCTAATTGTTTGACAGCTATCTGATTATCTGGAGACTCTTTATCTTGGAGTATGTTTCCTAAGAAGCTAAGTTTCCTATAATCTAGTTCAGCCTCTACAGGTCTGATACCAAGTAGACAAAGTGTTGCTGTTGAGGATGTGCTCTTTGATAAGTACTGGAGTTGTCTGAGTATATTGCGTTGAAATTGTTCTATGAGCTTAATCTCAGATTGATTCATCCAAAAGGATTCAAGGCCGAATATTAATCTTGGGATGCAGTAGATTTTCCTGATATGGGCGGCGAGTGTGGGAGACATTCCACCATTGCTATGCAGCCTGGCCCCCATCAAAGATATACTGTTCTTCATGTGATTTGTATTCTTTTCTGTACATTTTCTTTGCCGTGCAGGGAACACTCGATACCCAGGTGTGTTTCACATTTTTAGAGGAACCCTCTGTAAATCCTCTTTGCCACTTGGACTGGATGATGTCATGCTTATGCTTAGTAAGATTTAAGAGCAGTTTTTCAAGGATCTTTCCAATAATTGAAAGAACTGTAATTCCCCTGTAGTTTTTGGCTAGTTTGATGTCTTTCTCTTTTTTTAGGACTGGTCTTAAAACACCTTGCTTCAGCTCATGTGGAGCATATCCCTTGGAGATGATGTGGTTCATTAAGATTACCAAGTGAAGAAATACTACTGGTGGGGCATATTTTAGGTGCTCTGTCATTAATACTTGATGGTCTGCTGCTTTTTTGTTCTTAAGACGGGCTAAATTCTTTCTAATCTCTGTTTTTGTTACCGGTGGGCTTAGATTAGCTTGGGCGCTACACAACTCTTTAATAATGGTGAGGTCATTTTCCACTAGAGTTTTGTAGGTACTGTCGATATTTGGATCATCTAGAGGGCTGGCAAGTGTACCTAAGTGTTCCTTAAATGCACTTAGGATGTCAGTTCCCTCAGTACAGATTTTTCCCAGGTGAACAAGGTGCTGTACTCCCCTGTTGTCTGATGAACGTTGTTTTGCTATTAGTTGGAAGAAGGGTTGCCTGTCACATTCATACTATTACAGTGTTCACTACGTTTCTGTCGGTATAGCATCCGTGTTGCTTGTCTTAATAAACGCCTTGACTCTTTTCGTTTATGGTTGGCTTAATTTTCAGAATCATTTGGTTTACCTGCACATATCCAATTTCTGTGAGATTTCTTGCTTAGACTTGCCAAGGCCGATAACTTTGGAGTCCATATTCTATTTTTCCTTGAGCATTCCTTCTTTCTTCGTTTTGTTGGGCACTGAGGTCAGAAGAGAGGTATAGTGCATTGCATTTGAGAGCGGCTTTACAATCTGGTGTGCTGCCAGGGTGTTATTGATCGCCAGGCTTCTGTCTGTTAGAACATTGTCAACCATGTCTTTATACTGCTCAACATCACAGTGTTTATATTTAATTTTATCCGGGAACTTGTCTATCTTGGGATGTTTTTTGGCTGCTTGTGTTCGCTTTGGTTTATCAGGGTGACTGATGTCGGTTGAGATGGCAAGAATTACGTCAGTGTGATCTGAGAGATTCTGAGAATGTTTCTAGGTTATTACGATTTCCTTTACCAATGGCATAGATGGCCTGGTCAGCATCCAGTAGTCTATTTGAGATGATAATTTCCCGCTTTCATAACAGAATGTGGATCCAGTCAGATAGTCCTCTGGCAGGTGGATGTTGCGCTCACATATGAAGTTTCTTAGCTTTAGATCTCTTGGGACCTCTTGCGCTCTATGAAGGGATGCATTCATGTCTCCACCTATGACGATGTGAAGGGTTCTTTCATATTTCTCTATGAGCTCATGTATTTCGTCCAGGACTTCATCAAAGTCACATTCAGCTTGCGTGTTACCATGGGATGGCATATTTACGTTTATAAGGTAGATCGGTACATCACTGAGTAGTTCTGCTGCAACAATCCGATGACTGCCATTATCTGTTTTCCTAATAAACTGATCAAGATCGTCTGACCATAATATGGCTGTTCCAGTGTAGGCTCTAGGTGCTTGAAGTGGTGGGATTGGGTCGTTATATCAATACATTTGGCATGACAGTTGGAATTGCCATCGTCATCCTTGTATCTGTAGAGCCAGTGCTCCTGTAGAAAGATTGTAGAGTTTTGCTGTGAGAGCAACCCAAGATATCTGATATTAGTTTCAGCATTTCTTGTGTTCAGTGTTGCAATCTTAATCCTTCTGCCAGTCCTTGGTTCTGAGAGTAAGTTTACCGCCTGTGTGGCTGCTTCTGCAGTGTCTTCTTTAAGGGGCCGGTTATGGCTGCTGATATCCGAGCTGGTGAAAGCTGTTGGTAAAGTTGTTGAATTTGGTTTGATCTGGGAAACTTTAGCTTGCATGTTCATATCAGGATGGGTTATTGCAGTGCTGTTTTCTGAGCAGATTAGTGTAGCCGAGTCAATGGCTGGAGTCATGTTGATGGTTGCGAATTGGTTTGATGTGAGCTGGAAGGAAGAATTGCACGCATCTGGTTCATATATGAGCCAGTCACCATTAGTGAGCTTTGGACATGTGGAATTAGCCCGGCTGCTGGTTGATGTCATACTGGCGCTTGGTGTAGGGGAGTTCTGGGTACCACTACTTGTTGCACTAGGCCAGTCGAGATTGATGAGCTTGGCATAGGTGGAAGTGGCCACTGTGGTGGTTGTGCTGTAGACTGAAGACGAGGAGTAGAATATATGGTGTGGAATACCGGTAGTGTAGCTTGCTGTGGTGATAGGACTGGTCCAAATATTAAGGCACTCTGGTAGGTTGAGGCTGTACTCTGCTCAATTGCAGTCTGGGATCCACTTGTTGGAGATGTGGACTGCCTTGCGGCCATACCCGATGTGCTTGGATGGGTGTACCCTGTTGTGGATCAGATGTCCGGTTGACATCCCGAGTCAGCTGCAAGTCTGGGCGTGACAAGATCTATTGTTGATTTTGTCAAGGTATTGTCTTTGGCTGTCTTTGGCTTGTTCCACCACGTCGCTTCTTGAGTGTTTTCCTTTGGCCAAACTCTAAAAAAATAACGCCGGAATTGATGCAGGTTCTGACGCTGGTTAGATAGTGACTTGTTAGACAATATGCACGAGTTGTGTCTATCATAATAGTTTTCTGTAGTCATGTTTTGTTGTGTGTTCCGGTACTGGTTTTAAAAAATGGCGCTGTATTGTTGCGAGTTCTGTTGCTGGTTAGATAGTAACTTGTTAGACAATATGCGCGAGTTGTATCTATCATAATAGTTTTCTGGAGTCATGTTTTGTTGTGGGTTCCGGTACTGGTTTGGTGACCGATTTCTATTTTGTACTTATGAGGTATTCGCTTCACAATGGAGAACCAATATTGGTGCAAATCATAATAAAGTCCCTTGGTAAAACATTCAGGTCGGGAAGGCACCCAGCTGAGATCAAGATTCAAGATTATTTATTTCATGCTTAATATACAATATACAGACATCACAGTTTGGCAGTCCATCAAAGGCAGAGCCTATGAGTCGATGGACCCCTACACACAAAACAGAACATTAAAATATATAGGGCGATAGTTAATTATACTTCTTAGGACTTCTTAGGATGGTATTATGGACTCAGGCATTTATTGCCTCTGCGTACACAACTTCATTTTTCTTTAAGCTTAAACTTTCCTTTCACATGACTTCTTGGCGACTTGTAGTCTGATGTGAAATCATATGTCACCTCTAGATTCTGCCAAAAAGCATCCAATCCAACCTCAAATGATAACACGGTTTCAGCATTTATTAGTTCTTCCAGTAAACCATTCCGCAGTTCCACCACTCTGTTTGTAAATGTATATTTTCAATCTAGTCTGGACATTTTCTTTTCTAGCTTTAAGTTGTTACCCCTTGTTGGTGTAAAGGTTGCCAGCTCCAGCATGTCTGTCATGACTTCACTGTCGCACATCCCTATTAATATCTTAAACACTTCAATGGCATCACCTCTCAATCTTCTATATGTAAGTGTTGGTAACCCCAGCTTTCTCAGTCTGTTTGGATAGTCAATTTCCTCTGTTTGCCCTCCGTTGTACATTTTCCAATGCCATAACATCTTTTTTTAACTGTGGGCTCCAGACACTCATCTAAATACTTGAAACTTCTTCGAATCAGACCCATAATACCATTTGCCTTGTTGACCTGTGCTTGTATGTGATGTTGGAATGTAAGACATTGGTCCACCACCACGCCTATATCTTTCTCTTTGTTTACGTCTTCCAGTATCACATTCTCATTGGCTTGGTTGTATAGGTGGTATTTCTTGCCTTTATCCTCACCTTGCTTCCCACCTGACACGGTCATGAGTTTATACTTATTATGGTGAAATCACAGTAGCCAAGTATCTGACCATTCCTGCACCGTGTCAAGGTCCTTCTGCTGCGCTTCCTCGTCATTTGTGCTCTTTATCTCTCTATAAAGCTTTGTGTCATCTGCAAACAGATACGCTGTCGAATTCACCATATCTGGTAAGTCATTTATATAAATGACAAATAGTATTGGCCCTAACACACTACCCTGAGGGATTCCACTAGTAACATCTCTACATCTTGAATCAAGCCTTATCACCACCACCTTTTGCGTTCGACCTGTCAGAAAACTTCTTATCAATGCAATTATCTTCTCACTAATACCATAACTTTCCAATTTGCCTAGTAGACGACGATGGGGGTACTGTATCGAATGCCTTCATGAAATCCATGTAAATGGTGTCAATCGAACCTCCTCTATCCAAGATACTAGTCCACTCTTCCATCACTTTGAGCAATTGTAAACCTGTAGATCTCCCGGAGAGGAAACCAAATTGGTGTCTACTGAACAGATCATTCCTGTACATGTGTTCTAGGATTCTCATCCTGACCAACTTCTCCATTTTTTCCCATCCGAGTACAAAGGGTTAGGGAAGAAGCGAAATCATGAAGCTTTGTCTATACAGAGGCTGTCCATTAGGGAGATATCATCTGGCCCAGACAAAGATTTTTTGACAGACGTACAGATACATGTAGGCAAGTCAACAAACCGAAAGCGACGCATCAAGATTCAAGATTCAAGATTATTTATTCAGTAGTAAAATATATATAAATTATGGATTCAACTAGGTTATCTGCCGAAGTCAATGCCTATTGTATTGGCGGACACCTTACACATATATACATACATATATACAAATAAATTAAACAGGACAGTAGCATACAAACACAGGACGTAGACAAGTTAAAAAAATTAATACATGTCTAAGTAGTAGTAGTTGTAGTGGAGATTTTACAATACAACACAAACATATATATTTTTGGTTGACTTTGGTTATACAATACATCTCGGAAATAACCAGTTCATCTCAATAGTAAAAAACACACGTTCTGTTGAATAATTGAATTGGAAGCCACTGTTGCCATAGGCAGCAATGCCCTCCAATCCACCCACATTCAAAACATACAAGAGAACATTTCTCACACTGATTTTTAAATTATTCTAACAACAAGGTACTGTTTTTGTTTAGAAGTATGTCAGGTCATCCCCGAGCTGTACTGTATTTGTGCAGTTGATAAGATGTTTACAGGATGCTGGCTAGTGGGGCGCATCCTTGGGCAAGGGTGGGGAGGGAGGGATGGGAGGGTTACGGTGCTCATTCTCCTGCTCATCCAGTAGCTTGGTTTTATGGTTACTGAATAAAAAAAATTGATAGTTGTTAGCAGTTGAAAACATCCAGTCGTAGTGGGTAGATTGGAGTGGGAAGGTAGTAGTAGTAGTAGTAGTAGTAGTAGTAGTAGTAGTAGTAGTAGTAGTAGTAGTAGTAGTAGTAGTAGTAGTAGTAGTAGTAGTAGTAGTAGTAGCAGCAGAGGTAGTAGTAGTAGTAGTAGTAGTAGTAGTAGTAGTAGTAGTAGTAGTAGTAGTAGTAGTAGTAGTAGTAGTAGTAGTAGTAGTAGTAGTAGCAGAAGTAGTAGTAGTAGTAGTAGTAGTAGTAGTAGTAGTAGTAGTAGTAGTAGTAGTAGTAGTAGTAGTAGTAGTAGTAGTAGTAGTAGTAGTAGCACTAATATGTATTAATTAAGTAATCCTTTATTGTTTTCTTGAATGATTTTGTTGTCAGTATTTTGTCCCGGGTTTCCTGTTTAGTGTTATTCCATAATTGAGTGTCTGTAAGTAATTGATATTCTATGTTTTCCCATGTCTGTGCATGTGTATTTTTCATGTAGTTTGTGTCTGTTTCTAGTGTTATGTTGGTGGATGTTAATATTGTTCACAAAGAATGGGGGCTATGGATTTGGGTAGGGTGTTGTGATGGACATTTTTCACAATAGTTAACATTTGGGATTTACCTATGTCAGTAAGTTTGAGTAGTTTTTCTTCTTTAAGCATATCTTGGCCTTCTGCTGGTCGAGAAAATAATTTAATGCTCTTTTTTCGGAGGCTTTGAATTTTAGATATTTTGTTTTGTATGTGTTAGTCCAAACAGTATGTGAGGTGCAGAAGGATTAAGGTGCTGTACAGTGTTTTAACTGTGTCATGTGTCATATATGGTTTTAATCTTTGGATGACGCCTATTCCTCTTGCTACTTTCACAGTAACTGCATGTTTCAATTTGTTTGGCCCAGGTCAGATTTTTATCTAAATATACTCATAGAAACTTTGCGTACAGGTGCCTCTTCAATTTCTTTTTTGTTGATATAAATTTTCGGAATATCTTTATTTATATGTTCTCTAGATTTTGAAAATAACATATAGTTTGTTTTATCCACATTTAGTGACAGCTTATTTTAGCGAAAACCAGTTAGTAATTTCTTCCATTTCCTCATTTACGTTTTTGTATAAAGTAATTATATCTTTTCCATGTTTCATTTATATCATTCTTACATTGTTCAAATTTGTTGTGGCAATACACTTTTTTGGCTGTTCTTATTATTTGGTCCAACTTGCTTCGTTATGCTTTGTTTGACATTTGATAAATGTCAAATAAAGTTTATGTTTTTTTATGACAGGCAGCTATTAGTTCAGTTGTTAGCCATGGTTTAGTCGGGTTGTGTTTGAATTTTTTCTTTTCCTTCATGGGAAAGCTGTCTTCGAAAACTCTGATGCAAATGTCATGGAACTTAGTGTAGTCATCATCATCATCATCATCATCATCATCATATCCACAGAAAATAAGCCTATGGCTTGTTATTGTTCTGAATTTATGTAGATTCTAGTCATACTTATGGATTATTTCCTTATAGTGATTGTCTACTTTTGTTTTAAATACTTCAAGAGTATGTGCCCCTACAGCCTCAGCTGTTAGTGAGTTCCAGTATGGTACTACTCGGTTGGAAAAGAAACATTTACGAACATCCTTAATGCTACACTGTGTGTATAACTTAAAGTTGTGTCCCCTAGTCTGAGTATTGGTGGAGGGTGTGAAGAAGGTATTTTTGTCAATGTTGTATTGATTGTGTATGATTTTATATGTTTCGATTAGGTCCCCACGGATACGCCTGTATTTTAATGACATTAAGTTAAGCATGGTAAGTCGTTCTGGATAGCTGTAATTTCTCATTTCTGGTATAATTTTTGTAGCTCTACGCTGGACCAGTTCTATTAGTTGGTATTGTCTTTTGAACCTGGGCGAACATATGCAATTACAATATTCTAGTATTGATCTCACCAAGGATTTATAAAGTAAAATGAAGATGCTAGGATTTATGTGTCGAAATGTTCTCTTTATGATTCCTAGTATTTGGTTAGCCTTGGACACCATAACATTGATGTGTATGTCAAATGTTAAACTTTCATCGATATACACTCCCAGGTCCTTTTCACTTCCCGACATTGCGATTGTCTGTATTTCGGTGGAATCTATCATATAGTACTTAGTGATGGGTTGCTTCTGCCAAAATGTAAAACGTGGGTTTTAGCTGCGTTGAAGGTTAGCTGCCATGTGTGTGTGTCCAGTTACATACTTTGTTAATGTCATCTTGTATATGATGGGTTAGTGAATTACCATATATTTTCGTATCATCTGCAAAGATTTTGCAATAGCATGTGACTAAATCAGGCAAATCATTTATGTATATTAGAAACAGGGTAGGTCCAACAACACTCCCCTGTGGAACGCCACTAGTGATATCTGCCGACTCTGAGACTGTGTCATTGACTTTTACCCTCTGCTTCCTCCTAGTTAGGTATTTTTTGATCCACTGAACTATTTTATTCCCAATGCCATAACTTTTTTATTTCATAAGTAACCTGGTATGTGGGACTCTGTCAAAAGTCCTCGAGAAATGTAAATATATTGCATCTGCTGATTCACCTGTGTCTAATTTAGAAGTAAGGTAGTCGATGTATTCCATGAGTTGGGTTTTGCATGATCTGTTTTTTCTAAACCCGTGTTGGCATTTGGAAAATAGGTAATTTGTTTCCATAAAATTGATGATTTCATCTCGTAATAAAGACTCTAAAACTTTACACAGTATACATGTAAGGCTGATTGGTCTATAGTTGCTAGGGTCACTTTTACATCCCTTTTTGTAAATAGGGCAGACATCAGCAGTCTTCCAGATGGTGGGTAGCATGCCCTGCTCTAAATATTTATTTAAAATTATGCAGAGAGGTACACTGATTTCCTTAGCTATTTCTTTAAGTAATCTTGCTGGTATTTCATCTGGGCATTGACTCTTATTAGGGTTTAAGTTCATGAGTTTCTTTTCTAAAGCAGTAGGTGTTATTATGATGTCTGCTAAAAAGGTTCCTTACCTGTGAGGGACACGATTGGAACAGTCTAAGTTTTCGGTCGTAAATACACTGGCAAAGAAGTTATTTAGAATATCAGATTTGTCTTTCTTACTAATTGTGGATAATGAACCATTCATTGGGTCTTTCAAACTGGTTATTGATTCCCTAAGTGTAGTTTTACTTTTGCCATAATTCCAAAATGATTTGGGATTAGTTTTACATTCTGAAGCCACTCTCTGTTCGAAAGACAACTTTGCTTCTCTGACAGTCATTGCAGAGTAGTGTGAATAGAGCTGTACAAATGAACTTTTATACTAAGTCTACTAACAGAACTGTACATAGCGAAAGCAAAACCTACTAATTTTGGTGTCGGTGCGGCTAACCAGTTTAGCATTACCCTGATAACCAGGGAGACTACATCATAGTTGAAGTTGAAGTAGGCATTCTCACAGCACGGTATGACTGTAACTGTATGCCAATCTACCTCAGACATGTTTCTTCTAAATATTTCAACATTGACCTGATTTATTTCTCTGCGCTTAATTTTTTCATATTTAAATGGTTTTGTGCAGGTCTGCATCAGCGCAGTGCAGTCGATGATAAGTTGGAGAGGAGTTTATTATCCTTTATTTATTATCACTTACTCACCACACCACTCCAAGTAAATAACTACTGTATACATGTACTCCGTTATTGTTGTTTTTGTTGTTGTTTGGATCACCCTCCTCTTGATAGGAGCACCCATGTACAGTGGTCCGTATAAGTCTATTGACACAAAAGTCTAATTTATTAGTTAGTTATGGCACACGTAATGTTAATAGTGTTCCATTCGTCTATGTTACCTAAATTGCAAGTCCGAGCATAAAGGTCCAATGTACAAGTAGATATGAAATATTTCTCACAACGCTGTTATGGTAGTAGGTTGATAAGGAAGCACCTACCGCAATGTAGATTATAACAGAGTCTTCTAGTGAGGTGTTCAATGTTGAGAAGCAGGTCAGGGCAATTTGGCAGGGCATCTGTAGTGGTCAGAGCAGTACAATCGATGCTGAGTTGTAGTAGGAGGTTGTCGTCTCCACAGAGGTGTATCCATACCGCAGGACCCAATGCATCTATAAGCAGTGCCTTCAGTTCTGACGGATAATGTCGTCTATGTGAATGTAAGGCGTCACAGTGCATCAGAAAATGTGAGTAGTCCTCTTCTGCTGATTGACAAAGGCGACATATGGAGGTGGCACCGTTCCGACTGGATTTGCTAAGTGTAGTTTGAACCAGGTATGTTCCAGTGATAAGACGTGCTTTGATCACGCTTCTTTCAACATCCTTTGTATCATCCTTGACCGATTGCTCTGATGGGTTGAGCTTTCCAATTGACAGAATGCTAACATTAAGATTTGCTCATGTGCTTTTCAGACTACATTCATCTTGCAGTATCCCATTCCAGTAGTTGTCAACGGCATGGTATACAGATGATTTCCAGGCAGTCTTGGTCGGTGTGCTCTGGATAAGTTCTACTATTGGTGGTAGGTCATACTCAATGAGTAGCTTGTTTATGTATGTGAACCAACTTCCCCCGTTTTCTGCTTTCAGTGCCAGTTGCCGTACAAGGATGTTCACAATGGCCTCATTATGGCTTCTAAGTATGTTTCCTAATGTTGTTAATTGTCTTAGATACAGTTCGGCTGTAAGCGGTCGTGCACCAAGTAATAGATATATGCCACACTTGGCAGTACCCATTGGAAGTGCTTGGATTTTTCTCAGGATATCAACAAAGAAATTCTCTAGCAGGTCGAGTTGTTTTTTTCTGCAGAACAAACACCTCCAGACCGTACATTAAGTGTGGGATAACATATAGCGACAATATACGGTAGCATGTCTTGGGCGATATTCCATTTGTGCCATGAAGGCCCATACCGGTGAAGCTATACAGTGTTCTTCTTGCGCATGATATGCGGTCCTGAACGTTAACAGTCTGTTCTTGTCAGAAGGTACTGATTAATCCTAGGTGTGTAGCTGTTGGTGATACTGGTACATCTATGTGACCGAGGTGCCATTGCATTGTTGAGAGATGTGTTGCAAGTCTATTTGGTTTAAGTTTGAGGATAATTGTCGATTTCTCTGGGTGAATGCTATATCGTTCTCGAACTGAGTATTGATAGGCTATGTCGAGCATACATTGTAGTTCTTCACTTGAGGTGCTAATAAGGGTTACATCGTCTGCGACTGTTGGGCATCCAGTGTATTGGGTACCTATGAACATCCCAAGCTGTGCTGACTCGAGTTGGTTCAGTAAGCCGTTAATATATACTTTGTATAAACCAGTGGAGAGGATTCCTCCTTGATGAACTCCTTGCTGAATTGGGAATGGCTGACTTAGGTACCTTTTCCATTTTACTGTCACTGTTAATCCGGAATACAGGTTATCAATAGTCTGTAGTAGATGAAGATTGATACCCTGTTCGTACAGCTTGCACTTTAGTGATGAATGAACTACGACATCAAATGCCTTTTGGGTGTTGAGTAATGCAATATATTGAGAACTACCTTGATCCTTGCATTCGCGCATGGTTTCTGAGAGTACGAGCCCGGCCATAATGGGGGATAATCCTTTAGTGTAGCCAAATTGTAAGCTTGATTGGGATGTTGGCAGCTGAGATGTGATCTTTCCTAAGATGACATGTTCAAAGATCTTCCCAATTATTGAAGTTACAGTTATACCTCGGTAATTGTTTGGATCAGATTGGTCCTTTCCACGTTTATGGACAGGTGTTATTATTCCACTTTTGAATATGGCAGGGATCTGTTTCATGGCTATTATAGTGTTGAACAATCACGTTAGGTGAGGAACAATTATGTTACCAGCATTGTGAAAATGTTCTGCTGAGAGAGTAAACTCATCTGGGGATTTTCCGGCGTCAATTTGCGCAATTGTGGCGGAGATCTCAATAGTTTTGACGATAGGGCATTCCTGATAATTCTGGCTGTAGCTTTGCTGAAGAAGCTTCAGATCTTGACTTGTTTGCTCTTGATAGTCTTGGTCGAATTTTTCATTCCGAGAGGGTACTGCAAGGCCCTCGTAAAAAGCTGCAAAGCCGCGGCACTGTTCCTGTACATTTGTTGTACGTACCACATCAATGGTGAGGGAGTCTACTTCATTGCGCTTCGCTCGGACTCTGTTCAGCCATTATCCTGTCATAGAATGATTTTCGTTCAACCGCGACTTCAGTCTTCTGTTGAGAACGTAATTGTTTGCTTAGAAGTCCGCATTCCATATGGAGTGGGTGGTCCGATCCTGGCCTTCCTTTGTCTAACCAGTATTTATGGGGTTCCTTCCCATGCATGAGTAGTTTCATCACTTCAGGCGACACTTTCCACTTAGGCCCATTTATTTTGACCTGCTTTGTTGGAACTGTTCTTCTTGTAGTATGTGTTATAGCATTCTGGATGCCACTGATTATATCATTTGGGGTAGAGTATTGAGATTTGTTGTTTACTTTGTCCAGTTCCTCTGCCAGTGCGATCTGATATTCATGCTTGTCCACTTTTGACCATTCCAATTTGTGAATAGATGCCGATTTTCTCTTAATGCTGGGGAGTCTAGTAACACTTACTGAAATATCGCTCGATACTGGGACATGTGTAGAAGTATTATTGGGATGCATACTGCTAATAAGTACGTTTGATAGGTTTTCAACTCGTGTGCTAAAGAAATAATATATCTGTCAGCAGTTCTTCCCGTGAATATAGGTTGCTTTGTCTGCAATGTTACTGACCATGGCAAGTCTGTGTTCGCTAAGGAATGGCTGTAGCAGGGTATCAGACTTATTCCTTCCAGACAGTATGGTACCATTAATGTCACCGCCCCAGATAATGTGGTGAGAGCTATTGTAATCCTCTATCAGTGTGTGGATGATATCCAACGATTCCCAATACTTGGTCACCGAGTCTATATAACCTGATGTGGGCATGTATGAGCTGATCAAAAGATATCGTTTAGGTTCTGAGACAATTTGGACAGCAATGATGCGCTCATTTCCTTCTTTCAGAGGGTTGATGTGGTCGTGTATTTCTCTGCGGCACATGATCGTAACCCCACCATAACCCCTACGCCTTTCAAATCTACAGGTAGGTGTGTCAGAATCAACTGATACATTGTGGTACTGGAAGTCAGGGAAATATTTCTGAATATCATCCTTCTTAAAGTCCCACAGCCAGTGCTCCTGTAGACAGAGGATATCAGTGGGCTGTGTAATTTCCTGTTTATATGGTGCATTTCCCTTAATGCCTTCTACATTTAAGGTTAGCAAGTTCAAGTTCAAGTTCAAGATTATTTATTTTGATATAGAATATACATTTACAGTTTCACAACAGGTAGTCCACCAAAGGCAGAGCCTATGTGGCGGTGGACCCTTACATATAACATATAGCAACAATATAGGACATGAGAATACTGAATACATAAGGTTAACATGTTAGAGTCCTATATATACATATAGTTAACTGTCTCGCTGCCAAGCCTCTGCAGTCTACATTTTCCATGGAGCCTAACTCAGGGTATGCTGAGTACCTCTAAAAAAGCCACAAGCAACTTTCAGTCAAATTTTTTCTAAAATACTCAGCCAATCCAGAGTCATTGCCAATTGGAGTTATTGTCCGCTTCCAGCAGTCCAACAGTTAATAGACGTATGACAATTTACATTTTTACAGGGAAAGACATGACAGAGGGATGTGTGCTTATCTTGCTTAAGTTAATAATTCTATATTACATATTCTTATTATCAATGACAAAGTATTAATATTATTTTTTTTAATTTTTTTAGGCTGTGATGGTAGAGGTAGTTGTTTGGTAGTTACCATTATGACAGATATTCTTATTCTTATTATTATTAATATTATTATTATTATTAATATTATTATTATTATTATTTGTTCTGGTGATCAAGCTTAGGAGCCTCTTGATTGTAGTATGCTGGCCTTGTCCAGAGATAGTGGTTGAAGAATTATTTGTGGGTGAGTTTCTGGTGGTCTGGTGCAGCGGCCTTCCGCCGCTAAAAAAACCTGTGCTATAGTGTGGTTATTTTATAGATCCTTCTACCTTCTGCAGATTCCTTAAATGTAAACAATTTTTTTATTCTACTTAAATTTCAAATATATTTACGATGTCTGAATCAGATCCCATTGTAATTGTAAGTGGCATCGTTTCTTATATGTATTTAAATAATACTTGTCTATAATAGAAGTCATAATATCACTCGTTACTCTTTGATACCGGTTTTCGATATTTTTCATTCTTCACTTCAGTACCATAGGCACCTTTAGCGTGACGCCGTACTCGTATGCTACCCTCCATATATATATATATATATATATATATATATATATATATATATATATATATATATATATATATATATATATATATACAAGTTCGGAAAATGCTATTCAGCCTATCACGAAAAAGCATGGATGTGTATCAACTATCATCTAATAATAATAATAATAATAATAATAATGCTGCACCAAGAAATGTTGATACAAATTAGGCTGTATTATATATGACAATAAAAATAATAATAACAATAATAATATTGTAAACAAGATATGCATATGTTTTCCCCATTCCCATGTGTGTGTGTGTATGTGTGTGTGTGTGTGTGTGTGTGTGTGTGTGTGTGTGTGTGTGTGTGTGTGTGTGTGTGCATGCGTTTGTGTTAATTGTCTATTGTCTTAAATGTATACATGTAAGTATTATATTATCTTCACCCATGATCCAACTATTACTGAATTATATGTTTATTATATGTTAAATGTAAGGGGTCCACCGCTGTATAGGCTCAGCCTTTGGTGTGGACTGCCTGCTGTGTAAATGTAAAATCTATGTGTTATATGAAAATAAATAATTGTGAATCTTAATTTCGAATCTTGAACTAAATAATATACTGAGCCTCTTTACTGAGGCTCAAGTGGATAGACGCGTCTTCCGAACTGTGCATACAGCTTGGTCAACAACCTATGCAATGAACTTATGCAGCCATACCGTAACATACTTCCCTGCTGAAAAAGATATTGGTGTAATAATCGATGAAAAGCAAAATTTCGACCAACACATAAATGAAAAGATAAACAGAGTAAACCAAATAATGGGATTAATTCGACGTACGTTTAGCTAGATAGATAAATATAATTTTGCCCACCTATTCAAGGCCCTCGTTAGACCACATATTGAATATGCTAATGTTGTCTGGGCCCCACATTAAAAAAACCACATAAATGCTGTAGAAAATGTTCAAAGACGAGCCACCAAGCTCTTTCACATCAAGAGTATACTTACCTCCCTAATACTTTTGATATTGCTAAATATTGGCTTTCACTCAATAAACACTCAGATTAAAACAGTTAGGTGCCCCTACTGGGCAGGGAGTCAGAGCGTAGTCTGGCGGATGCCAGCCCCACCACTGCGCATGTGCAGACTAGCACTTCCTTTTTGCTAATTTATTGGCAGAGAGTCTACACATTCTTTTGTGCTAGTGCTTTTCGTGGCTCAATTCTAAGTGTTTTTGTGAAAAGTTCAGAAGTGTTTATCCCTGATAAAGATGGCAGGAAGAGTGACTTCGCCAGAGGAGGGCCCAGGACCTTTAAATCAGGTGACTTCTAGTAAAATTAGCGAGTTTTGTCCCGTTGTAATGTGTTTCCGGGACTCGCGCTAAACGTGATAAGCGCCTTGTTTAGTTGGTTTATTTCAACTAGGTGCTATATAAGACTAATCTCTCTTTGTGTTTATGTCCACAGGTCTGTGTGAAGAAATATAATGGACATCACATCAGCAGAGGGTTTGTGTCTCTCCACCATGGTTCCATTTCCTACTAATACTGTTAGGTTATCTAACCAAAAATTCTGTGTCCAGTGAGTTGGAGGCCTATTATAAAGGTCTTCTCACTTTGCCCTCTTGATCCAATTCCTTCCCCTAGAGGTGGAGAGAGTTAAGAGGCGTTCAGTTGGTGGAGTGCTCCAGTTCATCAGGTTGGATGGTTTGTCTAGACAAGGTGTCAGGTATCTAATTATTGATATGAGGTGATGTTAATTATTTAGAGGAAAGGGAGATAATTAACAGTATTTGCCATTGTTATCAGTATATATCTGATGGTTGTGTAGTCGAAATGTCCATTCTGCACATGTTCTGGTTAGAGATACAATTCGTCCTTGCACTGGGATGTTTGTTGGGGATCGATATTTTCCTGTCATAGGATTAATGACGTCATAATCAGCCTTGCTCTTTATTAACAATTAAAGTTGTCCGAAGCTGGTTTTCTGATAAATTATGATCTTTATGATCATTTTTCCTTCTCTTGAGTTGGTGAGTTTCTAAGCTTAACTAGATTGCTCATACTCCTCGTCCTTTGGCCTTTTTCAGAGACCTGGTTGTGCGTCCTGTGGACGATTTTTGAGGGACAAGTTTGGTCCTCATCTCTGTTTTCAGTGTAGCCCCTGTGGTCCCTTGCTTAATTGCGAGATATGTAAGCACTGGGGGGGCGAGCTAATGTCCGAATTCTTGTGCTTGCAGGCGAAGGACAAGGTGGTGGAGGAGGAGAAGAAGAAGCTGAAAAAAGAGGTTGTAAGTAAGAAGGGTAAGAGGAAGGCCTCGTCCGCGGTGGACATGGAGGCCTTCCGGACCGAGATGTTGGGAGAGATGAGGAGGACAATAAAGGATTTGGTTCCAGAGTTGCTTCGTGGCATGCTTCCTGGACCAAATCCTTTGTTGGCCTCATCATCTGCTTCGGAGCAGGTAATCCCCACCTCTGAATCACCGTTCCTTAGTACGCTTCCGTTGTTTGAAGATTCAGAGGTGGCCCCATTAGAGGGGGCGTTCCATGACCCTGGCAGCAGGCTTATTGCCGCGCCCAATAGGGACCGTGGACGGTTGTCGCTGGAACCCGCGGGCTGCTTATCAGTCCAGTGCTATACGCACACCGCGGGTGCCAGTACCTCGTATGGCACCTTCCCTGGCCAGTCCGGGTTAGCTCTCTTTGCTGACCCGGAGTCTAATCTGTCTGGCCAGGAGGATGAGGATTACCTGTTGGGGTCGCCGTCTGAGGACGTGGCCATGGATTATGACGTCTGTGCACCCCTCGCGGGGAATACAGGCGCCTTATTCCACGGTTCTACTCTCCCAGGGTTAGAATCCACGGTTCAGACTGTGGCCCTGGGCGCTGAAGGCCAGCGTTACCGCATACCTCGGCTTGCCGAGAGTGTCGCTGGTGCTGGCCGGGGCCGTGGTGGGGCGGTATATGCCCCGCGCTCTACCACGGCGCCTGCTCCTGGTCAAGCCAGTGAGAATAGCATGCCGGTATTGTCAGGCCCGCATGCTCTCCCTGGCTTGCCAGGGATATCAGCGTATCCGCCGTCAAGCTCTGTTGCTTGCGCTCAGGAGGAAGACGAAGGCCCCCGTCTTGTAGAGCGCTCGCAGCTAGCCACGGAGGAGGATTGGTCTGACGCTTGCCAGTGGTTGGTGAGTGTTAGACCAGATCTGCCCGTGGAGCAGTCGGCTAGCCAGCGTGATCACAGGCCGTGGTTAGCTGGTAAGCCTACTGCTAACGCTATGCCTTCTCTGCCGCTGGCAGAGCATGTCGTTGACATGTTCGAGGCGGCGGAGACGTCCATTAAGTCGAGTGGACGTCTCGCTAAGGTCCCGCGCGAGGTGGCCAGGCGTTGCCGCATCGTGCCCCTGGACTACCAGCGGTACGGTGTGGTACCTAAGCCGAGCATGGATGACCGCGCGGCTTTGGGTGAGGATGCACGGCCAGGCTCCCGTTCTGACACGGGAGTCTTGTGTTCGAACGCGTTGCGTTCAGCAAATACCGCGTTGCGTGATGCGGAGGAGAGTGGGAGGGCTTCGATTGCCGCTCTGTCCCACGTCTCCCAGCTGTTACAAGGGGTAGTAACAGCATCCGCATCGCGCCAGCCAAGTCCGGTCACAGTCCAGCGAGCCATCCAGGATGGTATCAACCTGGCGCTGGACTGTATGACGCGGGCGGTGACCAGGAGTGTCCGGGCAAGGCGCACTTTTGCCTTGGATAATCTGTGCCCGTCCCAGGACCTATACAATAGGCTACTACGTACGCCTATGACAGGTCCTGGTCTCTTTGGAGGTGAGGGATGTAGGCACCTCCAGGAGACGGTTACTCTGGTCAACAACCAGAGGGTGCTGCGCGAGCAGTTTGAGGTGCTTCGTCGTGCCAACGTTCGCGCCGCACCCCCTGCGTATCGTCCCCTGCAGGCTCGAGGTGGTAGTGGCCAGGTCAGAGGCCAACGACCATCGCAGCGTCGACCTCGGCCGCGTGCGATTCGGCCAGCAGCGAGGGGGGTGCAGGCTCCTCAGGCGCAGGCAGCCGCCCACGCACCGAGGTGCGCGCGGTGCTGGTCGTGGCGCGCGAGGATCTGGGCGGGGTAATCGTTCCTGATGGGACGGTTACCGCGGTGAGAACCACGCCGGTGTTTCTGGCAAAGGAGACAGTGCCGCTCTTGCACTCCTTATGTCCACCTCTATCCCTAGGTGGACCGGTGGGAGGACGGCTAGCCGACCACATGCAAGAGTGGGAACGGTTAACTCAGGACCGTTTAGTCTTGCGATGGCTTTCAGTCGGGTATCATCCCGATTGGATGACAGGCCCGCCATCGCGACTGTCTCTAGTGCCGATCTGGACTCCAAATCCGAGAGATCCAGATCAAAGGTTGTGTATCGAGGAGGAAATAAATTCCCTCATACAAAAAGGAGCTATTCAGCCGGCACAGAGGTGTCCGGGCTTCTATTCAACCCTGTTCTTAGTAACAAAGAACACCGGAGGGTGGAGACCAATTCTCAACCTCAAGCCATTGAACAAGTTCATAGAGACGCCCAGTTTCAAGATGGAGACTGTGCGCTCGGTGTTGGCGGGGTTAGAGAGGGGAATGTGGACAGCGTCGATAGATTTGAAGGACGCTTATTTCCACATCCCCGTACACAGGAGCTTCCGTCGCTTCCTGAGATTTGCATTCCAGGGCAGACAGTGGGAATTCAGGGTGCTACCCTTCGGAATTTCCACGGCTCCTCGGGTTTTCACCCGTGTGGTTCTTGCGATCACCGCATACCTCCGCAGGAGAAGCATAGCAGTCCACACGTACTTAGACGACTGGCTGTTGAAAGCACACACCCGGGAAAGTTTATCGGCCAGTCTGGGGATTGTTTTGAAAACTCTCACAGACTTAGGCTGGATGATCAATTTCCCAAAATCAGAGCTGACTCCATCCCAGAAGTTTGTTTACCTGGGGATGTTCTTCGATCTAGAGACAGGATATGTTTATCCTACTCAGGAGAGAGTTCAGAAACTCATCTCATTAATTCAGTCAGTGTGCGACAGTCGTCATGTCCTGGCACGGGTTTACTTGAGAATGCTGGGGTTGATGGTTTCATTGGAACCAGTCATTCCTCAGGCCGCCTTACGCAGGCGGCCGATCCAGTTATTTCTCATGACACAATGGACCCAGAGTACAGGTTCGCTGGACTCGAATGTGTCAGTGTTGGCGCCTCTGATTCATCACCTGCAATGGTGGTTGGACACAGAGAATCTCTTGGTGGGGGTTATGCTAACCCCTCCCCACCCTCAGGTGACTGTGTATACAGATGCATCGATGGAGGGCTGGGGAGCTTGCCTGGAAGACTCCACGATATCAGGGCTTTGGAATCTGGAACAGTCAAAGGAACATATAAATCTACTGGAGCTAAGAGCCGTAGTCCTGGGCCTGGAACATTTCTTACAGAAAGTTCAGGGCAAGATTGTTCTTATTCGTTCAGACAACTCAACAGTTGTGACTTACATAAACCGCCAGGGCGGAACGAAGTCGCCCAGTCTCTGTATGATGACATGGAGACTGCTTTGTTGGTGCCTGGATCACCAGATTACCTTGAAAGCAGTTCATATTCCGGGAAGGTTAAATCTGCTAGCAGACTCATTGAGCCGAAGGATGAGTGTTTTACCCACGGAATGGCAACTAAATCAATGTGTGGCGGATCGTCTGTTCGACCATTGGGGGAAACCCAACATCGATTTGTTCGCAACGAAGAAGAATGCGAAGATGACGACGTACGTCTCTCCGATTCCGGATCCAAGCGCTTTCGCAACAGATGCGTTAGCTATCAGCTGGGGGAGAATGTATGCATACGCATTCCCTCCAGCAATCCTGATTCCAAAAATTCTTCAGAAAATCAGACAAGAGGAATGCCAAGTGCTTCTGATCGCCCCGGATTGGCCAAGCCGATCATGGTATACGGATCTGCTGGACCTTCTGGTCTGCAATCCGGTTCCTCTGCCTCTGATGGACGATATTATCTTCCAGGGCAAGGCCCTTCACAACAATCCGTCAATGTTCAGATTGACTGCGTGGATGTTGTCAAGGAATCTAGAATTAAGGAGGGCTTTTCTGAGCAAGCAGCCATGTTTATGGCCAAAGCCAGGAGGGGGTCAACCTCCAGAGCATATAATTATAAAATCAACAGATTTGCAGAATGGTGCTCAAAAAGATGTATTGATCCAATGGATTCATCTATTCAGGTAGTAGCTGATTTCCTCTGTCACCTCTATGATGCCTATAGCCTCAAGCCTAACTCTATTGCTGGTTATAAGTCAGCTTTAATGTCTGTTATTCCTTGCTTGGCTAAGAGGGGAAGTGATGAAGTAAATACATTAAATGTATTAATTAAAGGCATGGGCAATCTAAGACCAAGGAATCCACCTGTGATTCCGTCTTGGAGTTTATCGCTAGTGCTTCAAGTACTAGGTGATAAGCCGTTTGAACCACTTAGTTCCATTTCTATGAAACTATTAACACTGAAGACTGTGTTTTTAATTGCTGCGGCCTCGGCTAGGCGTAGGAGTGAAATTCATGCCTTATCAGCCGAGGATGACCGTTTTGTGGTTTCAGGGGAAGGCCTTAAGCTGCTACCTAGGATTAATTTCTTGGCTAAAAATCAGTCGTTGAAATATCCAGGTCAACCTATTGTTTTGCCTGCTTTAACTAGATATGATCCTAATTCTAAAGCATGGTGTCCCGTCCGGGCGCTTCGCCGGTACAAACAACGTACGGCGGAGTGGCGCACCGACCAGTCGGCGTTATGGTTGTCTTATATTGAACCCCATGGCAGGGCTTCTAAGGACACCATTTCCAGGTGGATTGTAGAATGCATTCAGTTTTGCCATAAATCCGCCACCGGGAAGCAGGTTGACGTGGCCATGGCTCACAGTGTCCGCGGCGTAGTGACATCCACTGCCCTATTTAATGGGGTCCCTGTGGATGATATTATGTCGGTGGCTCAGTGGCACTGTGAGTCAAGTTTTACAGACCATTATCTCCGTGACACCTCTAATCCTCTCGCCTTGTCGATTTTGAAAAAATAACTAGGTTTATATTTCTGATGAGGTTTCCTCATTGCTTATATATTTCACAATTAATTTATGGAAGCAACCACTTTTTTGGGACTGCATCATTCTTCACCAATGGGAAGAGGATGTCAGCAGCCATTTCAACAAGGTCAGTCTTGTGCATGGGTTGTCCATTGTTGATTGTCTTGTCACGTTACCCGTTATTAATATGATGATGGTTTTGTGTATTTATGTGGTTCATTGTTGAGAGTATACGAAAATGGAGTTTTTTCGTCTCTGTCCTGTAGTACATGGCACTTGTACGTAGAGAGCGTATAGGACATTGAGGTCATTCGACTCTTCCTCCCAGGAAGGAGGGGGGGGAGCGCATATGACATTCGGTCATCTCTCATACATCGGGGGTGTTATCCGATGGTTAGTCAAATCCTGACTGTTTTTTCATACAGTTTCAGAAGTTTAAGTGCCTTAAACGCAGAAAAGCGTATAGGGATGAGCTGGTCTTTTGACCTCGCCTCCCTCCCGCCGAATTCACTGTCGAATTCTGGCAATATCAAAAGTATTAGGGAGGTAAGTATACTCTTGATGTGAAATAAATGAAATCAAGGATTTCTTTTTTCACGAGAGAGTTGATACTTACCTCCCTAGATACGGACCCGGCCTCTCCACCCCACAGAGGCTCGGTCTTCAGGCTCTTTATAGTTGCATGTGTATCAGCCAATAAATTAGTCAGAGGAAGTGCTAGTCTGCGCATGCGCGGTGGTGGGGCTGGCATCCACCAGACTATGCTCTGACTCCCTGCCCAGTAGGGGCACCTAACTGTTTTAATCTGAGTGTTTATTGAGTGAAAGCCAATATTTAGCAATATCAAAAGTATTAGGGAGGTAAGTATCAACTCTCTCGTGAAAAAAGAAATCCTTGATTTCGTTTAGTTCATCGCCTACGCCATCTATCATACAGTGAATGCCTACAAACTTTTAAATTACCGACCTTGGCATTTCATAGATTACGTGGCGATATGATAGAGATTTATAAACATCTCAACAACAAATATGACCAAGGAACATCAGACTTCATTGAACTTCACAACACAAATACTAATACAAGAGGCCATAGCTTAAAACTCATGAAAGTTAGACCCAGACTAGACATAAGAAAGTACTCCTTCCCATTGTGGTGCACTGATCATTGGAATAAACTGTCTGAATATGTCATCAGCGCACCTTCAATTAATTCTTTTAAACATAGATTGGACAAACTTTGGGAAAGTCACTCTATACGCTTCAACTTTGAAGCTAAACCTACATGTATTTCCAATTCTACTTCAATACTAGTTGACTGATATGAAACTGTTATTCCTGACGTTAGAGGCCTGCTGTCAGATGTCCTTTCATTGTATCAGGGAATAACTTGAGCGGTATGAGGTTGTAAAAAAGTTTTGTATAATCTGTTTGTGTATGGGGGACACGGGCATAAGACTCTTAAGTCTTATCGTGCTTCCATCTGAACAAAAATAAATCACGTTTAAACCAATGAAATCACAGTATTCATGGGAGGTACATTATTGACTTTTTTGAAAATAATTGGACTGGGATGTGTTGCTGCCTTAAGCAGCAACAGCTTCCAATCAATGTAATTGCCAAATCTGCCAATACGTATTATTTTAGGTTTCCTATACTCTCTGACCTTGGCCAGAGCCAGTATATGCATATTCTGAATCTGACATGTTATACTGACAAATGACAATACTGGCTACTGTAGACCTGAAGACTGATACACTATCCTCAATAACATTCTCAGAAGTCCAATATTAATTATTCAACCATCTGTTCATGCCACATTTGTGCAATTTGTGTAAACTACATGTCGCATGTTACATGCCTTATGGACTACTAATTTGTTAGACGGACTACTGATTTGCCAAGTCAACCTTTCGCTAATTTCGAACCCTGGTTATATAATACATTTTAACACTGATCACCATCTAGATTATTTCGAAACCGTATTAGAAAAGACTACATTCCATATGTATTCTGTTCATGGCTGGAACAACACGATCGAAGCACGAATACTTTATAAAAATCATGAATTCTCTCGGCTTGAAAATATTGACTAGCTCCCGGTATAGTACATGTATCAATGACTGCTACATTGGAACCAGTCCTGCATTCCACAGGCAAAACATTTTACGAAATCGGAAAATTTTGATTTTTGGTTGTTTTCGGATTCACTTGCTCATAATAGTGTGTGTAGACGAAAAAAGCCATTCTTGATCATGCAAACATGTTTTGAAACTGTTCCCCATTGGAACATCAACCAGTTTCAACACAGTTTGTTTGCTATGCAAGTGCTATGAACTGCCTTGCATTATTCGATTTGTTTAGCAGTTACTGCTACGCAATTTTTTTCAAACAAAATATTCCCTCACAACACGCCTATAATTACACAATATATCAAATATTTGGCAGAAATACGATAAAATTTCACGTCGAACTTATACGTTTTACCGACTCCACGTTTTTTATAAACAACAGCGAACCTTGGAGTCGGGTAATTGAGCAATAGCATATTTGCTAAACATGATCGTTTGCAGTGTGCAATACAAATGAATGATTACAAATCTATATCCAGTAACATTGGGTTTCAACAGGAGTTTTTCAAAACAGAAATTATAATTGCTATATTTGTTGGATTTTTTCGGTTGTCACTTTCTGGATTTTCTTTCTCGTTCAGGCTTCTCTGATAATTTTGGTGTGTAGGACGAGTTGTATATAGGACGAATTGACTGGATATTTTAACATTGATATTTGTAACTAGGGACTCGATCCCACCAAATGGAACCGGATAACTGCTCTAACGAACTTGAACATTTTGAAATTTGTAAACATCGCGCAACGAAATGGATGGTTTCTGTTGAATTGAAGCGAAGGTAGTTTTACTAACATTTATGTCAACGAAAAGTGGCGAATTGTCTGTTTATTGTAATAATTCACAACTTATTTATACAAATTGATGTGCATTCATATGAAATTAAGGTAGTATTGAATACTTTATAAATGTCACATTTTGTTACGTATATTAGTTTGGCGGGGAATGTCGTCGTATACACCTAAATGTTTTTGCATACTATGAAATTCTTGGTGTGGTTTTGTCCAAATGCTATACAGCGTCGGATAGATATATGTATCCGCTTTAAGTGCAACATATTATTTAGTAAATAAACTCCTGTGGTTTTATGTCAGTGCAGAGGAATCGTAGTATAGTAATATTCAAGTGGTAAAACTGGTCGCCTAGCAACTTGCCTAGACATCTAAAACATGCTGCACGCGACTACGATTGTTTTTATTTAACGCTTATCTTTAAGAATGCATTCTTATTTAATGTGTGCAAAATTATTATTTTTATTACACGATGGAATATCTGCTATAGTTATTTGAAAAAATAATGGATGTCAAGTTGTTGCTACCTTAGGCAGCAACACGTTTCAGGAAAAAATTGTCAAAATAATCAGCTACATGTGATTTAATATTAGTTTAATTTATATAGATGTAGACCTAATCTTGTCTCAGGATAAAATGGGTTATGTCTGGCATAACAGCCGGATTCACAGTGAGACTGCTAATAAAAACAACTCATACGGCTTCCAGCTGGCAAAACTAGTCTGTATATTAAGCGCCCCTCCAGGGACAGACCTACCCATTCGCCAATTCGCTTTTGAGAATAATTTTCATAGTTGGCTCATAAAATGTCAAAGTAGGCTAATTCACTGGCTAATGATTTTACATGTATGTTGGTAGGTCAGTTCCTCTTAAACCATGATGACATATCTAATTCTATCCAATATTTTATTTCTTACATGACATGCTGGTCATCTCTTACTTGGTTATTAGCCTGAAGATCTAGCTTCTAGATTGATAGGTTATTGGTCAGGCTAAGAAACTCCAGATTTGGCTAATGAAATCCCCAAATAGGCTAATTCACTGGCTAATGATTTCAATTGAGTAGGTCAGTCCCTGCACCCCCGCATCATAAATAAACTCAACCATTGACATTTTGATGTGTAGCAGGGGTGAGTCCACTGTAAATATTTAGGCATGTCTGTTCACTTTCATAAATGCTCAGAGGGTGTAAGCGGGTTTAGCCAATCAGAATGCGGTGTGCCTGGTATTTCTAAAATATACTAAAATATGCAAGACTACTTGCGTGTATGTATTTCTGGTAAAATGAAAGAAAATTTTTCACAGGGACTTTTATATCAGAGTGCATGTCAATATAATGATACGGACAGTATTCGGCATGAATGGTTTATTTAAATATTAACCCGGTTTCACTAAAGATAGTATGATTACAGATTCGAGTCTACCACAAAATAAAGTCTATTTTCATGGTACTGCGAATGAGATTAAATTTTTTAACTATTAGTCATTCAACAAAACGGATATTCGGGTGAAACCGGACATCCCAGCCGCTCAGTGTGCTATTTTACAGGTTCAGATATGGAGCCACTGGCCGCTTGAGCTGTTGACCGAGACGTAGGTACAGTACATTATTAGCTCACCTGGCCTGAAAGGTCAAGTGAGCTTATGCCATGGCGGCCGTCCATGGTCCGTTCGTCCGTCAAATCGCTTCTTCTTAACGCTTTGACCAATTTCAACCAAATTTGGCTGAACGGATCCTATGACGGTACCCTCCAGATGTTTCTTTTGCAAAATCTTGATTGATCAATTTTTTGGGTGAAAATCTTAGATTTTATGAAAAATCTACCGGAAATGGTCAAAATGCTACTCCTTCTTAGCTACTTGACATATTTCAACCAAATTTGGCTAGATGGATTCTATGGTGGTAAGCTCTAGAACTTCTATTCAGAATTTTCATTGATCAATTTTTTGGGTGAAAATCTTGGATTTTATGAAAAATCTACCGGAAATGGGCACAGTGCTACCCCTCCATTGCTGCTTGACATATTTCAACCAAATTTGGCTAGATTGATTCTATAGAGGTAAGCTCTAGAACATGTACGGTATTCAGAATTTTGATTGATAAATTTTTTGGCTGAAAATCTTAGATTTTATGAACAATTTACCGGAAATGGTCAAAATGCTACTCGTCCATGGTTGCTTGACATATTTCAACCAAATTTGGTTAGGTGGCTTCTATGGTGGTGAGCTCTAGAACATGTATTCAGAATTTTGATTGATACATTTTTTGGGTGAAAATCTGAGATTTTATGAACAATTTACCGGAAATGGTCAAAATGCTACTCGTCCATGGTTGCTTGACATATTTCAACCAAATTTGGTTAGGTGGCTTCTATGGTGGTGAGCTCTAGAACATGTATTCAGAATTTTGATTGATACATTTTTTGGGTGAAAATCTGAGATTTTATGAAAAATGTACCGGAAATTGTCAAAGTGCTTCTTTTCCTTAGCGATTTCAACCAAATTTGACTGAAAGGACCCTGTTGTGGCAGGCTCCAGACCATCCATTCAGAATTTTGATTCATTAATTTTTTGAGTGCAAATCTAAGATTTTATGAAAAATGTATCGGAAATTGTCCAAATGTTTCTTCTCCTTACCATTCTAAGCGATTTCAACCAAATTTGGCTGAAAGGATCCTGTGGTGATGGGCTCCAGAATTTCCATTCAGAATTTTGGTTCATAAATATTTTGGGTGAAAATCTTAGATTTTGTGAAAAACTTACCGGAAATGGTCAAAATGCTACTCCTCCATAGCTGCTTGACATATTTCAACCAAATTTGGTTAGATGTATCCAATGGTGATAGGCTCCATAATTTTCATTCAGAATTTTGATTGGTAAATTTTTCCGGTGACCATCTTGTTTAATGTAAAGAATCCTGTATATTTAAATGCAAATGCTTCAAATGCTAATGGTGCAGGTGAGCATCACAGGCCCTTAGGCCTCTTGTTTTAATTTATTATTATTTAGTCCATGCTGCTCAGCCTTAGCCGCCATCAGGTATTAGCCATCATCTGCACGCTTAGGGACCTGAGCCTACATGTCTGACAATTGACGTTTTCCTATCAGTGTATTCACAACTGAGCTCCCGATACAGGGCCTGACACTCAGCCCGAGTTCTTTTACGTCCCCCATGGCACAGACACAACACAAGACTGGACCGACGGCTTTACGTCCCCTCTGAAGGACAGGGGACTGCGGGGGTGTTTACACCTATCCACATGCCTGAGTGCAGGATCGAGTCTGTAACATTTTCAGATTCGATTCTCATGGCAGAAGTGGATGCTCTAGACCGTGGAGCCTCGCAGCCCTGGGTGTGGACAGGTTTGATTGGGAACTCAGTGGTATATGGTCAAAGGCTCGATAAGCACTATCGTGAGAGCAACCACACAACCCAGTTCCCGATCTCACCCATCCGCACCCAATCGATTTAACAGGTTAATGAAACCCAGGTCCAAGAAGAAAGTGAAAATCTGTTACAGGCTAACTCGCCTAACCAGCAGAAGAGGATATGTATGTATATGTATATGAGGTGCTTAAATTCGTGAGTACCGAATTTCTTGAATAGGTTTTTATCACTCGTTCTATGCTGTAGCGTTGCATGGAATGCATCTGCGTAGTGGCCAGTTTTTGTTTGACTGTACTGAAACTTTTGACAAAATGATGTCAAAACAACTAACTATTCATAAAATCTTTGTGATAGCATGAAGAGACACTAGTGTAGAGAAGGACACTCGGAAAGCGATAAAGACAAAATGAAAACAACAGCAATAAGACCAATTACGGCAACATGTAACCAAATACTAGGCGCAGCAGGCTGTAACCATGAGTGTAGGAGCACACCGCAGCTGACGTGGGGAACACCCATCTGCACCACTCACAAATCAGTGTTAACCCTTTCCACTCTGATATCAGAATCTTAAATTTTCCAAGAAACAAGACTGGAAATGATGATATAATTAGAGCTCGCCTAACACACCCCGATGAAGGCAGACCAGAATACAGGAAGAAATTTGCACCATGCACAAAATGCAAGTGACATCTGTCAAGTCTTGGACCAAACACTCTGTTTTAATGTATTAATAGCTACACTAAGATAGCTTGGCCCTCTAATGGTCAAATTTGGTCAAGAAAATCTAGATATATGCTTATTGAATGTCCATTTGCAGGCCAAGAGAGAACAATGTTTGACAATTTACCACTGGAATGACTGGCTCGGTTATCGAGCCAGTTATTCTAGTGGTAAATTTTCAAAAATTGTCCTCTCTTGGCCTATAAATGGACATTCCTGGTAAATTTTCAAAAATTGTCCTCTCTTGGCCTACAAATGGACATTCCTCAAGACAACTCCAGAAGCCGGTTTTGGCTGGCTTGACTATTAAAGGGTTACGAGGGCCGAGATAGTCTGTAACTCCCAGACAAATATGATTTATCTGATCGCATATAAAAGCTGCAAAAAAATAAGAAGTGGGAGGATGAAATGCACGTTCAAGATCAGAATACAGGAACACCTCTGCTCCATCACAAATTTTGAAACAACAGATATGCTTTGACACACCTGTGTCTGGATATTTCACGACTGAGTTTTCCTACATGATTTATATCCGAAACAAGTTCATCATGTTAGCAATGTTTAACAGTGTCATATTATTGCCAAGTCTAAATATTTAGGATATAAACAAATTTGTATTTCATCATTCGGGCTAATGACTTTTGCACATGAATTAAGCCATTCAGTTGGCTCACTGACTTTCTGAATAATGCCAAGGTTTGTCAATAGATCTGAGTTCAGTCTAGCTTGTCTCCGCAATACTGCATTGAACATTGAAATTTTCTTGAATAAATTTCAGCTTTAAAAGGCTAAACAAAGCTGACCCCAGGCCTTGGGCATGATAGCTACATACCTTAAAGCAATGCTAATCTCATCTCAAATGTTGTATTGCACCGATAGAATATGGTTTATAGATTCCATACCATTCATATCCTGTCACATTCCCTAATCTTTATCGCAATTATGTGTTTTGTAATATTGGGTAAATGTTGAACAGTGATCGATACCGTTTTGTCTCCTCAAGCTATTGTGTGTGATATCATGTAAGCTCCAATGCATCACATTCTTTATTATGTAATGAACATCCCATTGAATATTTTGAAACTAATTTGACTGGAAGTTGTTCAAAATATTCAACAGCTTAACTGTAGGATTGCTTTTATACCACATTGCCAACCCATAGCTGGCGCCTCTATGCATGAACGTATATACTGAGGCGAACACACTAGGGTTTTCCTGATTGGTTGAAAAGTAAATCGTGACAGCCATCATAGGGTGTAGAAATGTACCAACATTTAACTACTAAAGCCTGAATATCTTTCCTTAGCGGCGTGATAAAAAGCTTAAAATTACCTGGATAGTTTATGACCGGTGTGTTAGATCACCTGAATAGCTATCAAGAGATGGATTAGTTATCCTTTAAGTAAGTTATATTTTTCTCCTTTAAGCCAAAGGTTAACTACCACTGCCGGGAGCATTACTATGGACTTATGGAGATGGCTGCGAATGAAGGGCTGCAGAAATATGGAAATGATCCAGTGCTGAAGTACCTACGTGGCTATGCTATGATATTACAAGGTGGGTATAATTCATGTATTGAGTTTCTCAATCAATCATATGATATCATCGACTATGTGAAATGTAGGCTGATGTCATAATTACTCACAGTTAGAATGGACCTTTCTGGTTTTAGCTATGCCCCGCCCATCTCTAGCTAAGCTCCAGCCACACCTCGCTCGTGTTGGGATCAAGCGATCTCTGAACACCCTGACTATCAATTTCCAAAAAACTACACATGTAAGCTGTTGAATATTTTGAAACTAATTTGACTGGTTGCTGTTGCGCCTTGATGCTGTGGCTGCCTATTCATTGCGGATACTACTACTACTACTACTACTACTACTACTACTACTACTACTACTACTACTACTACTACTACTACTACTACTACTACTACAGCCACAGAATACAATACAATCCTCATCAAATAAAGACTTTATTTTGTTCAATGTTTTGACAGGAATTTGATTGGGAACTCTTGCTGACTATGGCAGCAACAGCTTCTGGTCAAATTAGTTTCAAAATATTCAACAGTTTTCCTGTATAGTTGTCTTGAAAATGAGAGACTGGCATGGCAAGGGATAATGGGTTAAGGATTGTAGCCCGAATTCAACATCAGAACTAAACAATTATATTAATTTAGGCGGAATGAAACTATCCTATGTTATGATTTATTTCATTTCATTACATTTAGATACACAATTTTAGCCTCTAAAAGTAAACAATTTTAACAATTTTAATTTCAATCATTCTTTTATGAATATGGGCCTTTAACCGTTATCATTCTGATGTCAGAATTGTAAATTTTCAAATTAAATTAAAAGAAGAATTGGTGTACATTTTTTAACAAATTTGGCGGAAGATGGTGCTGTCGAAGACGGCAACATCGTCCACCAAAATTGTTGAAAAATGTACACCAGTTCCTTTTCTATTGACCGGGTAAAAGACAGAAAATTTACATCAGCATGATAAGGGTCAAGTCTCAGCGTCTCATTCTGTGACTATTGTACAAAATTTTCAAACTGATTTAACTGAAAACTGTTGCTGTCTTAGGTAAGAGCAGCTTCTAATTGTTTTGAATATTATACAGATATTTTAGTAATAAACATGTAGATTGTTTACTATAGGTACATGAAATATTAACAATTCATGTGTTAGATGATTGCAATACTAAACACATCTACATTCCATCTTGCAAGATTGTATTGGGTATTCTGAAATCTGTGCATTAAAACACTGGCAGATTATGATTTCTGAGCGCAGTAGCGATACAATATGGCGTCATACTCCTGGGACGTGCATGACACTGAAAATAAATTCCTCTTTCACATTTTTGTATAGGTTTTATCGACAATAAGTGGCAATTTTACTCAATAATATTATACTATTTTTAAGTAAATATTTACAAAACTGGTTTTCTTGTGTAAAGATGCGGTTTTGCAACTTTCAAATTAGGGCACATGTCACTTCTAAAACCGTATCTTATTCATTTTTCACACAGATCGTGTGCAGGAGGGAATGCGTGACCTTGACCTTTTGAAGGACAAGCGTGATGTTAACTTGGGATCTACTCTTGCACTTATGTATGGGCATAAGCGCTCATCATCAGTTGGTAAGCCATAACCGTTTAGGACCCAAGCTATCCAAAACTGGCTTCTGTACTGGTTTTCAGAAATGTCAATTTTCAGACCAAGGGAAGACTATTTTTGAAAATGGACTACTATAATGACTGGCTTGCTAACCAAACCAATCATTCCAGTGATAAATTTTCCAATATAATCTTCTTTTCTTATGCAAAATAGCCATTTCTATGAGAAATTGAAATTTTCTTGAATCCATTTAAGGATTTAAGAAGACCCCACCCAGTCCATTACTAAGTTGAATTAAAACAGCAGAAGTTGAGATGGCACTCAAAGCCCTGAAAATTTGACATGCATTCGAACCTGATGGCATGAGCAATGAACTATTCAAATACGTAAGTGACATTGTCTCAAAACCCTAGGTCTTGAGAAAATGATCTTCATTGCATATACATTGTATAAGAAGAAACTGAATTAATGTCATAAATTGATTTGCCTTAGAGAAACAAACAATATAGTGTATCTAGCGGGTATTAAGGTACCACTTGTCAATGTTTGTTTGTGCTCAATGCGATGGCCAGTTCGCCGGTCAATCTGACTAATAATTGCTTTTGTCATGGTCTTGAGAAATGTCCATCAGCTGACCAAGAAAGGAATTTTTGAACATTTACTTCCAAAATGCCTGACTCGATAACCGGACCAGACATCCAGATATTAATTCTAGGAAGTCATGTAATTTGTTAATTTTGGTCATGGAAAAGTCATGGAATTTCAAACATGTACGAACCGTGATCATATAAATGATTTCTGAAAGCCATACATTGACAGGAATCTTCCAGTCATGTTATTTTCAAAACATCCAATATATAGTTCTCTTGAAATGGTGATACTAGTGCCCTTATGTGTAAATGAGTTAATCCCTGCTTTTGTTTGTTTACGCTTGCTTAGACAAGGAGACATTACAGCAGTTAGATGCCAAGCTTAAAGAGGAGAGAAAGCAATCAGGGGAGATGGTGAGTACTCAATAAGATTTATTTATGTTTTTATTGCTAAATTTGTAACATTTTACTGCTGAAAGGCTTGAATTAACCCATTAACCCTTAAAATTGCTCAAGAAAGTTTCAATATTCTCAGAAAAATATCTATTTGCAGACCAAGAGAAGATTATTTTTGAAAATTTACCACTAATGACTGACTCGGTAATCTAACCAGTCATTTCAGTGGTAAATTTTCAAAACTATTCTATTTGTCTGCAAATGTATATTTCTCAAGACCACTGCAAAGCCGTTTTTGGCTGACTTAAGTGTTAAAGTGTTCAGTTCTATTGATTATGCTGCGTTATCAGCCATGTTGCTGTTGAATCGGCTATCTCATTTGCTGAATCAGACATGTAGATTTCACATAACACATTGTACCTATTATGCTTTAAAAAAATGGGAAGGCAAAAAACTTATGGTGTTGACCATATAAGTATGGAACAATCATGGAAGCAGAATATAGCTTCTAGTTGCTCGATGATATCCCACAGGATTTAATGCGATAATCTACTCATTTTGATCCGGTAACCCTTTAACACTCATATCAGCCATAAACATCTTCTGCAGTTGTCTTGAGAACTGTCCATTTGCCGACCAAGAGAAGACTATTTTTGAAAATTTGACACTGGAATGACTGGCTCGATAATCGAGCCAGTCATTCCAGTGGTAAATTTTTTTAAATAGTCTTCTCTTAGTCTGCAAATGTACATTTTCTCCTTCGATCAATACTCACCATTCTGTTACTTCTGATATACAGCTGGCCCTGACAGCGGCTCTAGGATTATAGACTTAGAAAGCTTTACCGACTCCTGGGAACCGGGTACTCGGCTCCCAACTGCCGAGTACCCGTTTACCATAGAGCTCATTCTTGTTTGCATAGCAACAAGTGCAATACATGCTTTTCGCATTAAGGATTTTAGTGTTTTTTAAAAGAATCTAAGTCTTTAATCAGTGATAGTTTGTGTGTTCTGAAAGGATAACTAAGGACTATGGAGAATACCGCCCAAGACAACCAGGTTGTATTGTTCTTTATATCCATAGTTAAAAGACTTAGGTCTCTAAATTTCGTTGTGTCGCATGTTCCAATTTCTAACCCCATAGAATCTGGGACGTGTGCTAGCAACGATATATGCCAGACGATGGCCTTCTTTAAACCCCAACAGGCGATCGGCAGATATGAAAATAGGTGTTTGCTACGGTATTTCTAACACGAATATAGGCTGACGTCGTTCTCCGTAGAATCCGAGCGGGTGACGTCACACCCGGTCGCTCGGATGTTTATGTGAAGAAAAATTTTTTCATTAATTCGCGCATCTTGTTCTGGGTGCTGCGTACTAAAAATGGTACCGGAAACTTTAGAATGATCAAGTTTACGTGCGATCACGATCGGTTTGCAATGATCGGTGGTTTCAAAATTCTTGAGTAGATGCGTGGTCTGCGGTTTTACCGTGTGAGACAGCAGTTGTTATACATTTTGTTGTTTTCTTCACATATCGTGCTGCGTTCGTTAGGAGTATAATTTATATTGATTAGTAAATATACCCTGAATGCTATGCGATATGATTCCTGGAGCCGTTACACATCCTGTAGGATCTATTATGGGTGTGTTGTGCCCGCCGCGTTCTTGTCATCATAATCAATGCGATCGTTGTTGTAACGTGGCGGGGTGGGGTGCGGGAGGTTACGGTTAATTTATGAGTCAAAATATTTGAAAATTAATTGTCTGCCTTCCATCCGTGTCTCGTTCCGCTTGTTTATTGTAGGTTTGTGCTTATTTTATAGGCCAAGCCAGCCCCGCCATCATGTGACGACTGCCATAAGTTTGTCCGTGTAATGTTCAAGGACCATGTCTGTTTTAGGTGTGCCCTGTGTAATATAGATCATAGGTGTAATGTTTGTGCAGTGTGGTCCGTCGAAACGATGGTTAAGTTCCTTGCCCAGAAGGACTTGGCTGGGTCTGACGCGGGGTCAGGCGGTCCGAGAGGAAATCGTGGAGCGCCCGGTTCGGCCGGTGGGGGTGCTCCACGTCCCCAGCTGGAGGTGGCGGAGATGGCACCGCCGGCGTGGTTTGGTCCGGCTATGCAGGGTTTTCTGCATAGCGTTCTGCCCACGCTGGTGTCGTCCCTGCTACCAAAGGTTGGGGGGCAGTTTCTCCCCATGCCGGGTACGGATCCTGTCTTCGGACAGGATTCTGGACTGGTTACCGAGGGGGCCGTCTCGTACGGCCCCCTGGCGGGTCCGTCTGGCTTCGGCCAGACGGGTTCTGTCTCTCTGCGGCCACCTCCGGGTGGTCCAGTAGTGGTGGCCGGTCCGTCAGGTGTGGGAGCCGTCCGCCAGGACGGCTCCACGGTTGATTCGTCTAGTGACGGCTCTTCGGAGTCTGAAGACGATGAGGCCGAGGAGGAGAGGTTGCTGCGGCCCGTGAAGCCGCAGGTGGAGAATATGGAGGTTGATTCCGTCCTGGACGGAACCGGCCTCCATTTGTCTGGTTTGGCGCAAGCCAGGTCAGCGGCTCCGCCTGCGGCTGAGGCCAATCCGTTACCGTGCACCGGTTCCGCGCGGCTTGGTTTGTCACCAGCCGTCAGGGGAACCGGTGTACCGGGCCAGGCGTGGTACTCACCTATCTCGCCTGGTCCGGCAGCCGGACGTGGGGTGCCGTTGGCGCCCGTGGCCGGCTATGGTTCCGCGACGGTTACGGGTCCGTACGGTTTTCCGTGCGGACCTACCCCATGGACTGGAGTGTTTCATGGGGTGGCGGCGGAACCATGTGGTAGCGGAGTGCCTGGCGTGTCAGCCGTGGCTCCTGGCCAGGAGGCCATGGCTGGCAGACCCGTAAGCATGTCAACGGGTGACGTGTTTGCGGGGGTATCTTCTTCGGAGTTAGACTGGTCTGATGCTCTGGCGTGGCTAGCCAGAGTTGACCCGTCTGTGGTTTCGGCCACGGCCGATGAAGATGCGCCCCGTCCGTCGGTTGCGTCGATTAGGACGGGGATTTTGCCCGCGGCCCGGATCCAGTCAGTGGGACTGGATCCACGGTTCATTGATTTGTTGGATGCTATTTATAGTAAACAACTAATGACCAAGGGTCAGCTCCCTGCGGCCTCCAGGGAGGTGCGGGCAAGGTGCCGTATTCCGCGGGGTGAATACGACAGGTATGGTGTAGTCTCGTCGGTCACGGAGGATGACCGATGGGTACTGGGCGTCCAGAGTGCCGGGTCGGGTGGTCCCGGTCCGGCACTAGTGGATAAGGCCCAGGTACACCAGGAAGAAGTCCTGGCCCTATGCGATGAGGGTGTGAGGGCAGCCATGAGCGCTGTCAATCACTCCTATCGTCTACTTCAGTCGGTGTGGGCTGAAGCGGGGGCAGGCCACCCTGTGCCACCTGTGGCGCTATCGTGCGTTAATGACGGCTTGGTGCTGTCAATGGACGCATTGGCAAGGGTGCAAGCGCGTGTGACGAAGTCCAGGAGGCAAATGGTCATTGACCATATGCGTCCGGCTACGGCAGTCAGGGAGCGTCTTCTTGGGACGCCCCTGACAGGGCCTAGCATCTTTGGTGGCCAAGCGCGGGCCATCTTAGAGGACACCGCCAGTATTGCGCAGAATCGGTTAGCGGTAAATCTCCAGCTAGAGCTGGTGCGACAAGCGCACGCACTAGGGGCTGTGGGCAAGCCGCTAACCGGACAGCCTTCAAAGAAACAGAAAAAGCATAAGGGCAAGGCGAAAGCCAGGCCTATTGCGACGTCTGTTTCGGCTGGGTTCTCGGAGCCGCCGCCGGCGAAGAAACCCAGGAAGGCTGTAGAGGCGCCTACCCTCCCCAATGTTGCTCCTGACCGCCCTAGAGGTGGTAAGGGCAAGGGGAAGGGTAAGGGTAAGGCCTCAAAGGGCGGACAGAAGGGGCCGAAGCGAGCTCCCTTCATATCCGCCTGGACCGCACCTGTGCGACAGGAACAGCGGTGCCAGTTATACCCGTCGTACCTAGAACGAAATGGTTCTCACTCTCTCTCGTTAAGAAAGGGGGGTGGGGGGGCGGACTGCGAGCCGGACAACCCCGTTAGACGTCGAGGCGTCTATGGTGGGTGGAAGGCTCATGCGTTTCGTCGAGGTTTGGCGAGGTGTGACGTCAGACAGTCTGGTCCTGGGATGGTTATCCCAGGGTTACATGCCGGAGTGGTGGGACTTTCCGCCACAAAATCTGTCTTTGGCACCAGTCTGGACACCCGTACCAAGGGAGCCAGACAAGTTAGAAGCCGTTCAAAAGGAAGTGTCGGGTTTGCTTCTGAAGGGAGCAATAAAACCAGCAAACCGGAACACTCCAGGCTTCTATTCAAACATGTTCCTTGTCCCCAAGAGCACGGGGGGATGGAGACCCATACTCAATCTCAGGCCATTAAATTGGTTTATCCATACGCCTCGGTTCCAGATGGAAACACCGAGGTCGGTAATGGCGGGATTGAGGAAAGGAATGTGGTGTGTATCGATCGATCTGAAAGATGCATATTTCCACATTCCGATCAATCGGAGTTGGCACAGGTTTCTGAGATTTGCGTTTCAGAATCAAGTATGGGAGTTTACAGTTCTCCCGTTTGGCCTGTCGACAGCTCCGAGGGTTTTCACAAGAGTGGTCCTTGCGGTGACAGCGTTTCTCAGAAAAGAGAACGTGGCGCTACACACCTACATAGACGACTGGCTGCTCAAGGCAGACTCGGCAGCCAGGTTGAACATGGATACTGCTCTGACTAGGGCTGCGCGATATACCGATACCATATTTAAAACCGATATCCTGCACTGACGGTTTCATAACCGAGTATAAAAAATAAATATAGAAAAACCGAATATGAACATATTTTGGGTTTTTCGTATCAGGATTGTTAAAAATAAAAGATACTAACGAGCATGAAAATCGTAATGAATAATAATGGCCATACTTTCCATTAAGCTATGTTCGGGGCAACTAATAATTGAACGTGGCCCCAATTGCGCATATTGTGTAACTCCATGTAACTCGCTGTACGACGAGAGAAATCAAGCAGCGAATTAATTAAATAAATATCCACTCGTCTTTTCCCTGGTAGTCTCAGATAAATTTGCAATATAAAACACAATACTAATGTGGGAATTTGTCATTAAAATTTGTATCGGGGAAAACATTTCTAAACAACGGCATCCATTTTATTTACGTCACCGGCTAATTAACATAATGCAAAGTCGTCCCAACACTAAATCGCCGAATGCATCAAAATCTCGCCAATAAATATAATGCTGAATACATTTTGCTGATTAGGATATAATTTTAAATAAAATTATTACTCAAACCGTTTTTAAAACATTATCTTCTATACACAATATCATATTAACTTATGAAATTCGCGATCGCAATATTACAGTTAATATTTTCTTCAAGGCATGATTTCGTCCTCGGCCGAATTGGAAATGAAAGAAAAAGGGGAGATAATTACATCATAATTAATTACAATCGCGTGATTTACGTCTTTTCGCAACCTGTTTTGCTGATTTATGATTAATTTTGACAAAATAAACGATGTTTATTTAACTGTGCGTAATATTTAGGCGGTCTAATTAATAATTTCACTCCCGCGATGATGGATATTATAAGGTATATTAAGCTTTAAAGGCGTAAAACATTACGAATGTATCGGGGCGTGAAAATACGTTCTGTTTTCGTGCTAATTTTTATCATTTAAATTTTTTGTTTCATGTCCATAAAACCGATATTCGGTTAAAACCGATATGAAAAGTCATATCGAAACCGATATGGCTGTAAGCCAAACCGCGCAGCCCTAGCTCTGACTCTGAAGTTACTTTCAGATCTAGGCTGGATAGTCAACGAGGAGAAATCCGAGTTGACACCCACTCAACATTTCGTTTATTTGGGGATGCGATTCGACCTCGAGGAGGGCAGGGTTTACCCGTCAGAGCCCAGAGTGGTGTCTCTGTTAGCCATCCTCGGGAGTTTTCGAGTGGGAAACCACATTCAGGCAAGGCGGTTCCTTCAGATGCTGGGCATGATGGTCTCCATGGAGCAGGTTATCCCGTACGCTGCTCTAATGCGAAGACCTATCCAGTTGTATCTGATGTCTCTGTGGAAACAGAGAACAGAACCCCTGTCAAAACTGGTGGCAGTTTTGGAGCCGATAATATCGCATCTTCTATGGTGGAAACAGCGTCAGAATCTCCTAATAGGGGTTTCGCTGCACCTACCCCACCCCCAGCTGTCCGTTTACACGGATGCATCGCTGGAAGGGTGGGGTGCCTGCCTGGGAGAACACCAGGTCTCGGGCACATGGACTCTCCCGGAGAGTCAGCTGCATATCAATCTGTTGGAAATGATGGCAGTGGAACTGGCGTTGGAAGAGTTCCTTCCGATGATCAGGGGCAAGGTGATATTGATACGGTCGGACAATTCGACAGTAGTATCATATATAAATCGCCAAGGAGGGACCAGGTCGCCCACCCTGTGCATCAGGGTGTGGCACTTGATTCAATGGTGCAGGAATTACTCGGTTGTTTTGAAAGCAGCTCATATTCCTGGCCGATTGAACATTCTGGCGGATGCTTTGTCTCGCAGACAGAGAATCCTGCCAACAGAATGGTCCCACAACCCTCCAGTTCTACGACGGATCTTCGAGCATTGGGGCAAACCCAACGTGGACTTGTTCGCCACAAAGGAAAATGCTCAAATCATGACATATGTCTCGCCGATTCCAGATCCAAATGCCGTCGATACAGACGCTCTGGCGATAAGCTGGAGAGGGATGCACGCTTACGCGTATCCACCCACCATTCTTCTACCGAAGGTATTGGTGAAGGTCAGGGAGGAACCGTGTCTGGTCCTGCTAATAGCGCCGTATTGGCCGAGCAGGGCGTGGTTCACGGATCTTCTAGATCTGCTGGTGGAAAATCCTGTGCAGTTGCCCGAGATTCCGAACATAATCTCCCAGGCCAAGGGACGCTTCCTACACGAGCGTCCCGAAATGTTCAAATTGACTGCGTGGATGTTGTCAAACAACGTTCCACGTCGGAAGGCTTTTCTCGACAGGCTGCTGATTTCATCGCGGCTGCGAGAAGGAGGTCAACCTTCAAGTCATATAACAACAAGGTTAACAGATTTGCAGACTGGTGTGAAGAAAAGGGTATTGATACCTTTCAATCCACTATTCAGCAAATAGCAGACTTTCTCTGTGAGCTGTTCTTTACAGGACTAGCTCCCGTCACAATTGCTGGATACCAGTCAGCTTTGGCATCAGTTATCCCTTGTCTAGCCAACAGGGATAGTCCAGAGGTGGCCAAGTTAAACGTGATGTTGAAGGGAATGAGCAATCTCCGCCCGAGACAACCGGTAGTCATTCCAGCCTGGAGTCTATCTTTAGTGCTTAATGTACTGGCCAAGCACCCATTCGAACCGTTGCGTTCGGCTAGTCTAAAGCATTTGACTCTAAAGGCGGTCTTTCTATTGGCAGCTTCCTCAGCTAGAAGGCGCAGTGAGATCCATGCGCTTTCGGCAGAGAGGAACCGATTTATTGTTTCTGGAGAAGGTCTGCGTCTTCTGCCAAGAGCAGAGGTTATGTCAAAGAACCAATCTTTGAGATATCCCGGCAAACCGATCATTATACCGAAGTTAACTAGGTTTGATCGTGATGCCAGTGTCTGGTGCCCGGTCCGTGCTTTGACTAAGTACAAGAAACGGACTGACTCGTTACGGTCGAACGATAGACATCTGTGGATCTGCCATAAAAGTCTTATGGCGCCGCATCCATGGATACTATCTCTCGTTGGGTGGTCGAATGCATTCAGTCTACTCAGGAGATGGCGACTGGGCACCAGGTGCAAGGCGTAAGGGCAGACAATGTCAGAGGAATAGCCGCCTCGACCGCCCTTTACAATGGTGTTCCGTTATAGGACATCATAGCCGTTGCACAATGGCACTGTGAGTCCTCATTCACGGATTACTATATGAGGGATGTGTCAGACTCAGCCAATCCACTCGCTTTAGCTGTTTTGAAACGATAGTTAGTGACCACACTGCTTTTCACCCTTTTCTCACTTCGGTAAGAAAAGAACCTAAAGCAGGCATGGTCAGGCGAGAGGATGTCAACCAGATTGTGTCACTGATGGCCGAACCGGTGAATGGTTGGAGGCGGTACGTCTGAAGTCCAATTATCATAAGGTAATTCAATAGTGAGAGTTTTTTGTATTATGGATATGTATCATGTTCATTCATCTTATATATTCATGCTCATTCCCAGGCTAATACATGGAGTATGCAGGGAGCAGTTAACCCTCTTGGCATATTTGTGTTTTCAGGCGAGATACATGTTCGTTAGTTCTCTCCCTTTTCTTAGGAGGAAAAAGGGGGGAGGACTGTGACGCGAATGTGATTCGGTTCCGTGAACTTGACGGTCCTTTTAGGTCTCCGTTAGTCAAGTTTGAAGTCTAAAATCTTTCTCCAAGGGGCAAAATTAGCATTTATGGCTTGCCCCTTCCCACCAGGTTACTGATCAAATCTGGTGTATATCAGAAGTAACAGAATGGTGAGTATTGATCGAAGGAGAATGCAGGAAATGTCAATTTCCCTTTCTCCGAGATCTAACAATACTCACCATTCTGTTACGGACCCAGCCTCCCAGCCCCACGGAGGCAAGCCATAGTTTTCTCTTGTTTGGTGGCTATGCAAACAATATGAGCTCTATGGTAAACGGGTACTCGGCAGTTGGGAGCCGAGTACCCGGTTCCCAGGAGTCGGTAAAGCTTTCTAAGTCTATAATCCTAGAGCCGCTGTCAGGGCCAGCTGTATATCAGAAGTAACAGAATGGTGAGTATTGTTAGATCTCGGAGAAAGGGAAATTGACATTTCCGGCATTCTATGAGAAAATTTAAATTTTCTTGAACAAATTCGAAGGTTAAATGGGTAATTAACCCCTGTTTAAGACTATATGCTCAGCCTCAACGTGGCGCAGGGGTGTAACCCACTGGGTGTCAATCCAGACATTTGGAGGGGCTAACCAGAGCATTATGCACAACGCTAATGAAATTACACTTGGAGATCGAATCAATCGAAATGGTGCTCGCCCTGTGAGGATCCGCCAGGCAGGTGCAGCGCCGGGCTCCATGCCTCGAAGGAGCCCACCCTCAGCTACTGGAGGTCCCATCAACTCGTCTTGTGGAGCCAGGGGACGAGGATGGAGAGCTACTGGCCAACGGAAAGAGAAGACCAAACCCAAAGAGAACCCCAGTATCAACATCATGCACTGGAATGCAGAAGGGGTTACCAACAAGAAATCAGAGCTCGAACAGTTCCTGTACGAAAACAACATTGATATCTGCTGCATTCAAGAGACACACCTGCAAGAAGGAAAACCATTTAAGATCAGAGGTTACCAGATTTTCCGGTGTGATCGAAGAGGAAGAAAGAAAGGCGGGGTGATGACCTTGGTCCGAAACAGCGTGAACGCCAGCCAGATCAAAACCTTTATGGAAGAGGCAGAATATATCAAGATCAAGGTAACAACCAGCAACTCTGTGATTGAAATTGTCAATTATTACTGCCCTAATGACAAGAATCTCTCACTTGACACAATCCAGGTCCCGGACTGCCACTTCCTCATTGCGGGAGACTTTAATAGCCAGTCCCAGAGCTGGGGATACAGAACACTTGATAAACGAAGAGAAGACATTGAAGCATGGCAAGATGAAAAGCACCTTTTACTTGTCAACGATCCCACAGATCAGCCTACCTTCTACTCGCGCCGATGGCACTCGACAACAACGCCAGACTTGGCATTTTGTACAGAAGACATTCACAGAAACCTCAGTAGAGTGGTCGGATCGCAGTTAGGAGGAAGCGACCACCGCCCAGTCCTCCTCTCTCTTTCTGGAAGTATTTCGACCAGTTCACCTCAACATCCAAGGTGGAACTACAAAAAGGCAAATTGGAGTCTGTTCGGCATTCGTTCCAATGAGCTTACCCATAATATAGCAGTAGAAGGGAGAAACATCAACAATGTGGTAAAGGAATTTAATTCAAGTATCCTCAAGGCTGCCAATGAAGCGATTCCTCGAGGGTTCAGGAAAAACTACCGCCCCTACTGGACAACAGAACTGCAAGCAGCACATGATAAACTAGACAAGGCCAGAGAAGATGCAGAGGGTAATCCCTGTCATGAAAACCACTTCACGCTACAACAAACTAAAGCCAGGTATCTAAAGACCAAGCTGGAGGCCAAAAGAAGAAGCTGGAGGGAAAAGACGGCAGGGTTTAATTTAGAGAGAGACACCACAAAACTATGGAGACTGACTAAAGCACTCAATGAAGAGGGTGTCAGGGGAGAGAAGATTACTCTTGAAGAAGATGGACAAACACTGACAGGAAAGATGGCAGCAGATGCCTTTGCGAAGGCATATGCAAAAGAAAGCAACATTTCTATACCACGAATGCGTCAAAGGGAGGTTAGAAAAGAGCAAAAGGAAAGAACAGACACCAACACTCAGGATGCAATGAAAGTTGACATTAGTTTAACAGAACTGAAGAAGGCTATCCGCCAACTGAAAAAGAAGAAATCTCCCGGGCCAGATGGCATTACGAATGAAATGATCCAACACCTTGGTAATGCATCTCTTCGCAAGTTGCTAGACATCTTTAATCTCAGTTGGACCAATGGAGAGGTTCCTCAGTGCTGGAAGGAAGCCAGAATGACTCCTATTCTGAAAAAAGGAAAGAACAAGACGAAAGTGCTGAGCTACCGTCCTATCAGTCTTACAAGCTGCATATGCAAGACCATGGAGCGCATCATCAACCAGCGGTTGCAGTGGTACCTGGAGTCAGAGAACATTATAGTTTCAGAGCAGGCCGGATTCAGAAGATACAGGAGCACAGAAGATCAAACAACACATCTTGCACAGGTCATAGAGGACACTTTTCAAGCCAAGAAGGTGATGCTAGCTGCCTTTATCGATCTGCAGAAAGCATTTGACAAGGTGTGGAAGGATGGCCTCCTCGTGAAGCTCTGGCGCACAGGCATCGGTGGCAACATGTTCCGATGGACCAAGTCATACCTACACAATCGCAGAGCTAGGGTGCTGGTGGATGGACAATCTGGACAGAATGTATTGCTGAGACAAGGGGTGCCACAAGGCGGAGTATTATCACCTACTCTGTTCATACTCTTCATCAATGACATTGTAGCAGAGCTGCCCAATGGGATCCAAGCAGCCCTCTATGCAGATGACCTCGTAATCTGGTGCACCGAGGAGTACACAACGACTGCCACGTACAGAATGCAGCTCGCCTTGGACAGAATTACAGCTTGGGCCAATCGCTGGTGTATTACCATCAACAAAGAAAAATCATCAGCCATGCTATTCACACTGTCCACCAAAGCCAAGGTTGGCAATCTGACACTGGGCAGTACTCCACTCGAATACGAGGACCAGCAGACATACCTGGGAGTCACATATGACAGAAGATTAACATGGAAGGAGCACATCCAGAATGCAGAGGCAAAGGCCAGAAGAAAGCTAAACATCATGAGGAAGCTGGCAGGAACAAAGTGGGGTGCCAATGAAAGGATCCTCAAGACCATCTACCGAGGTGCCGTACGACCACACCTTGAGTATGGATCCAGCTCATGGATGACAACAGCTAAATCTCATCAACAGAACCTCGACAGAGTACAAAACCAGGCACTGCGCATCATCACTGGTGGAATGAGATCAACACCAATAGAAAAAATGGAGCAGACAGCAGGCATTCCCCCACTTAGCAAAGGAAGGGAATGCAAAGCACTGATCCAAGCTGCAAAGTTCAAATCGTTCAATAACCACCCGATGAAGATCAGGCAAGCACAGCTGTCATCAGGAAGACTTAAAAGATCAAGTTTTGTGAAAGAGACAAAAGCACTTCAAAGGAAACACCAAGAGATGTTGCCAGCACAAATAGAAGATCCAAACAACACCCTTGATCCTCCACCCTGGGAAAACAAACTAGAGAGCATAGCTATTCGCACCACAGTACCTCATCTCACAACCAAAAATGAACACAGTGATGTGAGCAAGAAGGCCCTGACCCTAGCCATGCTGGAAGAAATGTACCCTCAGGAGACATGGATAAGGATCTACACAGATGGATCAGCCAAAGATGCAATTAGGAGCGGAGGTGCCGGACTGCACATACAGTATCCAAACGGACAACATGAGTCAGCTGCAATACCAACAGGCAAACACTGCACAAACTACAGAGCTGAAGTCGAAGCACTGGTTCATGCAGCTAATACCATCAGCAGAACAGCAGACCCTATTGCACAGATTGTCTTTTTATCTGATGCCCGCTCCGTCCTTGAGGCTATCACCAAAGGTAAGCTGCCACAACTTGAAGAAGCACTACAAACCATCAAATGCTTTCGGATAGCACTGCAGTGGATCCCCTCACACTGTGGAGTCCAAGGAAATGAGGAAGCAGACAAGATGGCAAAGGTGGGTGCAGAAGAGAATCAGACAGAAAACATGGTTACCCATACAGAGATGAAGACTATCATTAAGTCCCTCTATAGAACACCTCAATCAGAAGATGCCTACCATCATTTCTCGAGGCCGGAGCAAGTGACCATTTTTCGTCTCAGAACTGGACACAACAGACTAAACCAACACATGTACAGGCGGTTCCACCTTACGACATCGCCCGCTTGTCCTTGTGGAGAAGCAGAACAGACCACAGAGCACATACTTCAATGTTGCAGTACGTATCAGCTGCTGAGAGAAGAGATCTGGCCTTTGTCAACCTCTATTCTTGAAAAGCTATATGGGCCTGTGGAAGAACTGCAGAAAACCACAGATTTCATCTTGAGAACGGCTCTCCAAGTGTGATACCAGCGATCGAAAAGAAGAAGAAGAAGATGGGTAATTAAAGTATTGGTCAAGAAAATCCAGATTTGTGCTTAGTGAATGTTCATTTGCAGCCCATGCCGAGACTGCACATATGTAGTCCTGAAAACTGACCACTGTAATGGTTGGGTTGATTATTGAGCCAATCATTCCTGTGATCAATTTTCTAAAATAGTCTTCTCTTGGACTGCAAGTGTACATTTCTCAAGAGCACAACAAAGCCCAGTTCTGGCCGACTTGACCATTAAAGGTATAAGTTACTAAATATCCCCATTTTTCTCTGGTTATGATGCTTAGAGGCAGAACCCGGAGTATTAATAAACCCAGAATCTAAAAATAGTTTTTGTTTATTTTCCGCTAAAAATAAATTCCATGGTATTTATGTCTATCTTAGTAACAGTAATAATTATACGCAATTAAAGTTTTAACACTCATATCATCAAAAAACGGCTTCTGCAGCGGTCTGAAGAAATGTCCATTTGCAGACCAAGAGAAGAGAATTTTTGAAAATTTATCACTGGAATGACTGGCTCGCATTCCAGTGGTAAGTTTTCAAAAATAGTCTTCTATTGGTGTGCAAATGGACATTCCTATGAGAAAAGGGTAAAGCATTCTATAATTCTATGTGGAACAGCTGAGCTGGCTTTGCATTGATATCCATTTATAGTCCTCAATGGGGCTCTAGACGTAATGAAGATTGAAGGTGGGTCACCCTTTAACCCTCAAATTTGTTCAAGAAAATTTCAATTTTCTCATAGAAAATGTCTGTTTGCAGACCAAGAGAAACCTTTTTTGAAAATTTACCACTGGAATGACTGGCTCGGCTATGGTCTGCAAATGGATTTTTCTCGAGACCAGTGCAGAAGTTGCTTTTGGCGGATACGAGTGTTAAAAGGTTAACACGCTTTTAATGATCCAGTAGCTAACAGACAGAGCTCTGTACTAATCCACAAACCCAGGACCTCAACAGTAGATGTTCAGCACATTATCATTGCGCTACCGCCTCTTAATTTATGAAAAGTTTAACAGTAATATTTCTTATTAATCTTGAAGTTAAAAAAGAATGTCAATATTTAATCCTTTAGTGGCTAAATTTGGTCAAGAAAATTAAAATATTTGCATATTTGATGTCCATTTGCAGGCAAAGAGAAGCCTATTTTTTAAATTTTACCGCTGGAATAAGGCCATCCATAAAATAATTGTGTTTCCTGCAAATCGGGTGGGGGAAAACATTTCAGTATGGAGGGAGGAAAGTTTTTTGTTTTCAATTATTAATTTATTTGAGGTCATAAATATGTTTTTCAGATATTTAACTACCTGTCCATTAAATATGGTTGTAATTGCCAAATTTGGTATGTTTTTCATGTCACTATTATCAAAAGGGATTCACATGTCATGCCCAAATGAAATCTGCCCATATTAGTGAGCCCAAATTAAAATCTTACTGCTTTAAAAATTGTAATTTGTATAGTTTGACAAATGTATGGACACCTTTTTCATTAGGAATACCACGTTTTGTTTTTACATTTCTGCTGGGTAGAAAAAAAAATTACCCTATTCCCGGCCAGATGAAACCCCCCAAAAATTTTGGCCGGGAGGTTTACAGGAAACGGAACTATTTTTTATTTTGGCCTAACTGGCTCCTTTATCGAGCCAGTCATTCTAGTAGAAAATTTGTAAAAATAGTCTTCTCTTGGTTTGAAAATTGACATTCCTCACTATAGAGGCCAGTCTTAAATGGTTGTTATACATTTCAGGGTCTGTACTATGCTGGCTTGATCCTGTTCTATGCTGGTAAACATGATAAAGCACGAGAGTACATCGACCGCATGTTGAAGATGATCCCAAGCTCTGTACAGGTAAAGCATACCATAATTTCACGTTGATAGGATGCAGTTTTAGGCCCAATTTGCAAGTTCTATGAAGTCTTATGTATGAGGACAAAGTTTCAGTCATATTTTTCTGCTCAAAATCTTTTCTCAGAACATAATTGTAGCGTAAGATTTTGGGTAGAAAATGGCATCTCTGTGAGTAAGGAACACATTTATGATCAATACATGGTACTCACCATTGTGAAGGGGTGAAATGGCAGTAAACACTGCTATGTATCCATAATAATTGTTTTATAGCTTGTTTTGAAGAAATAAAACACTCATGTTGTTGTTTTCTTTTGGGTTTTTTAAACGTATTTTATTGTAACATATGTACAATGGGATTGGGCACAAGCTCTGTCAACTTAGAGATGCCCTCTCCCTAAGAGGTTGTTGAAAATCAACACGTTTTTTTTGTAATATTTGCTGTTCACCTTTCAGTTGCATAACTAATTTCTGTGAAGCAAAAATATTATTTCTGAGTTCCGATTGAATAGCTTGCATCGTACTAGCCAACGAAAATATAGAATAGCCGTGTTTAGAAGAAAGGTAAGCAGTTGTTCCATTTTAGGAAGAGAATTTATTCTTCACAGTTTTGATTGGACCATCTTACTTTTTCTTCCTCATAGTCTACATTTTAATTGGATAATTCTGCTTGCATGCAGCTGATAGAAGGCTGCTAAACACAAGTAGGTTTTCTGGGTAATTATAAACTTTGTGAAATTATTGAATTATAATGAATACATTTATCACCCAAAGATATATGCATTTTCATGAAAGAAGTGTGAATTCAATTGCATTATATTGTGAAAATATGCAGGGATACTATAGCACCAGTAGGTTAGTTATTTATAGTCATTTTATGTTACCAGTTTTCATTTCTTTTAAAATTACATTTTTCTAAATTTTGCAGCGTCTTATCCACAAGTATAGGATTTGGACAGATTTTGGTCAAATTTGACCCTGTGTCCTATAGACGATTGCGTCCTATCAGTGGGAAATTACGGTATTGGTTTTTGTGTACTCTTGTCGACGTAGCACAGTTCCTCATCCCAGCCTAGGTGAACTTAATTTTGAGCCCTGTTCATGAGTAAGTGATCATGTCTCAATGTACGGGTCTGTAATTTGAATTTTTGCTTTGTATTTAAGATGGATTGGAATTGTAGCTGATAAAATCAATAATAGAAGTCCTTTTTATCAAAACCTAAATAACAGCAGTTAGTCATACCAAGTGCAAAGAAAATCATAGCCCAAATTGAGAGAAATAAAGCGAATTTTGCAGTTTTAAGCCTGTCTGTAAATGTATGAATCCGATCTGTCAATCAAGCATACGTTTATTGTGCAATGGATGAATACTTTGCTAGCTATGCCCCGCCAATCTGTAGACAGGCTTTGACCATTTTCTGATTGATTCAACCCTGAAAATCCCAAACAGGCAAGCTGTTGAATATTTTGAGACAAATTTGACTGGGTGTATTGCTGCCATAGGCAGTATCAACGCCCAGTCAAATTAATTTCAAAATATTCAACAGAATGATTATTAAGTAGTAAAGACATACAATTTGTACACATGCCAAACTTGTAAAAGTTTATGACAGATTTAGTTACACCATTCATTACACATTTTGATTGCGATGTCAGCCTACATGTGACATAATTCATTATGACATCATATACTTGAGTGACAGATTGGATTTATCCATTGACACTGCAGACATCACAATCGTGAGTGTTCTCAGTATTTCTGACAAACTGTGTTGTGATGCCTGCAATGTCAATTCGCCATTGCAGAGCATCCATCCATCATCTGACCTCGTATGACATCATAATCATATCAATGCGTGTATGATGACGTCACAATTTTTGCATCACAAAGGGTTCCCTAAAGACTGTCATCAAATCTCAAATTGTCTGACACATTGTATGAATTGTATGTCTTTGTAATTCTTTGCTATTCAATAAACATCCTGTTGAATATTTTGAAACTAATTTAGGCAGCAACAGCACCCTGTCAAATTAGTTTCAAAATATTCAACAGCTTACCTGTGCAGTTTTTTGGAAATTGATAGTCAGGGTGTTCAAAGATCGATCGATCCCAACACGAGCGAGGTGTGGGTGGAGCTTAGCTAGAGATGGGTGGGGCATAGCTCTGTAAAGGTTGGATCCTTGAATTTACAGGTACTCGTTAATGCAATACAGCAGAACAGCTAGTTAAGAACATTATAATTTGAACAATTACCGTATTTTGGGAAAATACCTTCCCAGAATGCATTACACATACCACTTCTGGCTGGTAACTGCGATAACCAACGAGCAAACAGCATTACTTTACTATTAGAATCAGATACAACACACTTTAAGCGGTTTATATGAAGAACTAATTTCATAATATTATTGAAGTCATACATCATTGGAAAGCTAAGACAATTTTCTGTACATTTCTGTATTCGTTTTTATAGTTTTGTAAAAGTTAATGCAGTTGATTATAATTTTAAAATAGCTCCTATTGTCCACTTGATTTAATGTTTCACTTCAAGAGTATACTTACCTCCCTAATACTTTTGATATTGCTAAATATTGGCTTTCACTCAATAAACACTCAGATTTAAAACAGTTAGGTGCCCCTACTGGGCAGGGAGTCAGAGCGTAGTCCGGCGGATGCCAGCCCCACCACCGCGCATGCGCAGACTAGCACTTCCTCTTTGCTAGATTATTGGCAAAGAGAACACACATGTTTTTCAGTCATAAGCTTTTCTTGCTCATTAACGTTTTTATTGGTGTTATTTTGGAAGTGATAAGACCTGATTTGGATGGCGGGAGGATACACTTCGCCACCGGAGGACGTTGGACCTTTAAATCAGGTGACTTCTAGTAAAATTAGCGAGTTTTCTTCCCGGTGTGTTGTGTTTCCGGGACTCGCGTTTACCGTGATAAGCGCCTTAGTTAGTTGGTTTAGGTCAACTCGGTGCTACCTAGGACTAATTTCTCTTTCTGTTTCTGTCCACAGGTCTGTATGACGCTAGGTTGTGACGTCACAGTACCAGAGAATTAGTATTCTCTCCACCATGGTTCCATTTCCTACTAACTCTGTTAGGTTATCTAACCAAATGAAAAATTATGTCCAGTGAGTTGGAGGCCTGGTATAAAGGTCTTCTCACTTTGCCCTCTTGATCCAATTCCTTCCCCATGAGGTGGAGAGAGTTAAGAGGCGTGCAGATGGTGGTGTTTCCGGTTCGTCGCGTTGGATGGTTTGTCTATACAAAGTGTCAGGTATCTAGTTATTGATAATGTGGTGATGTTAATTATTGTAAACAATCAAAGGGAGATAATTAACATTTTTGCCAGTCAAGAGTTATCTATATGTATCTGATGGTTGTGTAGTCAACTTATCCATTCAGCATACAATTCGTCTTTGCACTTGGATGTTTTGTTGGGATCGAATTTTTCCTGTCACGGGATTAATGACGTCATAATCAGCTGGCTATGTATTTATTAGCAATTCAAGCGCTATGCTGGTTTTTGATGTATATTGATCTTTATGATCGTTTTCCTTCTCCTTGAGTTGGATTGAGTTTCTAAGCTTAACTAGTTGCTCATACTCCTTGTCCTTTGCCCTGTTTCAGGGACCGGGTTGCGCGTCCTGTGGACGTTTTGTACATGTAAAGTTCTGGCCGCATCTGTGTTATCGATGTAGCCCTTGTGGTCCATTGATTAATTGTGACATATGTAAGCACTGGGGGGGCGAGTTAATGTCCGAATTCTTGTGCTGCTTACAGGCGACGGACAAGGTGGTAGTGGAGGAGAGGAAGAAGAAGCGGAAACGAGAGGTTGTAAGTAGGAAGGGTAAGGGGAAGGTCTCGTCCGCGGTGGATATGGAGACCTTCCGGACCGAGATGTTGGGAGAGATGAAGAGGACAATAAAAGATTTGGTTCCAGGGTTGCTTCGTGGCATGCTTCCTGGACCGGATCCTTTATTGTCCTCATCATCGGCTTCGGAGCAGGTAATCCCCGCCTCTGGATCGATTTTCCTTAGTCCGCTTCCGTTGTCCGACGATTCAGAGGTGGCCCCATTAGAGGGGGCGTTCCACGGCCCTGGCAGCAGGCTTATTGCCGCGCCGATAGGGGACCGTGGACGGTTGTCGCTGGAACCCGCTGGCTGCTTATCAGTCCAGGGGTATCCGCACGCCGCGGTGGCCAGTACCTCCTATGGCACCGTTCCTGGTCAGCCCGGGTTAGCTCTCTTTGCTGACCCGGGGTCTAATCTTTCTGACCAGGGTGATGAGGATTACCTGCTAGGGTCGCCGTCTGACGACGTGGACATGGATGAAGACGTTTGTGCTCCCCTCGCGGGGAATACAGGCGCTTTTTTCCACGGTATTACTCACCCTGGAGTAAGGTCCGCGGTTCAGGTGGTGGCCCAGGGCGCTGCTGATGGCCAGCGGTACCGCATACCTCGGCTTGCCGAGAGTGTAGCTGGTGCTGGCCGGGCCCGTGGTAGGGCTATATGTACCCCGCGCTCTACCGCGGTGCCTGCTCCTGGTCAAACCAGTGATATTCTCATGCCGGTGCTGTCAGGCCCGCATGTTTTCCCTGGCTTGCCAGGTGTATCAGCGTACCCGCCGTCAAGCTCTACTGCTTGCGCTCAGGAGGAAGACGAAGGACCCCGTCTTGTAGAGCGCTCGCAGTTAGCCACGGAGGAGGATTGGTATGACGCTTGCCAGTGGTTGGTGAGCGTTAGGCCTGATCTGCCCGTGGAGCAGTCGGCTAGCCACCGTGTTCACACGCCGTGGTTAGCTGGGAAACCAACTGCTAACGCTATGCCTTCTCTGCCGCTGGCGGAGCATGTCGTTGACATGTTCAAGGCGGCGGAGGCGTCCATTAACACGAGTGGACGTCTCGCGAAGGCCCCTCGCGAGGTGGCCAGGCGTTGTCGCATCGTGCCCCTGGACTACCAGCGGTACGGTGTGGTACCCAAGCCCAGCGTGGATGACCGCGCGGCTTTGGGTGAGGATACGCGGCCAGGCTCCCGTTCTGACGCGGGGGTCTTGTGCGCGAACGCGTTGCGTTCGGCGGATACCGCGTTGCGTGATGCGGAGGAGAGTGGGAGGGCTTCGATGGCCGCTCTGTCCCACGTCTCCCAGCTGTTACAGGGGGTAGTAACGGCATCCGCATCGCGCCAGCCAGGCCCGCTCGCGGTCCAGCGAACCATCCAGGATGGTATTAACCTGGCGCTGGACTGTATGACGCGGGCGGTGACCAGGAGTGTCAGGGCAAGACGCACATTTGCCCTGGACAATCTGTGCCCGTCTCAGGGCCTGTATAATAGGCTACTCCGTACGCCTATGACGGGTCCTGGTCTTTTTGGAGGTGAGGGATGTCGCCACCTCCAGGAGACGGTCACCCTGGTGAATAACCAGAGGGCGCTGCGCGAACAGTTTGAGGTACTGCGTCGTGCTAACGTTCGCGCCGCGGCCCCTGCGTATCGTCCCCTGCAGGCTCGAGGTGGTGTTGGCCAAGTCAGAGGCCAGCCGCCGTCGCAGCGCCGGCCTCGGCCGCGTGCGATTCGGCCAGCAGTGAGGGGGGCGCAGGCTCCTCAGCCGCCGTCAGCCAGGCAGCCGCCCGTGCACCGAGGTGCGCGCGGGGCGGGGCGGGTCGCGCGAGGATCTGGGCGTGGTTATCGTTCCTGACAGGGCGCTTACCGCGGTAAGGACCACGCCGGTGTGTATGGCGACGGAGACAGTGCCGCTCTTGCATGCCTTGTGTCCACCGCGGTCCCTAGGTGGACCGGTGGGAGGCCGGCTAGCCGACCACATGCAAGAGTGGGAACGGTTAACTCAGGACCGTTTAGTCTTGCGATGGCTTTCCGTGGGGTATCATCCAGAGTGGATGACAGGCCCGCCGTCGCGACTGTCTCTGGTGCCAGTCTGGACTCCCATTCCGAGAGATCCAGATCAAAGGTTGTGTATCGAGGAGGAGATAAATTCCCTCGTACAAAAAGGAGCTATTCAGCCGGCACAAAGGTGTCCGGGCTTCTATTCAACCCTGTTCTTGGTAACAAAACGCACCGGTGGGTGGAGACCGATTCTCAACCTCAAGCCATTGAACAAGTTCATCGAGACGCCCAGTTTCAAGATGGAAACGGTGCGCTCGGTGTTGGCGGGGTTGGAGAGGGGGATGTGGACGGCGTCGATAGATTTGAAGGACGCTTATTTCCACATCCCCATCCACAGGAGTTTCTGTCGCTTCCTGAGATTTGCATTCCAGGGCAGACAGTGGGAATTCAGGGTGTTGCCCTTCGGAATTTCCACGGCTCCTCGGGTTTTCACCCGTGTGGTTCTTGCGATCACAGCATACCTCCGCAGGAGAAGCATAGCAGTCCACACGTACATAGACGACTGGCTGTTGAAAGCGCACACCCGGGAAAGTTTGTCCGCCAATCTGGAGATTGTTTTGAAAATTCTCACAGACTTGGGCTGGATGATCAATTTCCCAAAATCAGAGCTGACTCCATCCCAGAAGTTTGTTTACCTGGGGATGTTCTTCGATCTGGAGACAGGATATGTTTATCCTACTCAGGAGAGAGTTCAAATACTCATCTCGTTGATTCAGTCAGTGTGCGACAGTCGTCATGTCCTGGCACGGGTTTACTTGAGAATGCTGGGGTTGATGGTTTCGTTGGAACCAGTCATTCCTCAGGCCGCCTTACGCAGGCGGCCGATCCAGTTGTTTCTCATGACACAATGGACCCAGAGTACAGGTTCGCTGGACTCGAATGTGTCAGTGTTGGCGCCTCTGATTCACCACCTGCAATGGTGGTTGAATACAGAGAATCTCTTACCGGGGGTTTTGCTAACCCCTCCCCACCCTCAGGTGACTGTGTATACAGATGCATCGATGGAGGGCTGGGGAGCTTGCCTGGAAGAATCCACGATATCAGGGCTTTGGAATCTGGAACAGTCACAGGAACATATAAATCTACTGGAGCTAAGAGCAGTAGTCCTGGGCCTGGAACATTTCTTACAGAAAGTTCAGGGCAAGATTGTTCTTATTCGTTCAGACAACTCAACAGTTGTGACTTACATAAACCGCCAGGGCGGAACGAAGTCGCCCAGTCTCTGTATGATGACATGGAAACTGCTTTGTTGGTGTCTGGATCACCAGATTACCTTGAAAGCAGTTCATATTCCGGGAAGGTTAAACCTGCTAGCAGACTCATTGAGCCGAAGGATGAGTGTTTTACCCACGGAATGGCAACTAAATCAATGTGTGGCGGATCGTCTGTTCGACCATTGGGGGAAACCCAACATCGATTTGTTCGCAACGAAGAAGAATGCGAAGATGACGACGTACGTCTCTCCGATTCCGGATCCAAGCGCTTTCGCAACAGATGCGTTAGCTATCAGCTGGGGGAGAATGTATGCATACGCATTCCCTCCAGCAATCCTGATTCCAAAAATTCTTCAGAAAATCAGACAAGAGGAATGCCAAGTGCTTCTGATCGCCCCGGATTGGCCAAGCCGATCATGGTATACGGATCTGCTGGACCTTCTGGTCTGCAATCCGGTTCCTCTGCCTCTGATGGAAGATATTATCTTCCAGGGCAAGGCCCTTCACAACAATCCGTCAATGTTCAGATTGACTGCGTGGATGTTGTCAAGGAATCTAGAATTAAGGAGGGCTTTTCTGAGCAAGCAGCCATGTTTATAACACACGTGTCATGC